>JADRCH010006930.1:0-29425 GCA_019843965.1 Rhynchomys soricoides
CATAATAGAACAGTATCCTTATAACAATTAAAAGGTTTTAGTTTGTATTATCAAGTAGGTTTAGTATCCCTATAGAGCACATACATGTATTAAAATGATTTCCCTTGTACGTGAGTTAACTGAGAGTGGAACAATATTCTATAGAAATACCTTCAAAACATCTATGTATTTTTTTTCAGTTCACAAAATAGTATTGTTTATTTACTTTATGAATTTTTTATTGAAATTTTTTCTTACAGTATACAGTTATGCTTCTCCCCCCTCACAACTCTTCCCATAACTTCCCCGTTCCCAACCAGTAAAATATATGTCCTTTATTTCTCACTGTATGTAGAAACAATAGAGCAAACAAAACTACAAACAAACAAACAAAACCATAAGAAATATACACATGTAATCCCAGAAAACACAAAGTCAATTCAACCATCATGTAAGGTACAAGCAAAAGATCTTATTAGAGAGGAGAAAAAATATTTCCAAAGAACTAAACACAAAGCAAAACATCTGCCAAAACTCAATTAAATTTATTTTGTGTTAACCCTCTATTTCTAGTCATTATGTCTACACTTAAGTTGTTACAGGATGTTGATTGCACAGGGACTAAAACCGAAGTAAATAAATAATACTTAAAGAAACTGACAAGGAAAACATAATTCAGGCAAAGCAACAGAACACAAGATGAAAAAAAAAATCTTTAGCAATTACACATCCATTAGAGAGTTAATATATAAATTATATATTTAAAAAAACCAAAATTCTGAACATCAAGAGAAAAATAACTCAATTAAAAATGAGTTCTAAAAAGCAGCAAGCTCTAATGAGAATATTGGGAAACTGGAATGTTTGTCAATTGCTTGTGGGAGCATAAACTTGTACAGTCATTAATGAAGTGTAGTGTTTCCGAAGGAAGCTGGGAAATCACCAACACTAAAAAGCAGCTGTACTACTGATAAATATTTAGGCATTTAAACAAATGAGAAATTTGAATACGTTGTCTGGGTAAAGTTCTCTGAGTTCCAATGAACAATCTACTTTTGATAACATTCTTAATCAGTTATATTAGTTTTGATCCAAAAATGAATTACCTTATCCCCCATTGTTCTATTTGCTAAGATTTCAGGACAACATTATACGAGTAGTCTGTTCAGTGTAATGATACACAAATAAATTTCATTATGCCTGGGCAATAATATGCTATTTTTCCAATAGAGAAAGCAATGCCACAGAATAGAGTTCAGAAAATAAATGTGTTTCTGTCTCAGACTAAAAACATCTGCCTTTGCCTGACAATGTGTCCTTTCTTTTCTTGGAGAGAAGTTCTGTCACTATTTTGATGTCTATGTGAAGAAATATAATTATACTTTAAAAAGCAAGAGCATTTTATGTTGTTTCTAGTTTAATTAGGCATTTCTTAAAAAATTATTTTGCAAACAGGAGAGAAATTACTCTGTTGTAGTTTCATTGATATTGAACATTTGGAAACCAAGACATGGAAAAGTTTATTCAGTGGTTAGCATACCTTATAAAGTTCATGCTTCTTGAAGTACAGACCTCAGAGATTTAGAAATGAAAGACTTTATTTATGGCTTTCCAAAAATATACAGGTAATTTAAATGATATATTACTTGAGTGAAATGTGTGTTCACATAACTATTCCAGTAATAATATCTGTTAATTGCAAATAATATATAGTATTGGTATGTATAATATAATTAACATATAAAAACCCTACATGAACCTATTAACTTTTCTTTACTCATGCAGCATGAGTACCTCCTAGAAATAAACTTTGATACTGGCTTCCCAAACATAGAAGTAAATGAAAGCAAAAGGACTAAAAATTAAGCAATCAGAGCATGACACACCCATGTAATTTCAGTACTCAGCATACTGATATAGGATAATCACAGTCTGCATGTGATTCACTAATTTTTTTTTTACCAACTTCCAGTCAACATGAATATTTAAGTTGGTGTTCAGAAATATTTACCACAGTTATGTTTCAGATTTTTTTAAAATGGCTCCTTCTAAGTTCCTCAGCAGGAATTTTAAAATATGGATGCAATGGTCGTTATGTTAGTAAATTGTTATGTGTTGTTTGCGTTCACTGAGAAGTTTACTGTTGAATTGCATTTGTCTCCTACACATTTCAGACCCAAGCAAGTTTGTCTCCAACTGTCCTCCAATGTCTGGAGTTTTCTCTGATAGGGAAGAAAGCAAAGAGGTAAATTGTGTAAGAGTAAAATCATTGTACCCTTGAGACCAGGTAGAAAGTAAGCTATTTTCAGCAAATGCTGCTATTGTTTACTGAGTTATAAGTGTGTGTATTAGTAAAATGACTCTGAAAGTTCAACCACAGGAAGTTCATACATGGGAGGCTCATGCATGGAGAAATAGTGCAAGTAGAAGTCCAATTAACCACCTGCTGGATGTCATGAGAGCTCATTTGGAAGTTGCCATTCTTATCTTTCATTTGCCTGGAATCTTTACACAAGTTATCACTCACTCTGCTCTGTGATGGACTCTTGCCATTAAGAGTTCCCCCGACTACCATAATGGAGATTTCCTAGATTTATGATGCCTGTTCTCAGTGTTCACATGGGTAATGCTTTGTTGTCTACCTACAAAAAAAATTCTATTCTTTTACTTTGATTTGACACATTGTAGATCATTCTCTGGAACATAAAGAATGTAAGACCTGACTCTATCTCTTCTTCTGAAATTGTCAGGACTATAGTAAGCAAGAGATAAATGCTGAAGGCTACACATAGATTCCAGAGTAGTTAGAAGAAACAGTTCTGATCTGAGTTATGATATGACCACTCTAATTTTCCTGTTGTGTCTCTTTCCTACAGAGAATACTCATACTGGGACCAATAATTTCACTTGGGATTGACAATAAATTCCAAAATGAAGACAGGGAGAGGTATCATCCAGTAATACAGGAAGTAAAATTGTTGGTGTTATTGTTAAGTAGCTAACTGCTGTTTCTCCTATTATGGAAACATGTGTCTATAAGTCCACTCAATGTATACAAGGCTTAATTTTTTTTCTACCTGACAGTCTTGGAGTGGTTGACTCAAAATAATATACTATTTTATGTTCTAAAACATGACAGGAAGACAGTAGTTAGAAAATAAACTTCACACATTCAAAGTACTATTAACACCAGTACTTGGTATCATGGTAAATAGCCTAGTCCTACTTTCCCTTCCTATGTACATCATAGACATTTGGGGATTTGTAGGAAATGGTTTAGAAACATTTATTTTATGTGAGATGTATGTATATAGAATCTGGGTCAATCAAAAGCATATCTTGACTGAGGTAACTAGTACACACAGTCCAACAAAACATATTTCATAGTCCAAATAAATGAAATAGTTCATGTTAATATTCTCACATCTTTATACCAGAATTGTGAAGTTTGTCTGCACAATACATAAAGAAAAATTACAGTATTCTTTCACTCTTCCACACTCTCTGTACCTACCAGTTTAATCTCCTGTTCTGTTCTGTCATGGTTACGAAGTGCAGATGTGTTCACCTTATTATACCAGGTCTTGAGCCAGGACAAAAATAAACAGTGACATTTAATAGTTTTCTGATATACTTTTCCATGGAAAGAGAAGGATTTGTATGCCAATTCACTGCAAACGTAAAAATGAAGAACTAGAAGCACAGGATAATTATTGACTGCACTAGGACCTGGAAGACTAAATGCACAAAGCTCATCATTATCCAAATTGGTTTAATTTGTCTGAGTCTCTAAGGACTTCCTAAAATTAATGTTGGAAGAATAAAAAGTGAAAATGGATGTCAGCAAACTTTTTGAGGTATATTTTCCTTTACTCTAGAAAAGCTCCTGAGTACTGCTTCCTTCGTTTACTACTATATATCAGAGTCAAAATATTTATGTGTCTAGGGTACAAAAACAAATCATGTCATTTTTAATGCATGATTCTTTAATAGGCAATTTAATAGGCATTTGCATGTTTAGTTATATATTTATTAAGTGAGAAATGTATTAAAATTTTCCAATAAAAGTATAATCAATACATAATTCTGTCATACTAAGTATATATAATTCAAAGCAATACAAATCATATATTGCTGAAAACTTTATTTTTTTCAGTTTGAAATGAATGATCACTTTTAAAATTTATCATCTACTGCACAATGTCTGCAACCAGAATCTCACCTTACAAATTTATGACAAGGTAAACTGATGACTACAATCAAAACTTGCAATCAATAAATGCAATACTTACAGATATGAAGTTAAAATCTGTTAACATTTGTTTCCAGACAGTATTACAGTGAGTCATGTAGGTGTTCAGATCAGACTGTTTTGTTGCAGTACACATAAGAAATTTTTCATTGCTACCAGTGGTAATTTTTATAATTATATCTTAACTCACATACATAATCCATTTCTCATTTCCTCTCCCACTAGTCTTTTTTCTATTTCAAACCCTTATCTCTGTTTATAGGTGGTGTGTGTGTGTGTGTGTGTGTGTGTGTGTGTGTGTGTGTGCATGCATGTGCATGTGTGTAAAATCTACCTTTTCATATGTAGAAAACACTCACTAATTTGTCTTTCTGATTCTGGCTTATTTCAGCCTTGAAAAATGAAAGCATTGGACTTGCAGTAATGAAAAGAAATTTGAAATCAAAAAATAATTCAGGTATAGAATTGTAACTTCTTTAAGTTAGGATAGATATTAGAGTAATATAACTAACTTGACAAAAATTAATGGATTGGACCTTATTAGGGTATCTCATACCTTATGGTTTGCATAACTGTTATAACCATGTTCAATATATATCTGAGAGAAAGGTCTTTTTAAGGAATGAAATGAGAGAAATGTTGTGGATTTGATTTGTTGCTTGTATTATGTTAATTGCTCACCCCAAATTACAAGGAAATTCATACATCTGCTTGTAAGACACTGAAGGTCCCTGCCCCTAGTTGGCTTTGATTGGTAAATAAAGTTGATGGTGGCCAATGACTAGGCAGGGAGACCAAGGCAGAGCTTTAGGATTCCCAGGCAGGAAATGGAGGAAAGAGAGAAGGGAAGATTGCAATGACAGGAAAGGGATAAGATCTAGACTTGAAAGAGGCAGAAGAGAAAGCATGCCAATCATTTAAGAGGTGGGGAAGAGTGGCCCAAGAGTCACTTCACAGCAACCATTGGGCTGAGCGTGAGGTCCCAGGGGAGGAGTTGGAGAAGGGACTGAAGGAGCTGAGGGAGTTTGCAGCCCCATGGAGGGAGCAACAATGTCCACTGGCCTGATCTGATGCTCCTAGAGACTAGATCTCCAACCAAAGAATACACATGGAGGGACCCATAGTGCTGGCCGTATATGCGGCAGAGGAGGGCCTTGTTAGCCATCAGGGGGGAGGAGAGGACCTTGGGCCGGAGGGTGTTAGACACCCCAGTATAGGAGAATGCCAAGGAGGGAAGACAAGAATGGGTGGGTGGGTGGGAGGGTGGGGGAATACCACCATAGAGACAGGGGGAAGGGGGAAGAAATAGGGAGATCTGGAAAGGGGGGAAGCATTTTAAATATAAATAAAGTATCAAAAATAAAAAATAAATTAAAAAAAGAAAACATGAATAGTGAATGTAAGAAAGCAATCAGACCATTGAAAGTATGAAGAGCTCCGATAGACAAAAGGATAAGATAAACTATTTGCACTGATTTTCAGGAGTATCATGCTAATATCATAGGGCTATAAGTCTCAGAAATCAAAATGCCCGATGTTTTAATTGCTATAAATTTGGCCATTTCCAAAGATATTGTAAAGCTAGCAGATTCAGAATACAAATCATCAGGGACACTGACTCTAGAGAATATGGTGTTCATAGAAGTGAACAAAGAGGTTCTGGTTATTATGAATCACTAAGGTGTCCAGGGTATTGCAGCTGTTGTGGAAAGGGAAACATTGGTTAAAAGATTGCCAGTCCAAGAGGGACAAATGAGGTAATCTATTGGTCTGTCAGCTCAAGGCCTGACAATAAACAATATGAGTCATCTTCCCTGATCAGCCAGAAAGTACCAAACAGACAAGAAAACCAAAATTAAGTATTTTTGATCATATACATGCTACAAAAAGGAGTGCAGCTTTGGATCTATCCACAGATATGCCTTATTTCCCTATTCCCAAACGTTAAGTGTTACAAGGGGAAGAAATGGGTAGACTAACTTCTTGGAGATTTACTTTGCATCCTGGTATAGTAGATAGGGATATCAATGGAGAAATTAAAATCATGGCATATGTGAGAAAGGAAATGCAAATTAATGTAGGAAAAGAATTGCTCAATTGTTATTTCCTTATATCAAGGGCAAGGCCTCTCCATTTGAACAAACAGGGGCGTTGGGAGCACTGGAAAGCATGTGTTCTGACAAACAATGTTTAATGATCAGAGACAAAAATTAATAATGAAAATGATTGGTGTTGGCATAGAATGTTTTGTAGATACAGGAGCTGATGTTAGTATACTTCCACAAAAATTTCAGAATCCAGATTGGTCACTTCAAAAGATTTACACACCATTTATAGAAAGTGGTAAATTACTAGAAATAAGGCAAAATGTACAATGGATTAACTGTGTGGGACCAGAAGGTTATAAATCAGATCAAATAAGCAAGGTGCTCACATGCTCATATACCTCAATTCAGATGTCAGAATTATATGCAATCCTTACAATATTATTAGATTATCCTGGATCTCCTTATATAATCACTGATTCTTCATCTGCAGAAAGAATTGTTTTGCATATAGAGACTGCTGAATTAATTTGTACCTGAAAACTCAAAATTAACCTTATTCTTTACACAATTGCAACAGGCTGTAAGAAGTAGAAAATATCCATTACATATTGCTCATATTCAGTTTGATACAGGTTTGCAAGGTACATTAGCTAAAGGAAATGATGAAGTTGACCAATTACTAATAGAAAATGTGTTGGAAGCCTCAAAATTTCATGAATAGCATCATATTAATAAGAGAAGTTTAAAGAAAATATCTCCCATGCTTGGCAACAAGCCAAAGAAATAATAATTTTAAAAGAGATTCTGTGTGTTCTCTATACAGTCAAATTCCACTACACACAGGTAGTTACACTAGGGGTATCAAAAGAAATGACATTTAGCAGATGGGTGCTTTCCATTTTGCAGAATTTTGAAAACAAATGTATGTATACCGTACCACCCTCACATACTCACGGTTTCAATGTGCAACTGATTTAAGTTCTAAAAAGGCTGTTTGTGTTATTACACTTATTGGAAATAATGGAAATGATAGGGATACCTACACAAATTAAACCTGATAATGCTCCCACATAGGTATTTAATAAAATGAAACAATTCCACACATATTAAAATATAAAGCATGTTACTGGTATACCACACAATCCCAAAGGACAAGCAGTTGTAGAAAGATACAGTCATGCTTAAAAGAGATGCTTATTAAACAAAAAAGGAATGTAAATACCCCATGGGACAGATTAAATAATGCCTTGTTAACTCCAAATTTTCTTATTGTTGGTAAAAAGAGAACAACAGTAGCTCAGAGACACTGGATTACTGGAAAAAAACTGAGGAACTAGGCCAACCAATATATTATAAGTATATGTTGACATTAGGATGAAAACTTGCAACAACTTTAAGATGGGGATATGGTTATGTTTATGTACCTACAGGGAATAATAAAATATGGTTGCCAACAATATAGATTAGATCTGACCAGGAAAAACCTCTTATCAGTTGAGACATGAATGTCTTCACAAAGTAAATAAGTCTGGGGGACTTACACACTGTCTCAATTACTGATTTCTCCAAAATATGCATGCACATCAACTTCAAAAGGTCTAGCCTAAATAACTGATCACACAGAGATTGGACAACACATATAGAATTGGCAGACAACACATGTACTTGACAGACAACACACAGACTGGACCAAAAACACACAGACTGGATAAAAATAGACTGGACAATAAGTGTTACAGCTGGTTTTGATTTTTCAGATTACCCATATTTTTCTCCCTGGGCCTGAAACAGGAAATCTTTGCCCCAATTCAGCATTAAACAATTATAAGTAGACCATCTTCTTGATGCCTTAAGTTTGGACAGATAGTTTTGGTTGTTTGATGTGTTATTGTTACCATTTAGGGTGGTAGGCTTAACCTATTGTATATTAGTAGAAATTTAAGGTTGCTTGATTTTCATTGTATACCAGTAAATTTTAAAGTTGTTTTGTTTTTATTGTATATTAATAGAAACTTAAAGTTGTTTTATTTGAATTATCCTGTACTCATAGGAATTTGTTTGTTTTGTTTGAGTTATTGTATATTAATAGAAATTTGATATTTCCATTCCTTCCAATGTCCCTCAGGGCTTCACTCCTGATCTCCCCATCAACACCTGATCCGGTACCCCTTCTACCCTGCCACTTCCATCTCCCACACATGGACCTCCCTCCCTCTTTGTCCTGTGATTATTTTCTTCTCCATTCTATGTGGGATTAAAGCTTCCTCACTTGGGCCTTTCCACTTAAGTTTTGTGGGTTATATCTATCCTAGGTATTCTGTTCTTTTGGGCTAATATCCACTTATTAGTGAGTACATATCCTGAGTATCCTTTTGCGTCTGGGTTACCTCACTTAAGATTATATTTTCTAGATTCATCCATTTGCCTGCAAAAGTCATGATATCCTCATTCTTAATAGCTGAATAGTATTCCATTGTGTAAACGAACCACATTTTCTGTATTTATTCTTCATCTGAGGGATATCTATGTTGTTTCCAGCTTCTGACTATTACAAATAAGGCCACTATGAACATAGTAGAGCATGTTTCCCTGTGGCATGGTTGGGCATCTTTCAGGCATATGCCCAAGATTAATATAAGTGGCTCTTCAGGTAGATCTACATCCAATTTTCTGAGGAACCAACAGATTGAGTTTCAGAGTGTTTGTTTCAGTTTGCAATTCCAACAGCAATGGCTGTGTGCTCCTCTACACTCTTCCATTTCTATACATCCTAGCCTACATGTGCTGTCACCTGAGTTAGCCATTGTGACTGGTGGAATCTGGGGTCATTTTTATTTTGCACTTCCTTGATCACTAAGGACTTTGAACATTTCTTTAAGTGCTGGCCATTCAAGATTCCTCTGTTCTGAATTCTCTGTTTAGTTCTATACCCCATTTTTGATTGGATTGTTTGGTTTTTTTGGTGGTTAGATTCTTGAGGGTTTTTTTTTTTTTTAATGTTTTGGATAAAAACCTTCTATTTGATATTGGGTTAGTGAAGTTTTTTCCCAATCTGTAGGTTAACAATTTGTCTGTTTGACTGTGTCCTTTGCCTTACTGAAGCTATTCAGTTACATAAGGTCCCATTTATCAATTCTTGAACTTAGAGCTTGCAACATTGGAGTTCTGTTTAGGAAACTTCCTGCTGTGCCAATGAGTTTGAGGTTCTTTCCTGCTCTCTACTCTATTAGACTCAGTGTATCTGGTTCTATGTTGAGATTATTTTATTAGACTATTTTGGACATAAACTGATGATTTAAATTATGGTATAAATTCTAATTTTATAGTTCTTATAAAATTTTTTGAATGTAAAATACTAAACAAAAAAGTTACAAAGTGGAAGTTTCTGGATTTGTCAGATGATGCACACTCATGTGGTATTGCTGATACAGATTTATATCATGAGGCCAACTCACATGATGTTTTGTTGAGGCAAAACTATTGGGAGAACACTTGATGTTTGGAGAAAATATAAATAGGACTCAAAGGACAGTGGCAGTGTGCTTGGATAGCTAGCTTTGCAATGCTTCTTGATCTTGAGTCAACATCTTTGATGATCTTCATTTCATTGAGAAAAGCATGGCAGAGAACATCTGGCATCCCAGCTGGTCCTGGTTGATCCCTCTGACTCGTGCCAATTTGGCAGAGGCCAGGTGGTTTCTGTTAGACCCTGCAAGTGCTGCTATTTTGTGTTTACTGTCATGATAATACTGAACTAGACTCCTGGTATTCTGACAAATGGAGATTGGGATTGCCCAAAAAACTCCTAAACAAGTACACATTCCTTGCTCTATTTACCATATTTTCTCCCCTTCCTTTGGATGGTGAGCTAAAAGGGAAGGGAGAGTGATCAATGCATTTCAGAACCTTATGAAAAGTTGTTTTTTTTTTTTTTTAATTTAAGCCTGCATTCCGGTCTGCTTCTCCACCTGGGCCAGGTCAGTGGGCCAATACCCTCTTGTACCCTACAGCCTGCATGCCTCTCAAGAGGTCCGCAGTAACCAGGGACACAGCCTGCTTGTCTCCCAGGAGGTTTGTAATTACCAGGAACACAGGTGATGTTCCTTAACCAGGGGAACAGTACGTCTGTTTTCAGCTACATATGCAGCTAGGACAGATCTGGCCACAGGAGCCAAGAGACTGCCTGTCTCCAAAGATGTTCACTCTGGACAAAAACACATCTATCCTAACCAGGGACATAGAAGACCTGCTTTAACCAGATACCCAAGAGCAGCAACCCCTAAACCAGGGAGAGAATTACCTGCCTCTAAGGAGACCAGCTCTAACACAGGTCACAAAACTCTACCAGCCTCCAAGAAGGCTGGCTTCAGTCAGGGACATCCAGGCCAGTTAACAACAAAGACAACTAGATGGCAAAGGGAAGCACAAGAACATAAGCAACAGAAACCAATGGAACAATCAAACCCAATGGGGACAATCAAAACTCACACATCTTCATCTCCAACCATAGCAAGCCCTGAATAATGTAACATACCTAAAAACCCAACATTCTGAACTAAAATCCAATGCTGTGAAGATGATAGAGGCCTTTATTGGAGGTATAAATAATTCCCTTAAAGAAATACAGGAAAACACCAGCAAAAAAGTAGAAGCCCTTAAAAAGGAAACAAATAAACCCCATAAAGTTATACAGGAAAATCCAAACAAACAGGGGAAGGAATTGAGCAAAATTAACCAAGACCTACAAATGAAAATAGAAACAATAAAGTAAACACAAATGGAGGCAAACCTGGAGATGAGCAACTTAGGAAAGATATCAGGAGCTACAGATGCAAGCATTTTCACAACAATATACATAGAAGAGAGAATCTCATATGTAGAATATACCACAGAAGATATTGACACATCAGTCAAAGGAAATACAAAGTGTAAAAAGCTCCTAACCCAAACATCCAGGAAATCCAGGACAAAATGAAAAGACCAAAACTAAGAATAATAGGAATAGAAGAGGGAAAAGATTCTCAGCTCAAAGAGCCAGAAAACAACTTCAAAAACAATCATAGAAGAAAACTTCCCTGCTCTAGCAAGAACTACACATACAATATTGAATAGATAGAAAAAGAATGTGCAGAACTGTCATGTCCCTAATTTTTGTGGGACTGCTTCTAGTTTCTCTCCATTTAATTTGAGGTTGGCTATAGGTTTTCTATATACTGCTTTTATTATCTTTAGTTATGTGGCATGAATTTCTGATCTCTCCAAGGAGAATACACCATAGAAAACATTAACACAACAGTCAAAAAAAATGCAAAATGCAAAAAGCTCCTGGCATAAAACATCCAGAGAATCTAGGACACAATGAAAAGATGAAACTTTTGGAACATAGGTATAAAAAAGAGTGAAGATTCCTAACTTAAAGGTCCAGTAAATATCTTCAAAAAATTTATAGAAAAAAACTTCCCTAAAGAAAGAGATGCCATGAACATAAAAGAAGACTACAGAACTCCAAATAGATTGGACAAGCAATATAAATTCCTCCAATTATATAATAATCAAAACACCAAATACACAAAACAAAGAAAGAATATTAAAAGCAGTAAGGGAAAAATGTTAACTAACATATAAAGGAAGAACTTTCAGAATTACACTGGACTTCTCAACCAGAGACTATGAAAGCTAGAAGATCCTGGGCAGATCTCATACGGACCCTAAGAGAACACAAATGCCAGCCCAGGCTACTTATACCCAGCAAAACTCTAAATTGCCATAGATAGAGAAAGCAAGATATTCCATGACAAAGCCAACCTTACACGATATCTTTCCACAAATCCAGCCCTACAAAGGATAATAGATGAAAAATTCCAATACAATGAGGAAAACTACACCCTAGAAAAAGAAAAAAAGTAATATTCTTTCAACAAACTCAAATGAAGATAGCCACAAAACATAATTCAACCTCTAACAACAAAAATAACAGGAACTAACAATCACTGGTCCTTAATATCTCTTAATATAAATGGACTCAATTCCTATTAAAAAGACATAGATTGAAAGACTGGATACTTAAACAGGACCCAGCATGTTGCTACATAAAAGAAATGTACCTCCATGAAAAAGAAAGACATTACCTCAGAGTAAAAGGCTGGAAAAAAATTCCCAAGCAAATAGTCCCAAGAAACAAGCTGGAGTAGACATTCTAATATCAAATAAAATCGACGTTCAAACAAAAGTTATTTTAAAAGATAAGGAAGAAAACTTCATACTCCTCAAATGAAAAATCGACCAAGATGAACTTTCAATTCTGAACATGTATGCTCCAATGCAAGAGTACCCACATTCATAAAAGTAACTTTACTAGAGCTCAAAGCACACATTGTACCTCACACAATAGTAGTGGGAGACTTCAACATACCACTCTCATCAATGGATAGAATATGAAAACAGAAACTAAACAGAGACACAGAAAAAGTTACAGAAGTTATGAATCAAATGAATTTGACATATATCTACAGAATATTTCATCCTAAAACAAAAGATTATATTTCTTCTCAGCACCTCATGGTACCTTCTCCAAAACTGACCATATAATTGGTCACAAAACAGGCCTAAATAGATACAAGAAGACTGAAATAATCCCATGCTTGGTCAGGGAAAAAAGAAAGAAAAACATAAAAGACTTTTTACAATTTAATGGAAATGAAGGCACAACATACAAAATCTTATGGGACACAAGGAAAGCAGAGCTAAAAGGAAAAGTTATAGCTCTGAGTGCCTCCAAAAAGAAACTGGAGAGAGCATACAATAGCAACTTGACAGCACATCTTAAAGCTCTAGGAAAAAAGGAAGAAAAAACACCTAACAGGAGTAGACAGCAGGAAATAATCAAATTAAGGGCTGAAATCAACCAAGTAGAAAAAAAAACTATAAAAAGAATCAACAAAACCAGGAGCTGGTTCTCCAAGAAAATCAACAAAATAGATAAACCCTTAGCCAGACTAATCAGAGGACACAGAGACAGTATCCAAATTTACAAAATCAGAAACAAAAAAGGGAAACATAGCAACAGAAATAGAAGAAAGCCAAAAAATCATATCCTATGTCAAAAGCCTATACTTAACAAAACTGGAAAATCTGGATGAAATGGACAATATTCTAGACAGATACCATGTGCCAAAGTTAAATCATGATCAGATAAACCATCTAAAGAGTCCCATAACACCTAAAGCAATAGCAGCAGTCATTAAAATCTCCTAACCAAAAAAGCCTAGGACAAGATGGTTTTAAATGCACAGTTCTATCAGACCTTCAAAGAAGACCTAATACCAATACTCTTCAAACTATTTCACAAAATAGAAACCGAAGGAACATTATGAAATTCATTCTATTCAGCCACAATTACACTTATACCTAAACCACACAAAGACCCAACAAAGAAAGAGTACTTCAGACCAATTTCTCTTATGAATATCAATGCAGAAATACTCAATAAAATTCTCACAAACCAAATCCATGAATACATCAAAACAATCATCCATCATGATCAAGTAGGCTTTATCCCAGGGATGCAGGGACGGTTCAATATACAGTAATCCATCAATGTAATCCACTATATGAACAAACTCAGAAAAAATAAGACATGATCATCTCAATAAATGTTGAGAAAGCATTTGACAAAATTCAACATCTATTCATGGTAAAAGTCTTGGAAAAATCAGGAATTCAGATGCTGGTGAGAATGTGGAGAAAGGGGAACACTCTTCCATAATTGCTGGTATTGCAAGCTGGTACAACCACTCTGGAAATGAATCTGGAAGTTTCTCAGAAAATTGGACATAGTATCACCTGATGACCCAGCTATACCATTCCTGGGCATATACCCAAAAGATGCACCAACATATATCAAGGACACATATTCCTCCACTGTTCATAGCAGCCATATTTATAATAGCCAGAAGCTAGAAAGAACCTAGATGTCCTTCAACAGAGGAATGGATACAAAAATGTGGTACATTTACACAATGGAGTACTACTCAGCTATTTAAAACAATGACTTCATGAAATTCTTAGGCAAATGGATGGAACTAGAAAATATCACCCTACGTGAGGTAACCCAATAACAAAAAGAATGTACATGTTATGCACTCACTGATAAGTGAATATTAGCCCCAAATCTGGGAATACCCAAGATACAATTCACAGATCACATGAAGCTCAAGAAGAAGAAAGACCAAAGTGTGGGTGCTTCAGTCTTTCTTAGAACAAAATACTCACAGGGAAATACAGATACAAAGTTTGGAGCAGAGCCTGAAATGTGTGCTGACAGGAGCCTGATATAGCTGTTTCCTGAGAAGCTCTGCCAAAGCCTGACAAATACAGAGGTGACCAACCATTGGTCTGAGTATGGGGTCCCCAATGGAGGAGTTAAAGAAAGAACTGAAGGATCTGAGGGGGTTTGCAACCACTTAGAAAAAACAGCAATATCAACCAACCAGACCCTCCACAGCTCACATGGACTAAACCAGCAACCAAGGAGTACATGTGGAAAGACCCACAGCTCTAGCCACAGAAGTAGCAGAGGATGGCCTTGTAGGGCATCAATGGGAGAAGAGGCCCTTGGTCTTGTGAAGGCTCAATGACACAGTGTAGAGGAATGTGAAGGCAAGGAGGGCTGAGATGGTGGGTGGGTGGAGGAACACTCTCATAGAAGCAGGGGGAGGAGGGATGGGGTTGGGGTCTCTGGGTGGGGAGAAAGGAGATAACATTTGAAATGTAAATAAAGAAAATATCCAATAAAAACTAAAATTTATTTTTTTAAAAAATGAAAAACATCATATACCATGATCAAGTAGGCTTCGTTCCAAGGATTTACAATTAGTTCGATATATCAAAATCTGTCAACCTAATCTACCATATAAACAACTGAAAGAAAAAATGCATGATCATCTCTTTAGATGCTGAAAAAGCCTTAGACAAAATCCAACACCCTTTCATATTAAAAGTATTGGACAGAGCAGGGATACAATGCACATATTCAGACAAAATTAAGGCAATATACTGCAAGGCAATAACCAATACCAAATTAAATTGACAGAATTGTAAATTCAGGTACAAAACAAGGCTATCCATTATTTCCATATCTCCTTAATCTAGTATTCAAAGTTCTATCCAGAGCCATAAGACATCTAATGGAGATCATGGGAATGCAAATTGGAAAAGGAGAAGTCAAAGTATCACTATTCACAGTTGATATGATAGTGTATATATAAGTGACCCCAAAAGTTCTACCAGAGAATTCATATGGTGGATAAATATCTTCAGCAAACTAAAAAAAAAAAAAATCAATAGCCCTCCTTTATACAAACAATAAATGGAATGAGCAAAAAAATCCAGGAAACATTTCCCTTCACAGTAGCCACCAATAATATAAAATACTTTTGTGTAACTCTAACCAAGCAAGCAAAATACTTGTATGACAAGAAACTCAAGAACCTGGAGTAAGAAACCGAAGAAGATATCTGAAGATGGCATAATCTCTCATGCATTGATGGGATTAACATAAAAAAGGTCTTCTTGCCAAAAGCAATCTACAGACTCAATGCAATTTTCATCAAAATTCCAACATAATTCTTACAGACCTTAAGGGAAAAATTTCAACTTCATATGAAAAAAATAAAGAAAGAAAAAGAAAACCAGGATATCTTAAACAATTCTGTACATTAAAAGAATTTCTGGAGGCATCACCATTCCTGATTTTAAGATGTACTACATAGCAATAGTAATAAAAACTACAGCATATTTATATGGAAATGGACAGGTTGATCAAGAGAAAACAATCTAACAAACCCATAGTCCTAGGGACATTCGATTTTTGACATAGAGGCCAAAACCATACAATGGAAAAAAGCAAGCATCTCCAATAAATTGTACTGGACAAACTGAATATCTTCACATAGAAAATGAAAATAAAACCCATATTTATCATTTTGCACAAAACTCATGACAAAGTGGATCAAAGGTCTCAACATAAATTCAGACACACTTAATCTAATAGAATAGAAAGTGAAAACTAGCCTTGAAGGCATTGCTATAGGAGACAACATTCTGAACAGAACACCAATGCCTCAGAATCTAAGACCAACAATTTATAAATGAGAACTCATGAAACTAAGAAGTTTCTATAAGGGAAATGAAACTGACAATACAATAAAACTGCAGCCTATAGTTTGGGGCAAGATCTTCACCAGCCCTGTCTTAACCAACAGAGAGCTAATATCCAAAATATATGAAGAATTCCAGAAGTTAAACACCAACAAACCAAATAACTCAATTTTAAAAGTGTGGTACCGAGGTAAATAGAGAATTTTCAATAGAGGATTCTTAAAAGTATGAGAAATATTTCAAGAAACATTCAATTCCATAGTCATCAGGGAAATATAAATGAAAGTGACATGGAGATTTCATCTTATAACAATCAGAATTGTTAAAATAAAAAACCTCAAGTGACTTGTAATAAGTCAGTCATCAAATGGCAGTCATTCCAAGTGGTTAAAAAGAACCTCCCAGTGCTCTAAAGTGCACAAAGGAACATAGGAAGGCAAAGTAGAAAGCATATCAACTGGGGAGAAACTTAACCAATGTCTGAATCAAAAAAGATGTCCAAACCTGTTTTTTTTCTCCTTTATCACATAGAAGTAAATGAAGGAAAATATAGGAAATATCCCCAGAGTAGCTGATTATCTTAGTCTTCTTTTCAAGTCCAGTATGAATTTACTGTTAGTGATAGTACCTCAAAATGTCTATATGGTTACTATTTTTTTATAGTCACTGACTATGCCCCAAGCCAGGCTCACTTACTCATCTTCAGTAAGTTAACTAAAAAGTGCCAAAGTAATAACGGAAAGCAAAAAGAGGAAAAATAACCAGGATTGCTATACTGGGGAGAAGGACAAAGTGATTCAGTGAAACCAAGTCCACAATCTATGTTAGCCTTTTTATAAATGCTATTACCTTCCTCTGTATGTTAGTTAATATTTCTGTAATCACAGATATGAAACTACTCAATAAAATAAACTCTAGCAACATATATAACAAATTTTATTCTATTAAAATTTATCTTTAATTATCAATGCCTTACCCACAAACACTATTAACCTACTCTATTTATTTCACCTGAGCTGCTATCAAATTTTATTCAGAATCAATCTCTTCATGGACATTGATACCTACATCAGAATATTCCAAAGTTTGTAATCTTACTTCTCATATCTTCAAACTTCTCCCTATCCAAAACACTGATAAAGTGTATACAACCCTTCTAGGATATATATTAATACTATTCTCATGCTGCAGTTATACACGCAGTGATGTATGACCCAGATCAACAAGTGATTGAGTTTATGAAGCCAAGTTGGTGGGGAACCCAACTTAGCATTTTATGTCCATCAGCTCATAGAAGACAAACTTACACCATCACCTCATTTCCTTCACCCCATCTCTGGAGACCCAGCCTCTTGTGCTATAAGGTTAATTATTTTAATATATATTTATTATGTATAAATATATAATATATAAAATATATAAACATACATATTTAAATACTTTCAGAACACTTGTCACTTTTTTTGTTTTGTTAAATTGTTATGTTGACAAATTAAATTCCAATTAGTGAGGATAATATTTCAAGATTATTCTGTTATCAACCTCTACCAGAAAATTTTCCTTTTTAAAGTTAGCAGTGGTTAATTCAAAGACAACAATTTAAAGTGCTGAAAATATGATATTGTGAGTTTCAGTCCTAATGGAACATGCATAAAGGTTCCAGATTTGTGCCTCTTTGAAGAACAAGATGAAAGAAATGTTGTAAAAACTCCCTTCTGGACATGACATGGCAATTGTAGTTATGATTATATGCACAAGACCAAGCCAGTCAACTTTTCAATAAGGGTATTAATGAGGCTCACAAGGTTCTATTTCTTAGATAGTTGGTAATAGTTGGTAGCTTCTGTGGAGAAATAGTATTTCTCTAATTGTAGAGCCATGAAGCATTTTTAATGTGATGGCCCATGTACATAAAACAGCAATAATTGTACTGTGTAGGTTATAAGAAAGCAAAGCAGAAACATGCTCCCACTTTCAACAACATTTAAACCTCTTACGTTGGGATAAAATGACTTTGCTTTGGATTTTGTTCAGTGCAGTTTTAGTATCCTTGTTCCTGAAGCTATAGTTAATGGATTTGGCATAGGAATGACTTAAGTTTTCACTGAGGTTATCAAACCATTGAAAGAGATTCACAAGGCAGCTTGGCCAAAGTAAACATTACTGCTTGTTCCACAAAATAAGCAAACACCTGAAAAGTGAGACCCACAAGTGGAGAAAGATTTATATTTCCCACCATTTAGTAAAATTTTTATAGTGCTGAAATCAATTTTATATAAATAAAAGAAGCCAAATATTAAATGAAACCCAAACACAGCACCAGAGATGTACTTCACTATGTTATGGGTGAAGGTCTTGGTATAACAAGTAGCATAAAAAATTTCTTGGAATAGAATAAATAGTAGCCTTTTAGATTAAAATTAATCTTTTTCAAAAAAATAAAATTAGAAACAGTCAAATCTGCCTTATATTAATCTAACATAGAAGTTAAAAATTCATTTAACTAGAATTTTGGACATATTATTTGAAAGAGTATTATGCTTGATTAATGGTATTCTTATCATGATTCTAATTACTTTGATAATCTCATTTACTGCTTAAGAACTAATTTGCAGTTGTTCATGATTCCCTGAAATGGATAAGATATCTAGAAAAGAGTTAGAGAGCTGGCTCATAGAATAAGGCCAATTGTTGATATTGCAGAAGACACAGTTTCAGTTCCTAGGACCCACATAATGGCTCACAACTAGATGTTACTTCAGATCCGTGGAATTCAATAAGATCTTTTGACCTCCATGGGCTCCTTCACACACAGAGCATACTACATGCATACACACATATAAGCAAACACTCATACATACTAAATAAATGAATAAATAAATAAATTCTATTTTAAATGTCTGAATAGAAGCTATGGTCAGCACAAAGGAAATTAGATAAAATATTTCAAATAGCTTTCTTCCAGTTTCCATCTGCACCCCGGAGCTAAACCTGTGGCACAGCTTTACATACCCAAATCCCACCAGGAGAGAGCTGGTGTCTCAGGAGTGCAGTCACACCTCAGTTCATAGGCAAGACCACCACAATTACTCCTATCTCTGACCCAAGACAGAACAGCCAGTGGCCCACAGGGCACAGGGGACTCAGAGAAGCAAGGGACAAGATGCTTCTGGGTTCCTTCTGCGCCCAAGAACTAAACTTGCATCACAGCTCTTCATACCCAAATCCTACCCGGAAAGAACTGGTCTACCAAGAGTGCAGATACACCCAAGTTCACAGGCTCACAAGCTCACAGGAAGGATAAGCTCCAGTCAGAGACAGTAATGCCATCTAACACCAGACATATCCAGATGGAGAAAGGCAAGCTGAAGAACCTAAGCAACAGAAACCAAGGCAACTTGGCATCACCAGAACCCAGTTCCCCCACCACAGCAAGCCCTAGATACCCAAACATACCAGAAAAAGAAGATTTTGATTTAAAGTCACATCTCATTTTGATTATAGGAGACTTTAAAAAGGGCATAAATATCTCCCTTAAAGAACTACAGGAGAACACAGGAAAATAGGTAGAAGCACTTAAAGAGGAAACACAAAAATCCCCTAAAGAATTACAGAAAAACACAACCAAATGGGTGAAGGAATAGAACAAAACTATCCAGGATATAAAATTGGAAATAAAAACAATAAAGAAATCAAAAAGCAAGACAACCTTAGAGATAGAAAACCTAGGAAAGAGATCAGGAGTCATAGATGCAAGCATCACCAACAGAATACGAGAGATAAAAAAGAGATTCTCTTGTCAAAGATCAAGTGTCCATAGGTATATAGGTTTATTTCTGGTTCTTCCATTCTATTTCACCGATCAACCTGTTTGTCTCTTCACCAATTGTTAGTATTCTGTCTAAACTCCACCCCACAGTTACCTGGCAGCAGCCAGGTATACTCCTCCCCACAGTTACTTGGCAACAGCCTGGTAGGCCTGACCCACTATAAAAAGGGCTGCTTGTCCCACCCTCCTTCTTCTGTCTCTTGCTTCTCTCTTGCTCTTGCTCTCCCCTTCCCATTCCTTTCCCCCTCTACATGCTCATGGTCTGGCCTCTATTTCCCTACTCTCTCCCTCTCTCTGCCTTTCTCTGCCTCTACTACCCTCTAAACTCCTCTCCCCATGCCCTGAATAAACTCTATTCTATACTACACCTACGTGTGGCTAGTCCCTCAGGGGGAAGTAATGCCTCAGCATGGGCCCACTGAGGCACCACTTCCCCATACCTCACCACAAATTCATAGAACATATCCCTTTTCTCGTTATCTTTTTATAATCTCATCACCAATACTATGCAGTTTTTTTTCACTATTGCTCTGAAGTAAAATTTGAGGTCAGGGATGGTAATTCCCCAAGAAGTTCTATGGATAAAAATTGTTTTCACTATGCTGGGTATTTTTGTTTTTCCATATGAAGTTAAAAATTGCTCTTTCCAAGTCTCTGAAGAATTGTGTTGGAATTTTGATGGGGATTGCACTGTATCCGTAGATTGCTTTTGATAAATGTCCATTTTTACTATGTTAATTCTACAGATCCATGACCATGGGACATCTTGCCATGTATTGAGGTCTTCTTTGATTTCTTTTTTCAAGGACCTGAAGTTCTTGTTGTATAGATCTTCCACTTGCTTTGGTATAGTTACACCATGACATTTTATATTACTGTGCAGATTTTGTTTACCTAATTTCATTTTTAGCCCACTTTTAATTTTTATAAAAGAAGGTTAGTGATTTGTTTGAGTAAATTTTATATCCAGCCACTTTGCTGAAGTTGTTTATCAACTGTAGAAATTCTCTGCAAGAACTTTTGGGGTAGCTTAAGTATACTATGATATCATCTGCAAGTTGTAGTACCTTGACTTTTTACTTTCCAAATTGGACCAACTAGATCACCCTTGGTTGTCTAATTGCTCTAGCTGGAACTTTAAGTACTATATTGAATAGATAGGGAGACAGTGGTCAGACTTGTCTTTTTACTGATTTTAGTAGATCTGCTTCAAGTTTCTCTCCATTTAATTAGACTGTTCATTTGTGCTGTATTGCTTTTATTATTTTTAGATATGTGGCATGAATTCCTGATGTCTCCAAGACTTCTAATATGAAGGGTTGTTATATTTTGTCAACAGGGATTTTTAGCATCTAATGAGAAGATTATGTGACTTTTCCTTTGAGTTTATGTATATAGTGGATCACATTGATGGATTTTCACATATTGAACCATTCCTGCATCTCATGGTTAATGATGATTTTGTTGTGTTCTTATATTCAGTTTACTAGAATTATATTGAGTATTTTTGCATCGATATTTATAAGTAAAACTGGTCTAAAGTTCTCTTTTGTTGGGTCTTTGTGTATTTTAGCTATCTGAGTAACTGTGGCATCATAGAATAATTAGGTAGTGTTCCTTCTATTTCAATATTGTGAAATTGCTTGAGGCATATTGGTATTAGCTCTTCTTTGATGGTCTGGTAGAATTCTGCTCCAGAGCCATCTGGTTCTGGGCTTTTCTTGGTTGGAAGCTTTTTAATGACTATTTCAATTTCCTCAGTGGTTATGGGACCGTTTATATAAATTAACTGATCTTGATTTAACATGGCATCTGTCTAGAAAATCAGCCATTTCATCTAGATTTTCCCAGTTTGTCCAGTATAGGCATTTGTAAAAAGATCTGATGATTTTTTTTTAATTAACTCAGTTTCTTATGTTTCCCTTTGTGATTTTGTTAATTTTGATATGGTCTTGGTGCCCTTTAGTTACTTTGGCTGTGGGTTTATCTCTTTTAATGATTTTCTGAAAGAAACAGTGCTTCATTTTATTGATTCTCTGTGTTATTTTGTTTGTTTCTAATTGGTTGATTTCAGCCATGAGTTTGGCTATTATCTGCCATCTACATCTCTTAAATGTGTTTGTTTCTTTTTGTCCTAGAGCTTTCCATGTGTTGTTAAGTTGCTAGTATAGGATGTCTCCAATTTCTTTATGAAATCACTTAGTGATATGAATTTTCCTTTTAACACTGCTTTCATTGTGTCCCATAAGTTTGGACATGCTGTGCCTTCATTTTCATTGAATTCTACAAAGTTTAATTTTTTTCTTTATTTTTTCCCTGACAAGTTATCATTGAGCAGAGAGTTGTTCAGTTCCCATGAATATGTAGGCTCTCTGGATATTATGTTTTTGAGATTGTTGCCCAGCCTTAGTCCATGGTCATCTGATAGAATGCATGGGATTATTTCAATCTTATTTTATCTGTTGAGGCTTTTTTTCTGTCTGAGTATATGGTCAATTTGGACGAAGGTTACATAAGGTGCTCAGAATAAGGTATATTGTTTTGTTTGGGGATGAAATGTTCCTTAGACATCTGATAAATCCATTTGCTTCATAACTTTTGTTAGTTTCACTCTGTCTTTGTTTAGTTTATGTTTCAGTGACCTGTCCATTGTTAAGTGTGGGATTTTGAAGTTTCCCACTATTATTCATGGAGGTTCAATGTGTGTTTTAGTTTTAAAAAAGCTTCTTTTACAAATGTGGTACCCTTGCATTTTGGGCATAAATGTTCAGAATTGAGACTTCATCTTGGTGGATGTTTCCTTTGATGAGTACATAGTGTCCTTTCCCATTTATTTATGTTGAAAGTCTATTTTATTAAAGATTAGAATGGGTACTCCAGCTTGTTTCTTTAAAATGTTTTCTTGGAAAACTTTTTTCCCAGCCCTTTACTCTGAGGTAGTGACTGTCACTGTTGCTTATTTATCTTCTTTATATGTAGCAGACTGCTGGATCCAGTTTTGTATATCCATTCTGTTAGCTTGTGTCTTTTCATTGAGAAATTGAGTCCATTGATGTTGAGAGATATTAAAGAGAGAGAATTGTTATATTCTGTTTTTGTTGTTGGAGGTGATATCGTGTGAGTGTGTGTGTGTGTGTGTGTGTGGGAGAGAGAGAGAGAGAGAGAGAGAGAGAGAGAGAGAGAATATATATACATGGATTGGTATTCAATGCTCCATGAAATAATAAAGTACATAAAACACAATGGCATTAGTGATAACAATTGGTTTTCTTATAGGAGAAATGCAGGGGAGACTATTGTACATATAGAAAAGTGCATGATAATCACAAATAGCTATTTGTCTGATACAAAAATATGAAAGAGTAGTTTAAAAATTAATACAAATGGCAAAAGATTTATACAATCTGAAGAGAAACCACAAGACAGAGCTATACTACTACTGTGAATATACCCAAAAGGTACTCCACCATACTACAAAGACACTTGTTCATCTACGTTCATAGCAGCTTTATTTGTAATAGCCAAAAAGCAAAAACAATGCAGATGTCCCTCAACCAAAGAATGAATAAAGAAAGAGTGGCTTATTTGAGCAGTGGAATACTACTCAGCTATTAAAAACAAGAACATTATAAAATTTGCAAACAAATGGATAGAACTAGAAAATATCATACTGAATGAGGTAATACAGACCCCAAAGGATATGCATGGTGTGTAATCACTTAAAAAGGATATTAGCCATAAAGTACAGTATACCCATGCTACAATTCACAAACCCAAAGAAGCTAAATAACAAGGAGGGCCCAAGGAATGGTGCTTGAATCTTACTCACAAGGGAAAATAATTTTATCATCAGAGGTGGATAGAGGGGGAGAATTAGGTGGGAGTGGTGATGGGGAGGGAAACAGGGGGTTAATCATGTGTAGGGATAGCTTAGGAGTGAGTGCCAAGAGAAATTGGAAATGGGAGCATCTCTAGAAGGGGTCAGGGACATGGGATTAAGGAGGCTCCAGGGAGTTGATAAGAGTGACTCTATCTGAGACTCCTAGCAGCAGGTTATATTGGGTCTGAAACAGCCACATCGTATAGCCAAGCAGGGATCCCAGTAAAGGGATAAGAACACCAACTCACCCACAAAACTTTCTACCCAAAATTTGTCCTGATTTTAAGCAGTGCAGGGACAAAGTCAGAGCAGAGACTTAGGGAATGGCTAACCCATGACTGACCCAACTTGAGACCCATCCCATGGGTAAGAACCAATTAGTGACACTATTAACGATACTCTGTTATGCTTCCAGACAGAAGCCTAGCATAACTAACTGTCTTCTGAGAGACTCCACCCAGCAGCTAATTGAAACAGATGGAGAAACCCAGAGCAAAACATTAGATCAAGCTCAAGAAGTCTTGTGGTAGAGTTGGCATAAGGTTTGAGGAACCTGAAGGGGATAAGGACTCCATGAGAAGACCAACAAACCAACCTGGATCTTTGGGAGCTCTCAGAAACTGAAATGTCAATGAAAGAGCATACATGGGCTGGATCTAGGCTACCTGCATATATATGGCAGATGTATATCTTGGTATTCATGTTGGTCCCCGAAAAACTGAAGCAGAAGCTGTCCCTGATTTTGTTGCCTGAATGTAGTTCCTGCTCCCATAACTGGTCTGCATTGTCTTATGTCGGTGGGAGAGGATACACCTAGCCCTGCAGTGACTTGATGTGCCAGGGTTAATTGGGATCCAGGTGTGGCTGCCCCCTTCTCAGAGGAGAATTTAAGAAGAGAAGAGAAGAGAAGAGAAGAAAAAGAGAGAATAGAGTAGACTATGTGGGGGGCACTGGATATACGGAAGACTGTGATCAGATGTAAAGTGAATGAATAAATAAATTAATGGGAAAAGGCCAGAAAATACTAATATAAAAATGACAATAGTTATATGAAAGACAACTACAAAGAGAAACTAATGAGTTAAATGAAAATAAATACGAAACACACTAAGAGAAAAAGAATGAAGAAAGAAAGAAAAAGTAAAATATTTACCATGTAATTAAATAGTAAGTGTAAACAGACAGTGCCATAGCCATATATACTGTGTGGTGTGATTCTCTCATGCCCAGGGTTTTTCTTTGTAGTTATTTATTCAGCTAGATGAGAAAATGAGTAGATTTGTGGAGTTAGTCAAATTAGTTGTGTATGTTCTTTGTGTGCCTTCAAAGCATGGAGTTCCATAGCCATTCTTCCCTATTAGGAAGTTCTTGCACTGGTGTAGGTTCATTTCTGTGGGGTCTGGAACACCTTACTTACCTTCAGAGAGCAGGCCTACCTCTACCAGGATATGGTGTAGATTTGGGCATGTAAGGACTATACTCTGAATACTGCAGATCTAGTACATACCTTTACAATAGTGTAGATTAGCTCCCCTTCCTGGCTGCCAAGTGTTGGGCCACTATATGCCCACTACTCCCTCATGCATCTGTATGGAGTGGTATGATGTGCCTAGACATTCTATCATAGGTCACAAAAATCAGGAAATAGAACAAATCAAGATGATTATCACCCAAAGAATGGATAATGGAATTGTACATGTATACAATAGAACTTTATTTATCTATAACAAGAAATGGTGTTTTGAAGTTTGCAAGTAATATGTGGAACTGGAAGAAATTATACTTTGTAGGATAACCCAGACCCAGATAGAGAAATGTTACATAATTTCTCTCATATGCAAATACTAGTTTTACCTTTATTTTTATTACTATCTTTAACAAGGAGTATTTATAGAGTACAAAAGGCAAGAGGTCTTTGGGCTCAGAAATTTGCTCCAGGGAAATTAGGAATGATAAATGGACAGGGTTGTCTCTTCAAAGAAAGAAATGTATAACCTGTTTTCTGCCAAGATGCCTTGAAATTGATGTAGTTAATAACCTGATAACCTCTGCACTATTCGTATGATAAGACTACATCTGGTTCTTCAGACTCTCATGTTTATCCTAGTTACTGTCCCATATAACCTTATCTTGAGTACAGTTTACCAGTCAATAGAACCCATTTTTTATGTCACAAGAATTTGTGACAGAATTTGAGGGTATCTTGGTGTCCTGTCCCTTACTACCAAACTACTGGCTATTAATAGATTCTGAGAAATAGGTGTGGGGCAAGTGCAAGCAGGGGAAATAGGTCTGGGGCAACAGTGGCATTAAGATGTGTCAAAACCCTGAAAATCTCATCTTGAGACTGGCAGGGGTAAGGTTTCATCCCTCCCTGTAATGGGCCTGAAAGCTCTGCTGCATGTATCCTTGCAAACCCTACCTCCACCATGGTTGATGCAGTCATGTAGCCTGTGACCAAATTACAGGCTTAATTAATTAATTAATTAATTTCCTCTCTCCCTATAAGGACATGTCCAGCAAGCACCTGGAATTCCTCCTCCTGCAAATGAAGAATTTCCATCACTTCCATACCAATCAATAATGTACATTCTCCCTGAAAATGCCTACTGACTCCCCAAGCTTTATGTCGCTCTTATTACCCCAGAATAAAGAGAGCTGTAAGTCTGAAAATCATCTTGGAGAAGGCTTATTTCTCCCCTGCACTCATGCCAACTGAGTTTCTATGAACCCAAGCTTTCTTACTTTCGTTCCAACCTGGTGTACTATAATGGCTGAGTATCACCAAGGAAGAAGCAGAACCAGGCCAGCAATTAGGTAGTTATATACCTGCTTCCTAGGCCACTAAGTTCCAACAGGTAGCATCTAACTTGTGTAACACAGATGGCCCTAGTTATTATCAGAGAGTCAGTAAACAAACAAATAGATAGGAACGTGAGAGAAGGATTTGTAGGAAAGAGAATTGAGAATAAAATAGAGAATAGAAACAGGTTGGGAGGTGAGAATTGTGGAGTATGCACTGTGTGTATGTATAAAATTGTCAAAGAATGGATTTAATAAATTAAATAAGAACAGGTAGAATACAAAAAAGGAAGTTCTCAGAAGATGGCTTATAACTATGAGTACATACACTAGCATATATAAAATAAGAAAAGAGATGGAATGTCCTATTTTTGTAAGAAAAAAATAACTGCCAAAAGAAGTAAAACTATTAAGACTCAGAGTTGGATGAAATTTAATCAAAAAAAAAAAACTTTTCAAGTATCAAGAGGAAAGCACTAGTTTTCATAATAGAAAAGTATCATGACTTAGGATATAGATTTGTAGACTTTAATGTGTAAATTCCTGGATTTGATTATCAACATTGTAAAAAATCATGTATGCAAACAGAAATGAAACAGAACATATATTGAGAAATCTTAACAAAACTAAGCAATATTAAGAAAAAAAGGAAGTATATAAAAGCCATTTAGGTTGAAATGCGGTTATTATCACAGACTCTTTTAAATTATATAGGAATTTTAGACATCAATTTCAAAGTTATAATCCATTATATTGGGGAATCTAGAAAAAAATTGATCTGTTGACCTACTGAGACAAAATTAAAAAGTATAAATTTTAATAGCATCTAATGAGATTGTTGCAGTCAGAAACTTCTTCCTGCAAACCAGTGGAATGTTGCTGAACCATGAAAATTGTAACATCACATCAGTTGCAAAGAAAAAGGTAGATTAAAGAGAAGGGCATCATGTCAAACCAAATGAGTTAAACAGATGCTATGTGTTGCTTCTACAAGTAGAAGATGGTAAAATGATAATATGAATACAAAGCAGGGAGAAATATGAAAGGCATATTAATGGTACAGAGTTATAGAGTGGAGAACAGGACATGGTATGTAAATGCACAAAATAAGATTTGTGTGTCAACCCAAAATATGCAGCTCTCACCTCATAGGTAAGAAGAGATTATTCTGGAGTAACTTCTGAATGACCATGACCTAGTAAAACGTGTTCACAATACCTGAAATATCATGTTTAATATGGTAACAGTTTTATAAAGTTTTATAGTATAAGAGCACATTCAAACATAAATAATAAATAAAGATGCTTTGAAATACTCTGGTGAAAATATACAGTAAGTGGTAACAGCAAAATGGGAACTCTTAGGCTTCTGATATTGCCTAATAATATTGTTTGATTGTCATGAATGCTAAGGACCTCTTTGTATATGCAAAATCATTTATCTGATAAACACAGAGATATTAGATTACATACAGAGTTGGACAGTAAATGGCTACTTAGGAAGCTAAAAGACCGAAGGCAATTGGATCTTGCACATACAAAAGTCTAACTTGAGTTGGTGGGCAAGCATAGAAACATAAAGGTGAGGATAACTTCACTTTTATTGAAATGCATCAATAATAATAATATCAAAATCAGCATTTAGAAGGCTGGGAAGAAAAGGGATTCCTTGAACACTTGTCTGTTTGTGTTCTCAAGGCAGTGTTTCTCTGTGTAGTCATAGCTGTCCTTGGACTTGCTCTGTACACCAGGCTGGCCTCAAACTCAGATATCTGTCTGTTGCTACCTCTCAAGTGCTAGAATGAAAGCATTTATCACTAGGTGCACCAAAACCAAGCTGAACACTGTTTTTAGATTTGTAAGTAAAGGAAAACAACAAATAAATACCAGATTATCATGTTATCTAGTGATGTATTGGGTAAAATAACAAGAAAATTAGTATGTCAGAAAAAGTGTGTGTGTGTGTGTGTGTGCGCGCGCATGTGCACATGTGTGCATGCGAGCATGCATGCATTTGTGTTTTAAAATAAGCCAAGCAAAGTAAGGAAAATGGAACATGATCTCATTGATATTTGGAATATTTCTTCAGTTTATCTTAGAGAAGTACTTGAGAGATTTGTGAGTATCCAGTACAACTGAAGGGTTATATTAGACAAGCACTTGTCAAAGGTGACAAAATTACATTTTGGCTATGAGAATATATAATGGTGTATATACCAGTATAATTGTAATTAGTGATGCACTAGTTAGATGTGTTCATGAATAATACTCTAATATGAAACAATTTCATGCATATGTTATTTCTCAGGTTTAATTTATGACTAATGTAGAATACTTCTAAACATCATATATTATGGACTACATATGTAAGACCTTATCTGTCAAGTAAGATAATTAACAGGATTGAAAAATAAACAGGTATTATTATAATACAAAGTATTCATTTTTTTATAATGTTGTTAAAGGAGGCATATTACA
>JADRCH010006931.1:0-31871 GCA_019843965.1 Rhynchomys soricoides
GGTGCTAAAAAGAAAACTGAGGTCCTTTGAAAGGCAGTACATGTGCTTTGACATTAATCTGTACCATGAGATCTATAAATAACATCTGCTGCTCCAATTTTGCTATAACAGTTTTTAAATTTTATATTAATATAAGAACCTTACTTTTCCCAAAACTTCCCATCAACCCAATTGCAATTTTTCAAAGTTTTAATATTTACTACATGACTTATATGACATGAAAAGACACATTTCATAATTTTACAAAGAAATGTATATTAATTCTACAAATTTCATCAGGAAATATCTGTCTATGGTATAGGAGTGATGAGGACCATAATAAATCAGGAACAGAATCCATTTAGACTCTTTAGGCAAAGAAGTACTGATGTAAAGTTCTCAGTATACAGAGAACAGTATTCACTGGAAAGTATGAAGTCACTGAGTCTGAGCACAAAGCAGGACAGCCAGCTAATGAGTGGTTGCCATAGGACTCTGTTACCCTGTTACATGTTTCATGATTAAGGAGTGAGACTATGAGCTGTATGGACAATGATATCAGGCTATAAACCCAGCTCAAGTAGATGAATTGGAGGAAAACATAATCAGCATGAATTCATCAACAGCAGATAATGTAAGGCATAGGATCTGGAATCCCTGTATATCTGATTGTGTATCTGGTTTAGTTCAATATCAGCTAGAGAACCATCTCACATGCAAATCTGTACAATGCTTTAAAGTAGAAATCTGATGCTCACCTCACATGCAAGGGACAGTTCAGTTAGTCTCAAGAAAGCACTGAGCCCCAGTCTTAGACATCATGGATTTGGTGTGGAACTTGCTGTTCATGATGCAGCTGCCCAACGTAAGACAGCATAAACAAATGCTCTAAAGGGAACTGAGGCAGGTCCATGAATCTTCATCTACCTGTGTTCTCTCCACAGGTTCCCAAGCACAGATCCAGTTGGTGCAGTCCGGAACTGAGCTAAAAAAGCCTGGAGAGTCAGTGAAGATCTCCTACAAGGCTTCTGGGTATACCTTCTCAAAGTACGGAATGAACTGGGTGAAGCAAGCTCCAGGACAGGGTTTTAAGTGGTTGGGCTGGATGAACACCAAAACTGGGAATCTATCATATGCTGACGACATCAAGGGATGGTTTGCCTTCTCTTTGGAAACCTCTGCCAGCACTGCATACATGCAGATCAGCAACCTCAAAAAAGAAGACATGGCTATGGATTTCTGTATGAGACAGTGTGAAAACCACATCCTGAGGTTGTCATTATCCATGAAGGGAAATGTTTCAGCTGTGCCCAGACAAAAACAGAGAATACATTCTCTTTGACTTTTGACCACAAATATGAGATCACTGACAACAGATAGAAAATTAACACATGGTTAGCCACAGAATGTTGTCAGTGGGGCTGTGCCAGACCAGCTTTATGAAAGTGAGAGGGACCACTACATAGCATAATTAATCTTCTATGTACATAAATATTGATAATATCACAAATATCAATATACACTTATAAAACTGTAAACAAACAATTCTGAAAATTATATATGAGAAACAGTAACATCATACTTTATCATGTTCTCAGAGAAGATGAAAAATCCATTGGCTTATAACAGAGCGTGTAAAGACAGTGAACACAGCTGTAGTGGAAATAATTGTCCAACTAGCAGCTGCTCTAGACAATAGATGTCCACAGACAACCATTCCTGCAGTAAATATGTTTGCTTTTCTCACAACAAATATAAGTATTTGCAGATAAATAGCACACATTTCCAAACAAGTGATGAAGTGAATACCTACAGGTGCTCACTTGTATATTACAGTTAAAGGAAGAACAATGTCAGCAGGGTAGACCACTCTGTATTGCCAGAGACTAAACCACCAGCCAAGGAGGGATCCATGGCTCCAGATACATATGTAGCAGAGGATGGTCTTGTCTGACATCATTGGGAGGGGCTTGTTCCTATGGAGATTTGATACCCCAGAGTAGTGAGATGCTGAAATGGTGGGGTGGGGGAAGGTGGGTGGATAGGAGAGCACCCTCACAAAGGCAAAGGTGAGGGGGGAGAGGGGAGATGAAGGATGGGTAATTTTTGGAGGCCTACCAAGAAGTGAGAGATCATTTGAGATGTAAGCAAATGGAGGAATTAATAAAGAAATGGTCAGTAATTGCAGAAATTATCACTTGACAGATAATAAGGAAATTTTAAGTAATGGTTAAGATTATATAAAACATTCTTGCAGTAACAAACATTAATTTTCAGTCTTGAATGTGAAATTTCAGATCTTGGATCAGACATGGTTGTTATGATCCAACTTCTTTGGATTCTGCCAGGGTTTCATTTATATTAACTGCACATTTTCATTTGTAATCTGAATGAATAATTATTTCTTTCTATTTCCCATATCCAGATGAGTTTATTAAACTGAAAAATTCATCTTGATGTGTCATTAATTGTGTACTTCTTTTTAATTTTTTGTTGGGGTATTTATTTACATTTCAAATGTTTTCTCATTTGGAAAACCACTATCCCATCTCCATTCCCCCTGCTACTATGAGGGTGCTCCACCACCCACTTACCCACTTCAGTCTTCCCTCCGTAGCATTCTCCTACACAAGGGCTTCTAACAGCCTCAAGCCCAAGGGTCTCTCCTCCCACTGATGGCCAACATGGCCTTCCTCTGCCACATATGTGTCCAGCACCATCAGTCCCTCCATGTGTATTTTTTTTGTTGGTGGTGCAGGTTAAAAATTTAGTATTTGCCTCCAGTCAAACCTGTTCCTGTTTTGAAATTTTACAAAACCCACACTTGTAAATTCCTTGCATATTTCCAGTCTGCTCTATATTGTTTTATTTTGCTATAGAAAACTTCTGAGATATTGATACAGAAGAATTCCATTCCATTTTCAACTCCCCACATGTATCTTCATTGTTTCTACAGAAATGTTCTGGTAGATTCTGCTTCCTCATTGTGTGAGATCACAGGTCAATTATCAGAGGGAACCAATTACTAAGGGAAAATTGGTGCTAAATTTGATGCCTTATTTTGAAAACATTCAGTATGTATCTTTATGGGGAAAGATCATTAGAATTCTCCCTCTGTTATAGTAATCATCTTTTAAATTAAAGTACACCAAAAGTGAAAATAAACTATGATAATTGTGACATAATAGGTTGTAGCTGATAATAAGTCTGCAGATGTCCTTGAGCCTGCACCAAGCCATTCTGGCCACCAATTTATGTTCCCATTACAGGGTCATGCTACTCAATGTTCTGTGACTAGTGGACACTAAAATATATGGTTTTGTAATACTCAGGTTATGTAGAATGAAAAGATGGTAAGAGACTAGTACAGCGATAATAGAAAGAGAAAATGTTTAAATGTATAATACAACATTTTTTTGCATGTTAACTTGGTTTTAAAAATCCCTTTTTTAGCAAGCCTTGAGTATATTTGGTAGTCAAGTTTGCATACATATATGTAAAATCAAGTATTGTGGGACACTTGATAGTTTCAAATCCATGACAATCTTTTATGGAAGTGAAATGCATTTCACTCATCATCCTGTGGTTTACAACAAACTAAACCTATCTACATCCTGATATACTGCATATATTAGGAGATGAACACATCTGCCTAAAACTTATATGTGAAAACACATAGCAACCCCAAATTTACTCTCTGAGCTCTTATTCTGTTGTTCTACTCCACAATGCCATTCACTAAGCTTATAGCAAATTCATCAAAGTCTCTGAAAATCTTTAATACCCAGGGGATGACCTGAAATAAAAAGAGCCTGAATTTGGTTACATCAGATCCAGAAAGAAAGAATATCTGCCTGAAAACACAGCAACAAATTTCCATGAAGAATGATCCATGGGAAGAAGAACAATCCATTGTGTTTATACTTTACATGTTATATCAAATTTTCTTAATATAAATGCTTATTGACCAAACAGATTAAATTACAGCCCAAACTCCCCTTAGTCCTCATTCATTCTCAACAAAGAAAATGTTTTATAGATGTGGGAATTGATCTACAAGCAATATATTCTGGTTCTTCATTTCCCCAGTGATGTGAGTGTTCTGTTCCAAATGCATCTACAAAAGTTAGGAAAATTTCAGGTAGAGTACTTAGAGACACTATCAATTGTTCTGTCTTTGGTTACATACTCCATCACCAGCAGAGGTGACATATGCTGGATACACAAAGGTTCAAACATTAAGTGGTGTGGAGAAATAGAGATACAATGGATTTTGTCAAAATTTAACAGTTTTCTGAATGGGGTATTGATATCCAGGATCTAACTATGAAAGTAAAGGTATAAGTATAGAGGATATAAAATACATGTGGCATTGAAAAACTGAAGGAGGGACAATTTGAGCAAAGTAAAGTTGGAGCTGAACCTGGTAGTAGACAGAAATGGAAAAGATGACACCGTCCCTTTAGTTTCTGGTTTCCCCTCAGGCCAGGAACTACTTACCTGTACCTTCTGACACAAGTAGTGGATGATCTATATATGCTGAGAACCTGTGTGCTCATGAACTATGGACAGCTATTTTTGGGTATGTGGACATCCCTCTCCTTAACACTACTACAGATTTTCATTTATATTTTCATGAACCATGGAATGTCTTAGAGTAAGATTAGATCCAGATTTAGACAGGGAAGATATAATACTACATTCAGGGTTGTGTTCTTTGCTCCATCCTGGAACCTGTGCAAATAATTTTTGTTCCCAGTGACAATCCATTCTCCACATCGAGCTTTATTAATTTGAACCATACTTCAGTGGATCCTGATTTATGTGAACCTCGTTAGAGTCAATTATATATGTTATGCTGAGCAGGAACATTGTGCCCATCCTGTCCTCTGGTGGCAGTGAAGATCATTCAGTATAGCCTCCAGCCACAGTATAGCCCATGCACATAACCTGGCTTCAGAAGGCAGCATAGATAACTGATATATACACGGCCTCTTGTGGAAAGACTGGCTATGGACAACAACATAGACCCGACTTGTAGTAGGACCATAGGTCCTGATGCAGCAGCATAGACCAAATATGCATGGACTCCAATGGCAACACTGCCTACCTGCATCAAAAAGACTCCTGGTGGCAGCATGACCCACAGACATAAATATGACTGCTATCAGTCACAAACTGCAAAAATCCACATGGATCTTGAGCTTCATCATGGTATGGAGCAGCACCATAGGCTACAGTCCACAACATGGCCTCCAGTGACATCATGAAAAATGATGGTCCATCAAGAATGTCCAATCAAAAAGTGAATTTTTCCTCATCTTGTACCTCACTTGCCGCCAAGAGCCAGGGAAATCCCACATCTGGGTAGCATGTTGAGGGGCTGAGTCTGTCTAACAAAACTGCAGACATCTAAGCACTACCTACTGACACCACTGGGAAAATGCATGTTTCACAGAAACTCAACCCTCTCTCATACTGGCAGAGTTATCCTGCCTCTAGTTCTGTTTCTCTCCACAGCACATGTACAGCTACATTTTCTCTCATTCCCTCTTCTGCATCAAATATCTATTTATCATAATTGTCTTCTGCTGCCTACCTGCCAAATTGTGTTCACCTGGCTGCAGTAACATCCTTTATAGTATAATATAAAGAATTTTATGTACATGATAAAATTGATTCCCTTATTCTCTGACTTTTTGATAAAGGGATACGCCAACTTTGATGGTTTGTATATGCTTGGCATAGGGAGTGGCATTATTAGAAAGTGTAGTCCTGTTGGAGAAGGTGTGTCATTGTGATTGTGGGCTCTAAGACCCTCACACTATCTAACTGGAAAGCAATCTTCTGCTAGCAGCCTTCAGATGAAGATGTGGAATTCCCTCTGCCTGCATCACGCCTGCCTGGAAGCCACCCTGCTCTTCCCTTGATGATAAGGGACTGAATTTTTGAACCTGCATGTCAGTAAAATTAAGTGTTGTCCTTTCTAATACTTTCCTTGGTCATGGTCTCTAGTTACAGCAGAAAAAATCCCTAATTAACACAATAGCAATCATACCTAAAATGCTTTGTTTTCTTAATTGATATTACCATCTATAAATCTTTCACAAGAAATATCCTCCATCCTGGATTACTCACTTTAAGGATTCTACTTGCTTGTCAGTCTATAAAGGAAGGGCACATAGATATAGCTATACTGTGCTTATGAAATCCAGCCTAGCCATGACCATGAAGCTCTGGCAGAAGAGTCCAAAATTTGATTCTCAGTTTCTGATTCAATGATTAACACTGGCAGTAGATATCAGTAAGAGTATTAGTGCACATCTCTAATAGTATGTTGACCAAGATTATCTTTATTTGTAGGTGTGTAGTGTGAGTTGCAGCTCATGGAGTTTTGGGTAACCTTGTTAAATATCAAGGGTTCTTTGAGATATTCTTGTTTAGATGCAGGATTCACCTTCTTTGAATACTATATCAGCTGGGTCCTGTAGATTTTAAGAAAAGATCTTGAGTGGCTTGATTTTATTATAAATACAGCTGGATGACAGAATATGCTTCCTATATTAGATGGAGACTTCCCATTTCAAGAGACCATACAAAACCAAGTTCATGCCTGCAAATATAGAACTTGGAGGCGTCTCTCTTTCTGAGGAGAAGTGGAGAAGGTAATGGTGGAGGGATTGGTAAGGGCATGAATGGGATGAAAGAACAGAGGGGCTGATTGTGATATAAGGTGAGTAACAAATAAAGGGTGGGGAAAATGAGATATGGGGCATACTGTCCATTTTCTGTACAGCCAAGTAATTTATATTACTTCATTCTGAGCCTGTAGTCAATGTCCATGAAGGAGGCTTAGGAACATCATGTGGTCTCTCAGTACAGACAGAGTTCTTAATCAAACCAAAACCAGACATAAGCATAACTGCCATCACTTTAGTGTCTATGGGTTTCTTATTCACGTAAAAATTTCCCTTGGATCATTTCCACATTTAAGGCTGTATAAGCCTATGTTATTAAGAAAGTGAATACTCTTGGATGTAAGTTATTACACAGGAACAACATGAATAAATGAATGACTGTTCAGGAGTATCAGATACCAAATAATCTCATGAAACTTATGTAGACATTTCCTCTATGAGACTCAGGGATTCTCTGATAGGACAGTGTTTTGGATTCAGATAGTACCATGAGGGAGGTGTGTACAGTGTCAATGTCCTAAATTACTGAACATGTCTCAAATTTCCATCTTCTCTTTAAGGACTATTCATGTCTGCCTTAGATCAGAATCAACTGTCTTTACTTCAGCAGGTGTCTACTTCAGGCTCAATAACCTCTATTGTTAGGGGTCTCATCTAAAGTCACCCTGATAGACTCTGACACTATTAATGACACAGTTATTTGGGCAAACAGGAGCATAGTATAACTGTCTGCTGACTGGCTCTATTAAGCAGCTGACAGAAACAATTGCAGAAACCCACAGCCAAACATTAGACTGAACTTGGGAAGGCTTATGGAAGAGTTGTGGAAGTTGTGATTAAGAAACATGGAGGGGATAGAGACTCCAGAAAAAGACCAAAAGTCTCAACAAACCTGCTCCATCAGAGACTACCTAGCCCCCCTCCTTACATATATAAAGCAGGAGTGCAACTTGTTCTTCATACATAACCCCCAAGATACTGGAGTGAGGGCTTATGATGACTCTTTTGCATGCCTGTTTCCCTAATTAGTCTATCTTGTCTGGCCTGATAGGGAGAAAAGGTGTCAGGTTGGGTCCTCAACCAGGCAACACTCCCATTTCTCATAGGAAAAGGAGATGGGTGATGGGAAGAGGGGCTCTTTCAAAGGGACTGAGAGGGAAAGGAAAGCTGCAGTTGGGGTATTAAGGGAAAAAACAAACAAATAATTGGAGAAAAAAGATTAAGTGTCCTTGCACAATACCCAATTCCTGTAGGTGAGGTTTCACACTTTGATTTAAAAGTTATCCTTGATTAATCCAATATATTTGAAAACTACTTTAATTTGTGTTATTTCATATGGAACTATAAAGTAATCACTTAACTCACCATTTTGAAACATGGTTTGTAAAGTTTATAATTTGTATTCACAGGATATTTGACTTCAGAATAAACTACTTTTTAATCCCTTTTTAAGAAACACTTGTGCTGATTGAATGACAGAGATGTATTCACTCCCAGTGAAATTTCCCAATCTGTGTTTAAGACTGATATGCTAAATTTTAACAAGGAGATAAGAAATCGCCTATGTCTGTTCATATTATGATGAGGTCATATCCATCAACTACGGTTTTGGAGTTGAGCATATATGTCAGCAGTGCTATGGGACACTGTCTAGGTATGATCGACACATTTTCTTGTGCCTCTACAATATCACACTCAAATAGAAATGAATCCTGTTGTAGAAAAATCGTTCTCATAGTGTCCAGCTGTCCCAAAGCACCTGTGTAAGGCTTTGAGATTCTTGTTACACATATTATTTATTCTTTTTTAAGAATTACCTTTTTATGATTTGACTCAAATCAACAAACAGGACAAAGGTGAGTGTAAAATAAATCTACAATTATGGGATGTTCTATTATCTTATTCAGCAGTAGGTGTCTATATAGAGACACAAAAGATTCATCATTTAAAGAGAAGATTTTGAGGCCTACTGAGTGACAGTAACATAGAGATCAGAGTTTATACTATTAACTAGAATCTACTACATGTTAAATATGTCCATCATCCAGGATTCATCTGCTAGGAATCAAAGAATGGGAACTGGACTAGTAACACTTACCAACACCTTAGTGTCTGTCATAGTTAGGGTTTTACTGCTGTGAACAGACACCATGATCAAAGCAAGTCTTGTGAAGGACAACATTTAATTGAGGCTGGCTTACTCTGGTTGAGAGGTTCAGTCCATTATCATCAACACAGTATCCAAGCAGGCATTGTGCAGGTATATGTAAGAGTTTTATGTCTTCATCTGAAGGCTGCTATTGGAAGATTGACTTCCAGGTAGCTAGTTTGAGGGTCTAGAGCCCACACTCACAGTGACACACCTACTTCAACAAGGCCACACCTTCTAATTCTACCATTCCCGGAGAAAAGCATATACAAATCATCACAGTGTCCAAACAGCAATAGATTACCTTCCTTGTATATGACACCATGTTCTCTGCTCTACAATCCTTTCTTTAATAGGAGAGAACTGTTTATCAGGAAGGAATAAAACTAATTACAGCTTCCTGGAGCTATAACACTTGGTCACTGGGGGATTCTGGATGTCCTTCATTCATCAAATTAAGTATGAATTTTACATATACGACATGTATTGCTAAAAAAAAAAAAATGTGTTCCTTACTTCCAACAACCTTGCTGTGTATGCTTTTTGGTTGGCAGTCCAGCTTAGTTGACACTTTTGATCTTCCTATGGGTTGACATTTCCTTTCAGTTCGGTCAATACTTTCACTATCTCTTCCACTGGGGACCCTGTCCTCTGTACATTTCTTGTCTGTATCTGTATCAGTTTCAGTCATTTGATAGTAGAGCCTCTTTAAAGACAGCCATGTTAAACTCTTGTCTGCAAGCTCAACATAGCATCAGTAATAGTGTCAGAGATTGGTGCCCACCCATAGTGAATCCCATATTGGTCTGGTCAATAGTCAGCAGTTCCTTCAGTCTCTGCTCCATTTTGGTCCCATGCATTTCTTTTAGATGGGGGCAATTTAGGGTCAAAAGTTTTGTAACTGGGTTTGAGTCCCTATTCCACCATTAGGGGTCCTGTCTGGGAACTGGAGTTGGTCTGTACAGGTTCTATATCCCTACTGTTGGAAATTTTTGCTGAGGTCAACCACATTGAGTTCTGGAAGCTTCCCCCATGAATAAAAGTTTGTAAAGTACGTTCTTAATGATTTTTGAAATATTGAGAGTTTTATTGTCTCCCATTTACTCCATAATTTTATTAACTGGTTTCTTCTCTTTCCTTAGTTATATTTTCTTCTTATTTGGCAATCTCATTTTTCTATCAAAGAACCTATTTCTATTTTCATTGATTGTATTATCTCTTCATTAATTTCCATTTCACTAATTTTAGTCATGATTTTTATTATATTTTCCCATCTATTGTTTCAGATTTTGGTTTCGTTTTGTTTTCCAGCGGCTAAGATGGGCAATCTTTCATTATTAAATTGTTATTAATATATAATTCATTGTTAATATTTAATAAATTATTAAAATACATTAATTTTATGTATGTACTTGACACTATAGCATGTTGTGATTTAATTTTATACTATTCTAATAATTTGCAAAAGTACTTCTTGATTTATTTCTGGACACAGTTGACATTTACCAGTGTGTTGTTAATCTTTATGAATTCGTGGATTTCCTGTAGGTTTTTTTTCCTGAGTATGTAGCTTTATTGCATTGCAGTCGAATAAAATGCAGTATGTCCCATATTAAACAATCATCAGTCAAGTACATGTCCTCCAGGCTTGACCAGCAAGCCAATCTAGTTGAACAATTTTCTCAGTGGAGATGTTCCATTCAAAACCAACTCTGACTTTGTCCAGGTTGATATTTAAACTAGCTAACACATTCACAATTCTGAAGGAAATTCCATGTGCTGTTTGGGTTGGGTTGAAATGTTCAGTAGAAATCTATAAAGTCCATGTCAGTTACATGCCATTTAACTTCAATGTTTCTATGATTAGATTTTGCCTAAATAAACTGTATATCAGTGATAGTAGACTATTAAATTCTCCCATGGACACTACATTGTTTTTAATAACAGTAGTACAAAATTTGTTGCAACTTTTATTTCAAATATTTAGAATTGTAACATTATTTTATTGGGTTCATCCTTGAATAAATACAAAGTGGTCTTTATTAACTCTTCTAACTAGCTTAGTATTAACATCAATTATATTACATATTAGAGTAATGATGCTTCCTTGTTTCCTAGTTCTATTTTCATTTCGAATCATTTTCAAAATTTATAATCTAAGGTAGTATATGTCACAGATGGTGATGTTTGTTTCTCAAGGTACTAAATAGATTGATCCATACTCTATTCCCATAAACTAGACTGATTCTTTTATCAAAAATTTGGGAACATTAGTGTTGAGTTATTATTAAAATGTGTCCAAAATAATTGTTGTCATTCTATTGTTTTTGATGGTTTCTTAGATTTCAGAATTAACCATTCTGTAATTATTCATGTATTCCCTGAGATTTTGAATGTGTTCATTCACTAGATGGTGAATATCTCATTATTTTTTTAGAATTTATTGATTTAATTATTTATTATTTCTTTAATGTATCTTTTGATGCACACCAGAAGAGGGAATCAGATTAAATTACTGGTGGCTGTGAGCTAAATTGTGGTAGCTAAGAATATAACACAGGAGGACCTCTGGACGAGTAGCTAATGCTCATAATCCCTGAGTCATCACTTTAGCCCTATTTCATTATTATTTGTGAAGGTTAGTGATCGTAAGTTCCTTTAACCAGTCTATTGTTGAAATGTATTGTGGAAATACATATTAATTATATTTCTGGGTTGACAATTGTGCTCTTTAATAACATTGAATATGCCTTTACAGTCCTGACCTCAAATATTTTTTTGGTTATATTTTCAGGTGTCATGATGATGAACCTGCCTTTATAAGTGAATTGATCTCTCTTATAGCTTTTAATATTTTTTCCTTATTAGTATCTTTATCAATTTTGGTATACTATATATTGTGGAGGGTTTTCTTCTTTTTTTTATTTGGTGTTTCCTCATCTACTTGTACCTTGATTGGTTTGGTAAATTTTCTACCTGAAATTTTGTTGAATTTGTGTCTGTTAATTTATTGAAAATATTCTGTCTTTGCCATGGTATTCTACTCTTTATCCTCTGCTAAAACCTTAGATTTCCAAAGTCTCCTCATAGCATCCAAAGCATTGCTCTGTCATATAATACACATTTAAAAATTTTCTCATTGGAATTTACTGATTTACTAAATACCTGTACTTTATATTCCAGCTATGAGCCTCAGATGTTTTTTAAGGTTCAGTCTGTTAATGAGCCTTCCTCTGAGGGATTTTTATGTTTAGACTTATTAAGATTTTCAATTTTGGCATCATTCTAGTTAGTCTTTATTTGACAAATTAAATTTTCTATAGCTTAAATTTCTTTGTCTCTACTCAGTTATTTTGAATTTTTTGTCATTGATGATGTTGTTGTCAAGAAGATAAATTTTAAATTTTGGGTTGTTTGACCACAGTTCAATAATTCTTTCAATTTCTTTGTTTGCAAAATTATCCATATCATTATTATTTGAGTTCATTTGTACAATATTAGTAATTTTGGAATTGGAAAGGCATTTTTTTTAGCTATTTATGTTACATGTATTTGTAAAATAACACTTTTATCCTGAAATGTTTCTGTATTTTTAATAGGTTTAAGAATAATCTCTACAACTAGAGACTCTTTAATTCATATTCTCATATATTTTATATCTATGTTTATAAGTGTAGTATCTAAATTACAAATAATATCAAATAAGAGAAAGGAAGATATGTAATCTTTATCTTCATTATTTATAAAGAAATATTTGCAGTTTATCTCTATATTTCATAAATTTGGCTATAGTATTGTTATATATAGCATTTATTAATTTGAGTTACATCTATCACTAAACTTTATCAGCCTTTCTCTTGCAGGTATGTTGTCTTTGCATAAGTGTCTTTTCAATACGAATTAAAATAATTATGTATTTATTCAAGCAATGTATCATACTGATTTATATGCGTGTGTTGAACCAACCTTGCATTTCTAGGAAGAAGCCCAATTTTTTATAATGTATAATCTTGTTAATATGATCCTGAATTTTATTTGTAAGCATTTTTAAAAAATTCTTCATCCATATTTATCAAAAGTAATCAAACAACAGGTTTACTTTTTAAAGTGTCTTCAAATTGTTTGGGCATCATGATAACATTTCCTAGCATATATAAGAAGTAAAAAGGGAGAAACATTGCTGGGGGCCAGCCTCAGCAGTGAATATGTTCCCAAGAGGATGTAAAGATGTAAGGATCAGACAATGGGAAGGTAAAGTCAGAAAGAAAGGCAAAGAGGTTTGCAATACTGACTGTCTAGCAATCAGAAAATGTCTTTATTCATACAAATTAAAAACACATTCATGATTTCAAGAGGCAAATATAACATTATTTTATCTCGAGCATACTTTTCTAGTATGCATGGGGTTACACGGTAGGCAAAGAAAGAATAGATCTTATTATCATCAACCCTATGTCCTTACACATAAATTTCTCCAAATCATTTCAACTTAAGCAACCATGAAATAACAGCCTTTTTCCAGGCTGGCAGCATTTGTGATGACAAAATGCTTAGATAGAAAATGGAAGCCAAGTCAGTCCAGGTAAATTACCATCCTTTAAACACTATACTATTAATTTCTAATAATCAATCATATTCCTTGTAAATTACCCTAAGCCTGTGAACTCAGGCCTAGGAATCATTGTAGGTATGATGTAAATTTTTATTTTTGTATGTATAACGCATAAGAATTTGTTTAATAAAACAATTATTTGTTTCTAAATTAATTAAATTACAGCATTGTGGTGTACACTAATATTTCCAAGAATGATAAATATTAATATGTCATTATTATTAATAATTTTATATGTTTACATTTCAAATGATATCCTACTTCCAGGTTATCCCTGCACAAATCTCCAAACCCATCCATGCTCACACACTTCTCTTTGCCTCTATGAGGGTGTTCCTCCACCCATTAACCTACTCCTGTCTTACTGCTCTAGCATTCCCCTACATTGGGGCATCTGGCCTCTCTCACCTCCTATTTATGTCAGATAAGGCTATCCTCTTTTACATATGAATCTGGAGTCCTGGCTCTCTCCATGTATAAACTTCGGGTGATGGTTTAGTTCCCAGGAGCTCTAGGATCGTCCAGTTAGTTGATGCTGTTATTCTTAGAGGGTTACAATGCCTTGCACCTCCTCCAATCCTTCCCCTAGCTTTTCCATTGGGGTTCTTGAGCTCCTTCTTATGGTTGACTCTAAGCATCTGCATCTGTATTGGTCAGGTACTGTTAGAAACTCTCAGGAAACAGCCATATCAGCCTCCTTGTTTTACAATTTTATATAATTCTTATACCACATATACATGATACTATGTTACCTTATTAATTCCAGTTTTTTTTCTTTTTCTAACTAGGGGCTTAATATATATGACCTTTTATCTTGTAGGTGATAATTCTAAGACATTCAAAATATACTGTAAGAGGAATTCAATTCTCTAATCTATAATTTCTCCTACTCCCCTAAACCTTCTCATCCTCTTCGTAGTTTATACTATGGTAATTAAGTTGTTACATAAATTTTCATAGAAGTAGATAACAAGCCCCAAGGCTCAGAGAAGATTCTCAAGCAGGTCAACTGAGGTTTGTTTTTTTTTTTTTTCTTGAAAGCAGGCCCTTCAGAACATACTGAAAGGAATAAAGAAACAATTTTCTCAGAGAAGACATAGGTGAATTGTCATAATAATAGCCACATAAGAGTGTAACATCCAGAAACTCAAACCAAAAATAAAGAGCAGCATCATGTCAGTGATCACAGTATGTGGCTATGCTGTGCAGGTACTCTGTCAATAAGCTATGACTCCCATCATATTCCTAGAAAATGACTGTGCTATCTCTCCACTTTTATTTATTAAATTTAAGGATTGTGCAGATCATTGTGTTGTATGGATGGCAAACATTAATCTTCAGATGATGGCTAAAAAAAAAGAATTAGTAGTAACAGTCCCAAAATTATCCTCAAATTGATACATAAAGAAAGAAATTTTTGTTCTGAAACATAATATATCTGATACTATAAAAATTATTTTGCAATTTTTGAGAAAGAAAAAGAGTCTGATGATTAGGTAATATTTACTGCTTTAATTTGTGCATGCAAAAGCAGAGTATTTATAGCCAAATGAGAAATATTCCATATGCCATGGAAACAGTTTTTAATCTGTTCCCAAGTCACCTCAGATGAATATATTGAAGTGAGGTAACACAAATACATTTGAATTGTGAATGACAGGAAAGTGTTAATTTAACATTAATCTTTTGAATCTTATGTCCTAAATAGAGCAACAAAATCATAAATGAAAAGGGTGACATAACAGCAGAAACAAAGGAGATTCAAAAATTCAGCAAATCTAACTGAAAAAGGTTATACTCAACAAAGCTGGAAAATATAGATGAAAATTAATAATTTTCTAGAGAGATAAAAAGTAACAAATTTAAATCAAGATAGGGTAACTATCTAAAATACTTCATAATTGCTAACAAAATAGAAAGAGTCATTAAAAACCCTTAAACATAAAAAGTCCAGGGCCAGACGAATTTTTATAGAATCCTACCAGATCATGAAAGAAGAGCTAATGTTCCTCAATGTAATTCAGAAAATAGAAACAGAAGGATTACTGTAATTCATTCTATGAAGTCACAGTTACTCTGATAGCTAAACTACACAAAAACAAAATGAAGAAAGAGAATTTCAGATCAATTTCACTTAATAATATCAATGCAAAAATAGTCAACAAAGTTCTCAAAAAACAAATACCAAAACGCATCAAAACCTTAGTTCACCATGGTTAAGTAGGCTTCATCCTAGGGATACACGATGGTTCAATATATAAAAATCAATTAATAAAATCATCTATATAAACAAACACAAGGAAAAATCACAAGATAATCTCATTAGATGCTGAAAATATCTTTAACCAAATACAACACTACTACATATCAAATATCTTGGATATATCATGAATTCATGGCACATATCTAAACATAATATAAGCAATATAGAGAAAACCATTAGCAAACATCTAATTAGATTGAGAGAAACTAGAAGGAATCACACTAAAATCGAGGACTAGATAGGTTGACTACTCTCTTGGTATCTATTTGATTTAGTACTTGAAGATGTAACTAGAACAATTAGAGAACAAATGGAGATCAAGGGGATGCAAATTGGAAAAAATGAAGTCAAGCTATCACTATTTATGCATGAAACATAAATGAAATATAGATAAATTTTGGTCAGTATCATTCCTCAGAATTTTCCAAGTAGAATGGCCTGAAAACAATCTTCCAGGGGCTTATAGGGACAAACTCATAGGCCACCATTATTTCCCATGATGCTTTCCCAGGAAGCCCAAATTGGAGCATTCCAGAATGTTATCTACATCCTGGGCAGGTGGGGCTTAAATATTAATTTAGCACATTAGACCAATCCCCCCAGTAGGTGAGGATTCTTTACTTTGAGTACTTTCATTCTCTTTCCTTCTTCTCATCAAATGCAGTTCTGAGATTTTTCATAATTACTGCATTAATTAACATAAATTACTGAGACACAATCCTGTCTGTTACAAATTCATGAGTGAATATTTCTATACACACTACTCCAAATTCTATTGAATCATGAGAAAAATACCACATATACCCAAAATTAGAGTCTCAACATAGGCTCAAAAAACTATTCCTAAAACCCTCAGAGCAAAGATGGCTTAAGAGGATCACCCAAGAAACCTTAACTCAAATTAGATAGTGGATGAGGATTGTCCTAGACATTTTCTTCCAAATGCCATACAAGAAATAAAGGAAAGAAAACTTTTTTAAAAGGAAAAGTAAAGAAAAAATATGAAAGAAAAACAAAACAAAGTATAGGGAAAGAAAACATATCAAGTACCACAGACACAGCACCAATGAACCCATAAAGACAGCTTGATATAATATTTCATTCTTCCCAAGATGCCACTAGACACATCCATCCATGATGAAGAAGTGACCCCTCTTCACTGCTGACCCTTAAACCACAGCAATCAAGGTCTATAAATCACCAAATGCATCAAGGCTTATCATAGCGTAATTCTTGTCTTATAGGAAAAATTTTTCTCTTCAGTTATCCTTGTGTTTCATTTTACACAAGCTTCTTATTTCACTCCCTATACTAGAAAATAGGAGATTTAGCTGTCTCTTCAAACATTTTATATTTTCTAAAGTTATTATGTGTCTTAGTCAGGGTTTCTACTGCTACACAATCATCATGACCAAGAAGCAAATTGGAGAGGAAAGGATTTATTGAGCTTACAATTCCATGCTGCTGTTCTTTACAAAAGGAATTCAGAACTGGAATTCAAGCAGGTCAAGGAGCAGGAGCTGATGGAGAAGCCATGGAGGAATGCTGCTTACTAGCTTGCTTTCTTCTCCTGGCTTCCTCAGCCTGCTTTCTTATAGACTACCAGCCCACAGATGGTACCACTCACAAAGAGCTCTCCCCCTTGATCACTAATTGAGAAAATACCTTAATGCTGGATATCATGAAGTCATTTCTCAACTGAAACACCTTTCTCTGTGATAACTTCAGCTTGTGTCAAGTTGACACACAAAACTACCCAGTACATCATGCTTCTATCTTTTTAAATAAACAATGTAGATTTACTAAAGCCATCCAAAAAGGAATAAAGTTGGAAAATTCATACTTCTTATATTCAAAACTGTCAACAGAGTTACATTTATCAAAGCACTGTGCTACTGGCTTAATGATGGCTGTGTATGTCAATACTGTGTAATCAAAAGCCACATACAAGTTCATATTTTACTCTTTATGATTGGTATAGCTGTAATCCTTGTAGGGCCAAAACCATGGGTTTCCTTGGAAGCTACTACCTCTGTAAGCCAGCTGGGTATTATGCACCAGGTTGCAGCTAATCGATTTTCCTCAAAAGTGAAAAGACCACTCAATAATATTTGGAATAATCTTACTCTCAATCTTTTTAACACATGTCAGTTGTACAGCTGGGTATATAAATGCAAATAAATTAGTTTGAGCCTCTTCATCACACCAAGTATAGAAGTCATTACAGAATATATTCCAGAGAAGATAATCTAATAGCTGGGGATGATAAACTCCTTCAGTGTAAAGAAGACTGCTAACTGTCCAGCTGATACCCAGAGTTCAACATCCTGGATCCACATTGTAATAGAAAAAACCTCTCAAGATTATATGACCGCCACATTTATGTGCATGGCTGCCCATCTTAATACAAATGATAGGTATTGTAATACAAACAACATAGGTAAATAAACGTAACATATAAACATTGTAAAAGTAACTAATAGTTAAAAATCACAGAACTCTTTGAATCCAGTATAGAAATTCACAGCATGCCATTGGGTTAAGTAAACACAAACTAGGACAAAGGTTTTCAATCATCGAAAATAAGTAGATTAAAAAGCCCCTAGTAAAATTGTCTGTTACCAATTTGGGGGGATAAAACAGTAAAAGTGGGCATAAAAGACACAGTACCACTGTTTTCAGGCTATTATCAGATAGTAATCCAGTGTGAGCTTGTGTGGCAGCAAAAGAAACTGCTTCCCGGATGAAAAGCCTCTGTTTCTTACTCCCCTGGAAGAAAAACTCTAACATAAGAAACATACACTCAAACCACTCCCTTGTATTTAATCTCATTTACTTACCACATTTCTGAGTTATGTGAGACATTCTTACATTCTGAATATGAATGTGGTATTGGGAACTGAGTTGTAAGTATTGTTCTCATTCCATGGCTTTTGTTCAAGATTATACAGCTTCACACATCTATCTTTTTTATTTTGGGGTGGTCTAGATAAGCTTCTATCTTAGAAAAGGGGTCTATTAATTGTTATTCTGGCTCTTCCATTCTCAAAAGCATGGGGAGATAGCTTCTTCTCTAGAAGGTTCTCTTCTGTATTTTCAGTTGTTCAGCTCATTTGTGCTTAATGTATTAACTGAGCAGTAAAAACAATTTAATCTTATTCGATTTGTTTCCTCATTATTTTAGGAGACATTTTATTTGTTTTTTCTTCACACAGTATCCTTTATAATTTCATGGTTTTTTATTGGTATTATATATCTTTTGTGAGATATTATTTTTGTGATATACTATTTTTCTTGGTTTGCCCTGAAGCTTATATGAAACATCTTTTACATATACAAATGTTTCTGCCCATTTGTTTCTCTTAGCAACAACACCTCAGACTAAAAAGGAGAGAACTGAGAATGTTTACCATTGTGATCTAAAATCTGATACACTAGGCAGCTGTTTAAGTGGTGCCTTGTTTATATCAAACATGTTATATCATTCTCTCCATACTCCATAAATATGTAATAAAATTAACATCTTTGGTATTTAAGCATTGCAAAGCTCATTACATTTTCAGTAATCATAATAGTGCCATATCAGAATGAAGAAATAATTTTATGAATCCTGTGATTTTATTTCCCTTTGGTGTATTGGTAAGTATCTCATGCTGGTGATGGCAGATAACTTCATCTCACTCCTAATCCAAGATGGATGTTCCAGGCATTTGACAAGTCTTGTTTGTTTGGATCTAGGAAGACCAGATAAGCACAGGAACAAACCCCATCACATTCTTTCCATGCATCTTAGAAATGCATAAGGTTTAGAAGGAAGGAAAATGAGAACTTCCCTTTAGCCCCCTTCTTTCTTCCACAGGGGCATCTTTTGTGCAAAAGACCCCACACTACAAGGAAGAAGGCCCAAATCTGAATAAGAAGTTGTCATCTCCTATGCACAGGAGCTTTCTTCAGAGTATATGTGTTCTGAAGCTTCTTCTGTGCTTTGTGTCTGCTGCCTGCTATGAATGTCTTAGAGAGTTCAATAGAGAAACCTGATTACGTGGTTTCTATTATTCCTTATTAAGTGTTCCAGTCCTTTTTCTCAGGTGTGTTTGCCCATGTGTCCAATAAGGTGTTATCACCTGATCTGTTGAAGCCCTCACAGACAATGTCCTTCCCCTTTTCTGGTTTCTCTTTGCTCTTTAGACCAGCTGGAACTGTCACCCCATATGAGAGGGTCTGTAATGGAATGGTGGAGGTGTAAATTACACTTACTGCTATAAACCTCAACTATGCATTATAATGATACCTCCAAAATCCAAGTTTTTGCTTTAACTCTGAACAACCTTAAATCTTAGACACAGCTCTGTATTACTATCCCAGAGGCAGACTGTGATCCCAGAGAACTTCTGCTTTATAGAACTGATGACCAGCAGGGGACAGTCATCACCCATAAGCCTTGATTTGGCTTCATTATTAACTGCAGAGGTCACCTAAATATGGCTTTGTTTTTAAGTCTATGAGTTCATTTAGTGCTTTGGAATCATCTAGAAACCTTCTACCATAGAAGATTCTAATCTTGTGTTTATCTGTCTGTCTGAACATATCTCCTGAAAATCAAACTCATTTACTTACTTGTATTTCCCCATATCCACAGGAGCTGTAGGTGGGAGCTATTAATCTTTGCCACTTTATGCAGGTTATATGTGTGACACAGACATTTGACAACTTAAGATAGAAATTTGAATCATGAGAACATATTTTACTCAATGCTTTCACAGAGGATGGAACCACAAATTCTTGAATTGATTAAAATTCAGAAAATTGTGTTGTCTCAAATATTCATTGTTTGAGAATATTAATGCAATGAAGCTCAGAACAAGATAGTAGATTGACAGAATTTCAGAGACTTTCCAGGGAGCTTCCAACACACTAACACTTATTTGCAATTGGGAATGCATTCAGTGTCGTGAATTCAAAGCTATGAATTTCTCTGCATTTCTAGTTGCAGCCAGTGGACAGATAGCCATAGGATATAAAATAAAATTTTATATGTGAGTTGGAGAGTATGCATTATTAATTATTTCCCCAAGAGAATCCTTCCTATTCCAAGGAATAATTTTGACATTGTAGAAATCACTAAAACATCTAGATAATACTGATTCAAAAGTACTTGAAAAAAAAAGACAGGGATGTACGTCAAAAAATGCCTAGCACCGAATCAATGTGGCATCATCAGAGCAATGAAAATTAATGACAGAATAGATATTGTTTCATGTCTTGTAGATGTGTACAGTATAAACTATGTGTTCACATCTGTGACTATGTTGAAAGTTAACAAGGTTCCATGTATATGGATGTTTATTGTATGAGAATACATATGCTCATGCCTCTGATATGATGTATGATTATTCAAATGTATCCATATATTCATGATCTAAAATGAAACAAGATCAAGAGTTTTACCCTCATGGTGAGAGAAGATTTAAACCTTCAGCAGATAAGGTCTAAGCTTAAGATCTTAAGGTCTAAGCAGATAAGAGAAAGCTCTGACCAAGTGCTTTCTCTGAGAGAAAAAGTACACACCATGGAGAAGCACAAATGCAGACACATGGAAGGATACATCAGACATCTGCCTGATCCTAAATTGTGACAGCATATGATGTTATTTAAATTTCATATATTTAAAAAGACATAATATAACTACACATAATTGACATACTATTGTAAATGAAAAAATGTACTTTTATGTTCTCTGAGAATTGTCTATGCATAGAGTTCCACCTCCAGAGATGCTGTATAGCAAGAGGAAATGCAAATAGGGGTTACTGAATCTCCTCAAAACCAGCCCAGTTCTGAGCATTTCCTGTGGAATTGGAGTTGAGCCCTGGATTCCAGCCAGGTCTTCCCATTCAGTGATTAGCACTGAACACAGACTACAAAACATGGAGTTGGGGCTTAGATTGGTTTTTCTTTTTGTTGTTTTAAAAGGTAATTTACAAGGAAGAAACTCTTTTTGTGTAAGAAGACATGAGTAAAAGAGTCAGTGGATATATGTGACAGTTTTCTGAACAAAATTCTCTCTGTTTTCAGGCATACAGGGAGAGGTGCAGCTGGTAGAATCTGGGGACAGCTAGGTGCATCCTGGAGAGTCCATTAAACTGTCTTGTGAAGGCTCTGGATTCACGTTCACTGATCACTGGATGCACTGGCTTTACCAAGCCCCAGGGAAAGGGCTAGAGTGGTTAGAAAATACAAATCATGATGACAGTGGTAAACCTTATGCAGAGACTGTGAAGGATAGATTTTCTATCTCCAGAGATAATTCTAAGAGCTTATTGTATCTACAAATGAACAGTCTGAGAAATGAAATGAGTACACAGCTCTGTATTACTGTGCCAAAAGTTAATTGTGAGCTCAGACAAAACAAAACAAAATAAAACAACAACAATAAAAAAAATTAAAAAACACTCTACAACATACTCAAGGCCAGCAGGGGGCACTAAGAACTGTGTGGACTTACTATTAAGAAAGCAAGAAAACAGGAACCTAAGTTTTAAAAGAAGGTTGACACTGACTTGAAACCTAAAAATCACAGGAGGAAAAAGTGAGAATGTAACCTCCAGAGAGTGAATTAGAAAGATATGAAGCTCTGTCTCCAGGAACATATATATTCCTGTTGCACAAATGAAATCACAGCACCCATACAAAATCAAGCCATTCAAAACAACAGCATGACAGAAGAAAAATGGCTGAACAAGGAACAGGGCCTCTTTACAAATTTAATAATTAGTTTAATATCTGAAATTCATCAATAACAAATTACTGAACTCCATAAGTTGTTTGGTATGAAACATAGACAGACATAGGCACAGGGATGCATTGAATATATCATCAAAGGAAAAAGAAATTTTTAAATAAAATTATAAAAGCAGTTCTAAGAAGAAAATTCATAGGTCTAAGGGCCTCCAAAAAGAAACTGGAGAGAACATATACTAGCAGCTTGACAACACACCTGAAAGATCTAGAATCAATAGGAGCAATACACCCAAGAGGAGTAGAAGTCAGGAAATAATCAAACTCGGGGCTGAAATCAGCCAAATAGAAACAAAAAGAACTATACAAAGAATCAACAAAAGCAAGAGCTGGTTCCTTGAAAAAATCAACAAGATACACAAACCCTTAGCCAGACTAATCAAAGGGCACAGAGACAGTATAAAAATTAATAAATTCAGAACAGTAAAGGAAGACATAAAAAAGGAAACCAAGAAAACCAAAAAAATCATCAGATCCTACTACAAAAGCCTACACTCAACAAAACTAAAAGATCTGGATAAAATGGACAATTTCTCAGACAGATACTAGATTCCAATTTTAAATCAGGATCAGATAAACCATGTAACCAGTCCCATAATACATAAAGAAATAGCATCAGTCATAAAAGTCTCCCAACCAGAAAAAGTTCAGGAGCAAATAGGTTTGTGCAGAATTCTATCAGATCTTCAAAGAATACCTAATACCAATACTATTCAAACAATTATACAAAATAGAAACAGAAGGAACACTACCCAATTCATTCTTGAATATGTTTAGATATAAACATTTATGTTTATATCTAAACCACATAAAGACCCAAAAAAGAAAGAGAACTTCAGACCAATTCTCCTTATGAACATCAATGTAAAATTACACAATGAAATTCTCACAAACCTAATCCAAAATGATCATCCATCACGATCAATTAGCCTTCATTCTGGGGATTCTGGAATGGTTCAATATACAGAAAACCATCAATGTAATCATATATATATATATATATATATATATATATATATATATATACACATATATATGCTCAAAGAGTAAAACCACATAATTGTCTCATTAGAGGTAAGAAAGTATTTGATAAAATCCAACTATTCTTCATGGTAAAAGTCATGGAATGATCAGAAATTCAGTCTATAACTAAACATAGTAAGAGCAATATACAGCAAACCAGTAGCCAACATCAAACTAAATGGAGAGATACTTGAATCAATCCCAGTAAAATCTGGGACTAGATAAAGCTTCCTACACTCTTGCTACCTATTCCATATAGTACTTGAAGTACCAGCCAGACTAATTAGACAATAAAAGAACATCAAAGGGATAATGATTAAAAAAGACGAAATCAAAATATCACTATTTGCCAATGATATAATGGTATAGTTAAGTGAACCCAAAAGTTCCACCAGAGAAATCCTACAGCTGATAAACAACTGCATCAAAGTGGCTGGATCTAAAATTAACTCAAACAAATCAATAGCCTTCCTCTACACAGAGGACAAACTGGCTGAGAAAGAAATTAGGGATATGACACCATTCAAAATAGTCACAAATAATGTAGTATAAAATACCTTCATGTTACTCTAAACAAACAAGTGAAAGATCTGTCTGACACAAACTTAACGTCTCTGATGAAATAAATCAAAGAAGATCTCAGAGGATGGAAAAATCTCTCATTCTAATGAATTGGCAGAATTAATACAGTACAAAAGACCATCTTGTCCAAAGCAATCTACAGATTCAATGCAATCCCCAAAAAATTTCAACTCAATTTTTCATAGAGTTAGAAAAAGCAATTTGAAAAGTCATTTGGAATAACAAAAAAAGAAAAAAAGGATAGTGAAAAGTATATTCAACAATAAAATAACTCCTTGGGGGAATCACCATGCTTGACTTCAAGCTGTATACTACAAAAATGATAAAAACTGTATGGTGTTGGTAAAGAGATAGGCAGGCAGATAAAGATCAATGGAATAGAATTGAAGAATTGAAGACACAGAAATTAACCCACATACCTATAGTCACTTCATAATTGGCCAAGAAGTTAAAACCATCCAGTGTAAAAACAACATCTTTTTAAACAAATGGTGCTGTATAACTGGTGGTCAGCATGTAGAAGAATGCAAATTGATCCATTCTTATTACCTTGTACAAAGCTCAAATCCAAGTGCATCTAGGACCTCCATATAAATCCAAATACACTGAAATTAATAGAAGAGAAAATGAGGAAGAGCACTGGGGAAAAGTTCCTGAACAGAACACCAACAGCTTATGCTCTAAGATCAACAATAAACAAATGGGACCTCAAAAAATTGCAAAGCATCTATAAGGAAAAAGATACTGTCAATAGGACAAAAGAACAACCAACAGATTGGAAATAGAAATCAAAACATCCCTGAGATCCACCTCACACCAGTCAGAATCGCTAAGATCAAAATCTCAGGTAGTATATGCTGGTGAGAATTTAGAGAATGAGGATACTTCTCCATTGTTGGTGGGATTGAAAGCTGGTACAAGCACTCTGGAAATCATTCCAGCAGTTCCACAGAAAATTGGAGATAGTATTACATGAGGACCCAGCTATACCACTCATGGGAAAATAGCCAAAAGCTTCTCCAACAAATAATGAGTACACATGCTCTACCATGTTCATCGAAGCCTTAGTTATAATAGCCAGAAGCTGGAAATAACCTAGATGTTCATCTACAGAGGAATGGATACAGAAAATGTGGTACATTTACACAATGGAAGTACTCCTCACCTATTAAAAGTAATGACTTCAGGAAATTCCTAGGCAAATGAATGGAACTAGAAAATATCATCCTGAGCGAGGAAACACAATCAGAAAGAACACAAATTGTATGCACTCACTGATATGGGGATATTAGCCCCAAAGCATAGAATACCCAAGATACAATTAACAGAACACATGAAGCTCAAGAAGGAAGAATTTCTCTTCTATTAGATTCAGTGTATCTGTTTTTATGTGGAACTCCTTGATCCACTTCGACTTGAGCTTTGTACAGGGAGATAAGAATGGGTCAATTTGCATTTTTCTACATGTTGACTGCCAGTTGAACCAACACCATTTGTTGAAAATGCTGTCTTTTTTCCAATGGAGGTTTTAGCTCCTTTTGTCAAAGATCAAGTGATCATAGGTATGTGGGTTCATTTCTCGATCTTTAATTCTATTCCATTGATCTACATGTATGTCACTGTACCAATACCATTCAGTTTTTATCACTATTGCTCCATAGTACAACTTGAGGTCAGGGAGGCTGATTCCCCAAGAAGTCCTTTTATTGTTGAGAATAGGTTTTGCTATCCTGGGATTTTGGTTGTTCCAAATGAATTTGAGAATTGTTCTTTCTAAGTAGATGAAGTATTGAGTTGAAATTTTGATCTGTAGATTGCTTTCAGCAAGATGGCCTTTTTTACTATATTAATAATGCCAATCAATGAGCATGGAAGATATTTCCATCTTCTGAGGTCTTCTTCGATTTCATTCTTCAGAGACTTGATGTTCTTGTCATACAGATATTTCACTTGTTTGGTTAGAACCACTCCAAGATACTTTATATGTTTTGTGACTATTGTGAAGGGTGTCATTTCCCTAATTTCTTTCTCAGCCTGTTTATCCTTTGAGTATAGGAAGGCTACTGATTTGATTGAGTTAATTTTGTATCTGGCCACTTTGCTGAAGTTATTCATAGGCTATAGCAGTTCTCGGGTGAAGTTTTTTGGGTCACATAAGTATATGATCATAACATCTGCAAATAGTGATATTTTGATTTTCTCATTTCCAATTTGTATCCCTTTGACCTCCTTTTGTTGTCTATTCGCTCGAGCTAGAATTTCAAGTACTATATTGAATAAATTGGGAGAGAGCACTTCAAGTATTTTTTGGAGTAGGTAGTGAGAGTGTAGGAAACATTGTCTAGTCCCTGATTTTAGTGGGAATGCTTCAAGTTAATCTCTGTTTAGTTTGATGTTGGCTACTGGTTTGTTTTATAATGCTTTTACTATGTTTAGTTATGGTCCTTGAATTCCTGATCTTTCCAAGATGTTTATCATGAAGGGATGTTGAATTTTCTCAAATGCTTTTTCAGCATCTAATGAAATGACCATGTTTTTTTTTTCTTTGAGTTTGTTTATTTAGTGGATTACAGTGATGGATTTCTGGGTATTGAACCATCTCTGCATCCATGGGATGAAGCCTACCTGATTATGATGAATGCAGGGGGAGGAAGAATGGGATAGAGGGTTTCCAAAGGGAAGACCTGGAAAGGGGAAAACTTTTGAAATATAAATAAAGTATTAGATGTACAAAAAAAAGAAGAAGGAAGACCAAAGTATGTTTGCTTTGATCCTTCCTAGTATTAGGAACATACTCAAATAAGCAAATAAGGAGTTATTATGTGGAAAAGAGTCTGAAGGTAAGCCCATCTAGAGACTTTTCCACCTGAGGATCCATGCCATATACAGTCACCAATTTGGATGCCAAGAAGTACATGTTGACTGGAGCCTGATAGAGCTGTCTCATGAGGGGCTCTGACAGAGCCTGAAAATTACAGAGGTGGATATTCTCAGACAACCATTGAACTGAGCACAGGGTTCCCAATGGGGGTCTTAGAGAAAGGACTGAAGGAGCAGAAGGGGTTTCTGGAAAAGCCATGAAGATTGACAGTACTTGGAGACAAGAATGTGGATAATTTGGCAGCCTACATTATAGACAAGATCAATGCCATCCCAGCATTTCAGTATTGCAAAACCATATAAATGACTCCATACGATGTGGAGAAGAATGATATGGTATGGGAAGAAACAGCACCTCTTGATGCATTAGGAATCTCACAGAAGTGTTAATATTGGCAAACATATTTCCTAAATGTGTTTTCATTATTGTTCAAAGGATATAGTCAGATATTATTTATTTTAATATAATGAAGTTTTTATTTCTTAAGAATGAATGTTTGAGCCTAAAGGAATGAATATTACACTGATGGGCTATGGTATAAACTATATTTGTTAAACTCATTTTAATGTAGGTATTCATAGTTTATTTAACCTGATACAGTATGGCAAAAAATTATTATATTTTGATTATATATTTGTCTTTATTTCCTGTGAATTTTCATGGTTATTTCTGCTAAGAGATCAGAGGAGTTTACTTGTACAAAGAAAAATAGGGTAAGGCTCCAAGATTACATTATCATATATAAGTAATGTTCACACTGAATAATGGTTATATTTCCTTTGTTTTGTTTTTTTTTTTGTTTGTTTGTTTGTTTTTTGTGAGACACAGTATCATGTGTCCCTATTATATCACATACATATGGTCCTCCTGCTTCTACCTCTTCTTTATCTATACAGTGTTGGAGGAAAAGGCAGAAGTCAAGGATGAAAATTATTTTAAATGAACTTAGCTAATTAAGCAGGACAATAAGTGATAGTATGGTGCTTTAAACACTTCCTTGTTCTTATTTCATCGTACCTGTCTGCACCATTAGTTGGGTCCTTAAGCCTTATATTACTGAGCTCATGATATAACAGGAAGACATCCAAATGAAATTCCTGTCTGCTCATGAAAACCAACCCTGAATCTACAGCTCTGAGAGAGGCACCCAGTGTTGAAATCACAGGTCTTCCAGTTCTGTGATCAGCCCTGAAAACAGAACATCTAATATAGAGTTGAGATTGAACCATTTTCTGGACGTTTAAAAGTTAATTTATGAGAAGAGATACTAGTGTTTGAGAGGATGTGACTGAGAAAGACAGTGAGTATTTGCAACAGTTTACTGACACTATTACTTGTGTTTGCAGGTATCTAGTGTGACATGTATCTGGTAGAGTTTAGGGGAGGCTTGGTGCACTCCAGAAGTTCCCTAAAAGTCTCCTATGTCCCTCTTAGGACTCACATTCAGTAATGCCCTGATACACTTTGTACACCAGTCTCCAGTAATGGGGTCGGATTCATTGCTTGAATTAATGATAAATATAATATGTATGTATTACACTGCGTATTCTGGGAAAGACAGATTCACCATCTCAAAAGGTGATTACAAAAGCAGTAGCTACCTGCAGATTAACAACTTATAAAATATTGCCATCAAATATTAGTGTACATGTCACAGTCTGAACTCAGTGTGAACTCAGGCACAAATTTCCCTATAGGAAATCATTACCTGCCATGGATCAGAGCTCACATGTGGAGCAGAACTCACATGGAAAGCATGGGAAGTTGAGAAATTGTTACAGATAAAATTTTTTGTATACCTGGGGTCTCAGATAACACTGAGAATAGGGAGTGAAATAATAAAAAACACGCAGAAAAATGTATTATGTATTCACTCCTAGTTTATGGGTAATTTTCTCTGTCAGTCTGCAAGCAAGATTAAAGTTATACTGTTCATAGTTAATAAAAATTATTGCTATACCTCTTGCTGATATGGATTGGAAGATTTTTTTAACATAATTGGATCAATGTCTTTGAGCAGTAGATGGATTACATATTAATCAAATTTTAATTCTTATAAGAAGGCAAAGATTTAGTTAGAATTGTAATGTACTGAACTTCTGAGTAAAATTTACTTTGTTGAGAATTGTGGAACAGATTCAGATATTCATCCTTATTCTGTCACCTTGTACTTGTAGCCTGCTGATCTTTGAGACTCTTCCCAGGATTCAAAAGCCTGTTATAGCATATAATACCTTGAATTATCAACTTGAGTCATAACGAGGAATATTCTACACTAGCTTGGCCTGTGAGAGAGTGTCTTGGTTACCTTTACTAACATAGAAGACCCATCCCAAACTGGGCCACACCATTTATTGAGCTTGAGGCCTTGGACTGTATAAACGTAGGGAGGTCCTATGAAATGTAAACTTGTATGTATTTTTTTTCTCATACTTTACACTTGACTGAGGATATGACTTGTTCATGGTGAAACCAGGACTAATGCACTAAATCTACTCACGTCCTTTTGGTCATCATTTATTATCATATCAACATGAATGAAACTAACACAACAGAATATGAATCTGAAAAGACACATAATCATGACCTACAATCCATGGGATTTATGATTGCATCCAATTTTGAAATTGAAAACAGGGATACCTGTTTCTTCCAATGTGGAAATGGCACCTGAGTTCTAGATGTTCTAGAGCAGTGAGGACACAAGTGCTAAGAAACCATGTTGGAGTCTGCAAATGAACTATGGTGTTCCTTGAAACACTCTCTATTCTGACTGTCTAGTTTATTCACATAGGCTCACAGAAAAAACATTGTATATCTTCAGGGATTTTTACTCTGACTTGGTTCTTGTTCATTTTGCATGCCACAGTTTTAAAATGGCAAAGGGAGGTGAATGATACATGTCATTATCTCTGACATATGGTTAGTGATTAGTGAGCACATACCATCTGTGGTCTATCAGAAAAATCCCACTTTTCATCAGTATTATTGCCTCTTTGATGTTCTAACAGAAAGATGAGAAATTACTTTTAAAAATTCTAGGGAGCTGTTATGGGCTAGTTACTTTCAAGTTGTACATGAAGGTTCACTGTGACCATTAACTGATAGTTAAGTAATCAGGCTCAATGACCAATGGAATCATAGGTCCTCTTGCTATAGTCATTAATGAGAGGAATTTTCAAGAAGAGATGGCAGTTTGTATACAATACAGCTGCTTTCCTATATATTATGAGATCAAATATATTTTAGTATTTTTGTAGCATAAACTGAAAATATCTTTCGATGGTTTTCATTGTTTGTTTCTCAGAAAGAGTCTGGGAAGGGAAATTGAAATAATGATGTGTATGACAGAGACATGATTCATACTGTCATCATTTTCTTTATGACTTGAACAGAAAGGAGGTGAATATCCATTCTATAATTTTTGATTGTTTGATCTTGTCACCTTTTGTTTCAGTAAAAGGAAAGTGTGCTGAGTTAGTTGTTCCAATAATTCCTTCCTACTACAGATTACTAAATTCAAATATTTTCTCTGTATTTCATTACTAAGGAATTACATTTAAATAATTATTAAGTCATGTTACACTTTTAGAGTAAAATATTCTCAGCCAGAATAATACATGTGTGAGTGAATTGTTGACTGACTGGAAAAGAAGGTCAGACTACATCCAATGGAGAACAGACATGGAAATGAGTTCCAGTGACTATCCCAAATTGAAATCCATCTCAATTGGATGCTCTAAGGCCAAACCCTATATCTGATGCTTTGGTGTGCTTTCAGAGCATAGCATGGCTGTCATCTGAGAGACCCAACAAATACCTGAAATGTCAGAAGCAGATAAGTACCAATGGACAAAAGCCAAGGACCCTATGGTTGGATTGGAGAAAAACTGGAAGAAGCTGAGGAGGAGGGCAACCACATAGGTATACAAAGGATCTTAAATAATCTGGACCCTGCTGATATCTCTGACATTGAGCCACCAACCAGACAGCATACACTAGCTGATATGAGGCCCCTGACACCAATACATTGGCGGACTTCCTGCTCTGGCCTCATTGAATGAGTGAGTGAGTTGTCCTAACTGTCAAAAGTAGTGAGATCTAGTGAGGTGGGCAGTAGGGTTGGGCATATCTTCTTGCAGACAGGGGAGAAAGAATGGGATGAGGAACTGTCAAAGGACTGCCTGGAAGGGGGATAATGACTGGAATGAGAAAAAAAAGTTTAACGATTATTAAGAGGGAATAAAGGACGTATTTGGAAGCCAATATTTAAAATGTCTCCTTTGCTGCTGAAATTAAGGAAATTTTGGGAAAAAAAACCAGGGAATTTCCTTGGAAGATAGATAAATAAAACTGTCACTTTTCTCACAGATAAGTTAATAATGCCTTTGAGTGTCCTCATTGCAATAAAGCCTCCTGCACACATTTGGAAAAAATTCATGAAGGAGTTCTTTGGAAAAAAAAAAAAAACCTGATTCATGCTGTTTAACAATACACCAGAAAATAGTCCCACTATTTCATCAACTGCACATACCTCCATCTGTGGACAAGGATAGGACCTCTCATCCTCCGGTTGCTAGATCAGTGTGAAGTTGGGGATGTCCTGTGCGTGTTGGTGTCTCCCTCCTGCAGGTAATCCCAATTCTCCTTTTTATTCAGTTCTTTCTCTTGTGGTAGGGAGGAGTTCATACACATCATGATAGATGTAATAAGTGTGTACATGGGAATTCTAAAACCTACAAGAACAGACTCTATATAATCTATCTCCCAGAGATTACTGTTCCTAAGGAAATGTAGAGATTGTACGCTGAAGTAAATCATAGGAGCTTCTTGAGACAGTATCCACGCCAATATCTGATGTCATATCAGAAATCTACTGTTCTGGT
>JADRCH010006950.1:0-17409 GCA_019843965.1 Rhynchomys soricoides
ATTCCTGTCAGCATAGAGAAAAGCTCAAGAAGGCAGGCCCAGGATCCAGGAAGTACAATGATTGAAAAAATAAAAATGAAAGAAATACTATTAACCAGACCTATGCATGAGCTCTAGAGTCCGTCACTAAAAATACATGTTGACATTTCCCTCAGAGAAGGGTAAATCTATAACAAGAATCAAAATAAATATAAATATTTGTAAGTGCAGATTTTTAATTCTTCAAGGTTGATGGCAGAATATGACGAACTAAATAAACTTACTCAGACAGTAATAGTTTTTGGATCCAGGAAAGAAAGTTATTTTGGAATTAGAAGAAGTCTGGGACCCAGGGATGTAATGTAGTGGTAGAGCACTTACCATGTGTGTGAGTCCCTGAAGCCCCTCTCAGTGCACAAGAAGGAGGCAGGGGACAAAATAACATTCAGTTGTGAAAGATAGGTTGTGTGTGTGTGTGTGTGTGTGTGTGTGTGTGTGTGTTTTAATCGTAAGATGGAGTTTTGCTAAGCTACCAAAATTGGCTATGCTTGCAATCCTCCTGCCTCAACTTCCTGGGGATCTGGGGTTATAGGGCTGCATTGCCATTTCCAGCTATAACAACAGTCTTTGTATTCTCTCTCTCTCTCTTTCTCTCTCTCTCTCTCTCTCTCTCTCTCTCTCTCTCTCTCTCTCTCTGTGTGTGTGTGTGTATACATGCACACACTTGCATGTATATGCTTGTAGAGGCCAAAAGATAACATTGGCCATCATTTCTCAGAAGCTGTCTTCCTTGTCTCTCAGTGGCCAGGAGCTCACCAATTAGGCTAGGCTAGCTGGGCAGCAAACTCAAGAATCCTTCCCCAGGTCTAGAGGAGCATGAGCCACCACACCTGGCTTTTACTCCTTGCTTCCTTCTTTCCTTCCTTCCTTTTTAAAAAAATTATATTATTTTTATAATTTTAAAAATTATATTATTTAATATTTATATTATTGGTGTGTGTGTGTGTGTGTGTGTGTGTGTGTGTGTGTAAGGGGTATGTGCATGTGAGTGCTGGTGGCAGCCAGAAGCATCAGATCCCTTGGAGCTAGAGTTAAGAGGCTGCCTGATATGCATGCTGGGAATTGAACTCCAGTCCTCTGGAGTGATCTTAGCTGTGAAGCCATCACCAGTTCAACACACCAGGTTTTGTTGTATTTTCTTTTTAGTACACTCTGAGATAGAACTCAGGTCTGCATGCCTGCCAAAGCAAGCGCTTTAAGGCCAACAGAACCATTTCTCCAACCCTTACGTTTACTTATTGCTTTAAAAAATCGTCATAAATGACCAGACAGGTGAGGCACACCTGAAACCCAGCACTCCAGAATCAGAGACAGGGTTATTGTTAATTGGAAGACATCCTGGAGTACTTACTGAGTTCCTGCCTCAAATAAATAAATAAAAGTTACAATAAAATACACATAATAAAGTTGATTATTTTAACCATCTTTAGGTATTGTGCTGAGACATTAACATAGTTGCATAACAATATGCATTCACATAGTTGTAAGTTATCACAGTTCATATCCAAAACTTTTTAATTTGCACAATATACTGAATGGACTGTAAACGAATAAACAGAGACCACAAACCAACTAGAAGAGCGTGTGAGGGAAGTCTTTTTTTGAGCTCTTTTTGAGTAACAAAACCAGAATAGATAAGTGGGCCTGTGTCAAACTAAAGCTTTTGCACAACGAAGGAAACAATCATCAACATGTAGACAACCTGTGCCCTGGGAGGAGCAGCTGTTTGTCGCACTGCTAGTAAGAGGTTAATATCCACAGTTTTTAAAGAGCTCAACTCAGTAGCAAGAGAGGGATGATTTAAATGGACAAAATACCCAGACAGACATTTCTCAAAAGAAGGCATCTTGCTGACTGACTGACATAAGCAAAGGTGGTCAGTATCCCTAGCACTAGAGAAATGCAAATGAAGCCTTCAATGTGACACTGCCTCACATATGTTGTCAACTTGACACACTGAGAATTACTTGAGTCAGGAGTCTCAATGAGGGATTGTCTAGATTAGGTTGGCTTATGGAATTGCTTTGATCACATTAGTTGAGATGGAAAGACCCGTCTAGTGTAAGCAGTGCCATTCCCTGGGCAGAGAGATCCTGCCAGTCTAATAGTGGAGAAAACAAACTGAACACTAGTGTACGTGTCTTAATTCACTGTTTGCTCTAGACTGTGATGTAATGTGGCTAGCTACTTCAAGTTCCTACTGCCTTGACTTCTCAAAATGATGGATGGTAACCTGGAATTGACAGGCAAAAACAAAACAAAACAACATCACAGAAACAGGAAATTAAACTAAGCTAATGACTACTGTAGAACAAAGAAAGATAATGAGAAGGCAAAGAGGTGGAAAAAGGAAAACCCTGTGCACCATTGGTAAAAATATAAATAATATAGCTGGTACAGAAAGAAGTTTGGATGCTCCTCAGAAAACCAGAACTGACACTTGCTTCAGCAATCCTGCCCCTGACCGGATGTTCAAAGAAAGTGAAATCGGCCCAGAGACGAACAGCCTATATGCTCCTGTCCAATGCATCACTACTGACTAACAAGGACATGGAGTAGCTAAATGCCTGTCCATGGATCGACTTGTAAAGATAATGTTCACACAGTGGAAGATCACTCAGTGCTAAAGAAAAGTAACATGGCCATCTGAGACAGTATGGATAAGCTTGAGGATGGTACACTAAGCGAGATAAACCAGACCCAGAAAGATGTGGCCTGACCTCGCCTGGAAAATCTAAAAGTCAGCAGTGGGTGATTGCTAGGTGTCTGGAGGTAGGAGGGGAGTATCAAAGAACCAAAGTTATACTGACGTTGGAACAGACAGCAGTGTGACTCTAGTTAGCAATATTGTAGACTTGCAATTTGGAAAGAGTATGTCTTAAGGGCTCTCATCACACATACACAATCAGAGGCATGATTTACATGTGTATTTTGTTGAAAAAGGAGTCTCATGTAGCCCAAGCTCACCTCAAATTTGCTATGTAGCTGAGGCTACCCTTAAACTTCCGATCCCTCAGCCTCCACCTCCCAAGTGCTTAGATCAGAGGTTTGTGCAACAATTCCTAGATCCCGTATGTTAATTGTCTTAACTGTGGTGATTATGCCACATTGTGTAAATATGTGACAAATGAAGTTGGACACTTCGATTTTGTATACTTTTTATGTCCCCACCTTTTCTCAGTCCCTGGTAATTGCCATTACTTCTATCTCTAATGAATATTATCACTTTTAAGTATTTTGAATGTATATAATACTGCAATATTTTCCTTCTGAAACTGGCTTGTTTCACTCAGCACAGTACCTACAAGTTCACCCTCATTGTGTTAGAAGTTGCCTACGGAAGCCAGAAGAAGGCATCAGACCCTTAGAACTGGAGTTCCAGATGCCTGTGAGCCATGGTGTGCATGCTCGGAATTGAACCCAGGTCCTCAGGAAGAGTAGCCAGTGCCCTGAACCAGCGAGCTATCTCTCCAGCCCCCTAGTTCTTAATTTTTTTTTTTTTTTTAAAATGAGCTACTGTTGCCTTCAAACTAGACTTGGACCTAGTAACAATCTTAGGTCATATACTCTTTATTTTATTTAATTTGGTGAGCTTATTAGAATATGCTTCACTATTCAGCAATGGATAATACTATGAAAGAAATTTCATCTACTAAGTAAGTTGATATTTCTGCGTACCTAAAAAGAAAAAGAGTCTAATAACAGAATGACCTGGAGGGCTGGGGAGATGGCTCAGTGGCAAAGTGCTTACTGAACAAGCATAAGGCTACTTATGTACCTCTAGCACTAGGGACATAGAGACAGGAGAATCACTGTGGCTTACAGGGGACACCAGGTCCTCATAAGAGACTCTATCTCAAAAACTGAGGTAGAAGATGGCTGGGAACATATCTCAGTGGTAGAGCACTTGCCTACCACGTGAGGTCCTAAGTGCAATTTCCGGCACTGAAAAAGATGGCAATTCCCAAGGACTAACACCCGAGTGGACCTCTGGCCCTGTGTACATGTGGATACACACAAATATTCTACAAGTCATTCAGTGCTGATATTTCTTGGTTTTATTTCCTTGGTCTTAGTGTTGCTTTTTAATACCGAATTTCTAGATTCAGATTCTTATGCATTTCCATTAAGATGTCTGATAGAAAACCCAAATAGCTCCTGCTCTTCCATTCCAGAACCTTCTTTATTTACATCTTTCCTGATAATGGAAATTCTATATTTTACTTGAGCCCCAAATCCCTGATTCCTCTCTCTTGTTACTCCACACCCAGTTCATTGGTGAATTCTGTGGCTTGTACCTCTAATTATACCTATATCCAGTGGTTTCTCATCTCACTTACCATCTCTATGGACCAGGTACCATTACCACCACCTAAGTCTTTGCGCTCCTCTTACACCTTCCACCCCGTCCAGCCCTCCCTCCCCTCCTCATGTCAATGTTACTCTCAGCATAGCAGCCCTCCTCTCTCTCCACCTCGCCAGCATCTGCAATGCTCCTTCCCCAGTGCGTCTTCTCTTGCTGTCCACAGGGTGTTCAAAAGGGTTCATGCCATCAGCTCCTTTAAGGTGCTATTTGGGCTCAGATAACATCTGAGAAAGGTCTGCTCTGTTGGCCTTATTTAAAGTTAACCACACACTTAGTTTAACTGCCATCCCCGTCATTCTTCAGCAGTGTTTATCGGACCCTCACATTTCCTTACTGGTCTTTTTTTTTTTTTAACTTTTAAATTTTTATTATTGCGTGTGTGAGCACTATGAGGACACACACTGTGGCATGTAAGTAGAAGTCAGGTAACAATTTCTTGGAGTCACTTCTCTCCTTCCACCTTTACATGGTGTGGTAGTTTGAATGAGAAAACTGCAGAGGGATTCATTTGCTCCTATGCTTGAACATCGTCTGGGTCGGTAGTTTCTTCTCTCTTGTTCTGTGCTGTGGCTTGGAGGTTGTTTATACCCGAGAGGTTACCATATTGATTCTCATTCTGGCAGGGTTAGGAGACAGGGAAACCTTTAAGGAGGAGGAGTCTGGTAGCAGATGGTGGAATCATTGGGGATACTTGGTTTCTTTTTTAATATAGTACCAGTAGTGGGTATTTTGTTATAGCAGTGGAAATCAAACTTTAGTGACATGCTCACACATCAACAGATGTTTGAGTTGTTTCCAATTTGGGGCTATAAACAAAACTGCCAACAATGTTTGTATACAATGCATATCATTGCCAGACTTAATGCACATCTGAAAATGGTTAGAAAGCTTGCAGGCATCAGTTTTTTTATTTCCACCATGTGAGTCTTGGGGATTGACCTTAAGTTGTCAGGTTGGTGGCCAGCAGCTTTGCACACCTGGCCTTCTTGTTGGCCCATCACCTTTGATGATGATGATGATAATGATGATGATGATGATGATGATGATGCATATACACACAATAATAATAATATATTTTAAAGGCATTTCGTAGTTTATATCTGTAATTGCATCAAAATATGTGTAACTTAGAGAACGCTGGTGTTTTAATAATGTTCATTTTCACAGTGCATGAATGTCGTGCAGGCATACCATGTTATTTGTGAAGATTGAAAAATACCAAAATCTGTGGGTGCTCCTTTCTCACGTAAAGCAAATAGCCCCTCATGCCCTCTCACGTTGTTCTTTAAACAATCTCTGCACTACTTGTGATGCCAAACATAGTGTGGTATGATGTAGGTAAGACAAACCGTTGTCACGCTGTGCTGCTAACGGACAAAGGGAAAGAAATCTGCATATTCAGTACAGGTGCAGTGTTTACAGTCAGTTGTCTAGTGTATCTGTCGACTGAAGTTTGTCTGGTTGAAGCTGCAGCTGTGGAACATGATATTGAAGGCTGAACATGCATCTCTTCATTTACTTAGACTCTCTGAAATTCTTTTTAACAAGGCTTTGTGATTTGTACATTTTTAATAACTCAGATTTATCTCTGAATATTGCTTCTTATGCCACTAAAGATGGTGTTTAAAACTGTAATTTCCAGTTGAGTATCTAGAATGCGCTGATTTTCATACATTGCTCTCATATTTTGAAATCTTATGAAGTTCATTCATTGGTTCTAGTAATTTTAGTTTTTTTTTTCATATTCTACATTTTTAATTACTTTTTTTTTTTAAACAATCCAGTCGTTGCCTCCCCCCCGGTCCTCCCTCCCACAGTTCCTCATCCCATTCCTCCTCCCCCTGTCTCCAAGAAGATGCCCCTCCCTACTCCCTGAGACCTCAAGTCTCAAGGTTTAGGCACATCTTTTCCCACTGAGGCCAGACCAGGCAGTCCTCTGCTGTATATGTGTCGGGGGCCTTGGACCTGCTAGCGTATGCTACCTGGTTGGTGGCTCAGTGTCTGAGAGATCTCGGAGGTCCAGGTCAGTTGAGACTGCTGGTCTTCCTATGGGGTTGCTCTCCTCTTCAGCTTCTTCCAGCCTTTCCCTAATTCAGCCATAGGGGTCCCCGACTTAAGTCCCATGGTTGGGTGTAAGTATCTGCATCTGTCTCAGTCAGTTGCTTGTTAGGCCTCTCAGAGGGCAGCCATGCTAGGCTCCTGTCTGTAAGCACACCATAGCATCAGTAATAGTGTCAGGCCTTGGATCCTCCCCTTGAGCTAGATCCCAAGTTGGGCTGGTCACTTGACCTCTGTACTAGCTAGTTTTGTGTGTCAACTTGATACAAGCTGGAGTTATCACAGAGAAAGGAGCTTCAGTTGAGAAAATGCCTCTATGAGATCCAGGTGTAAGGCATTTTCTCAATTAGTGATCAAGGGGGGAGGGCCCCTGTGGGTGGTACCATCTGTGGGCTGGTAGTCCTGGGTTCTATAAGAAAGCAGGCTGAGCAAGCCAGGGGAAGCAAGCCAGTAAGTAACATCCCTCCGTGGCCTCTGCATCAGCTCCTGCTTCCTGATTGCTTGAGTTCCAGTCCTGACTTCCTTTAGTGATGAACAGTAACATGGAAGAGTAAGCTGAATAAACCCTTTCCTCCCCAACTTGCTTCTTGGTCATGATGTTTGTGCAGGAATAGAAACCCTGACTAAGATAACCTCCTTTCCCTCAGTCTCGTCTCCATTTCTGTCCCTGCAGTTCTTTTAGACAGGAACAATTCTGGGTCAGAGTTTTTGACTGTGGGATGGCAAACTCATCCCTCTACTTGATGCCCTGTCTTTCTACTGGAGGTAGACTCTACAAATTCCCTCTCCCCACTGTTGGGCATTTCATCTAAGGTCCCTCCTTTTGAATCCTGGAAGTCTCTCACCTCCCAGGTCTCTGGTACATTCTAGGGGGTGCCCCCACCTCTCCTCTACACCTCCCTCGAAGGTTTCATATTTCCATTCATTCTTCTGGCCCTCAGAGCTTCTGTTCTGTCTTTCCTCCCCCATACCTATCCATGTTCCCCTTTTCCCCTCCCCCTCTTCTCTCCTACCCAGGTTCCTCTATTCCTCTGCCTCCCTTCTGCTTGTTAACCTTCTTGAGTTCTGTGGATTGTATCCTAGGTATTTTAGACTTTTTTTGGGGGGGGGTTCTTTATACTTTTTTCCACTTATTAGTGAGTACATACTATGCATGTCCTTTTGGGTCTGAGTTACCTTACTCAGGATGATATTTTCTAGATCCATCCATTTGCCTGCAAAACTCATGATGTCCTTGTTCTTAATAGCTGAGTAGTATTCCATTGTGTAAATGAACCACATTTTCTGTATCCATTTTTCCATTGAGAGACATCTGGGTTGTTTCCAATTTCTGGCTATCACAGATAAGGCTGCTATGAACATAGTGGAGAATGTGCCCCTGTGGTATGGTTGGCATCTTTTGGGTATATGCCCAAGACTGGTATATCTGGGTCTTCAGGTAGATCTATTTCCACTTTTCTGAGGAACCTCCAGATGTTTCCTACATGTGTGATCATTCCTTCTATAAATGTTCACTTCTTCCTATCTGGATGTCTTTGATTTCTTTTTCTTGCCTTATCACATTGGCTAGAATTACAAGTAATTTGTGACTGATGAGAGCGTATCTCTGCCAGTAGAAAAACATTTGGCATGGTATTACCTGGAGTTTTCCCATGAATACCCCTTATCATGTTGTAACAAAGTTTCTTTCTGGGACTAATGTGTTGAAAAGTGTTTAGGGATATGTTTGGACTTTCCAGCACTTCTTCTGCAGCTACTGACTGACTGTGTGGGTGTCTTTGAACACATTACCAATGTTAACATGACCTGGTTCCTTGGAGCACACTGCTCTTGGTGTATATTGCTTCTCTAGGGTTTTGTGTCTGTTTTCATGAGCAATCTTGTTTTGTATTTTTTGTTTGTTTGTTTGAGACAGAGTTTCTCTGTATAGCCCTGGCTGTCTTAGAACTCACACTGTAGACCAGGCTGGCCTCGAACTCAGAAATCTGCCTGCCTGTGCTTCCCAAGTGCTGGGATTAAAGGCATGCACCACCACTGCCCGGCTTGTTTTGTATTTTTATTGTAATTTCTTTAGTCTCTTAGCTGTGTCAGTTATTTAGAGTATACTCTGCTTGTCTGTGAAGCTGTCTGTACCTGTTGGTTTTTTTCATAGTAAAGTAATAGGCTTATTTCTTCAGTAGTTTATATCTTTCAAGAAAGTTTTAAAAACTACTCCAAAAACTCAGATCTATTAGCATGGTATGGTCTAGTCCCACTTTTCATATTTACATATTCTGAGTTCTTCTATTATTTAATTTCATTTAATTTTCGACACAGGGCCTTGCTGTGTAGCCCAAGATGGGCTCACACTCACAGTCCTCTTGCATCTGCCTCCTGAGTGCTGGGATTAGAGTAATTAGCCACTGTGCTCAGTTCTTATTCTCTTTTAATATCTGTTCTGTCTGTTCTGATTTCCCCTCTGAAATACTGGTATGTTATGCCCCCCCCTCTTTTTTTTCTTTTTCTTATCAGCCTAACTAGAGTGTAATCAGTTTGCTCATCCTTCAAAGGCTCAGCTTTGGGTTGGATCTTCTCTTGTCATCATTATTTCCTTTCTCCTGAATTAGGTTTGATTGGCTCCTCTTTTCCTATAGCCTTCTTAAACACTGCTTCCATGATCCCCAGGATCACACGATGTTGCTATAGTTTGAATGTGAGCACCCCTCTAAAATCCCCACATGGGAACCTAATACCCAGTGTGGTTGTGTTCAGAAGTGAGTATCTGGGGGAGAGATTGAACATGAACTCTGCCCTCATGGGAAGGTTTGATGCTCGTATAAAAGGAGCTGAATGTAATGTCCTCATACTTTTTTGTCTTTCTGTTCCCCTGTCCCTGTGAATATACAGATTTACTTCATTTGGAAAACATAACAAACATAACAGAAAATACAGATGTCTCTCACCAGAATCCAGAGGTGGCCCCTGGTTCTTCTCGCAATGTAACCTCTAAAAATACAAAAGGTAAGCTGCTCCTTTTTATACACTCCCTAACCTGTGATGTTCTTTTAGAGCCTTGGGAAGAGATTGAGACTGTTGTGGATTCATTCTCATTCATCTCGACATCTTTTCTAATTTCCTTTACTTTAATAAAACATTAAAAATACATTACATTTGGACTTATTTGCCGTGTGTGTGTGTGTGTGTGTGTGTGTGTGTGTGTGTGTGCTGGGTATGAGTGTGCACACCTCACAGCATGCATGTGACAGCCAGGAGACAACCCATGGAGGCTGGTTCTCTTCTTCCATTGTATATGTTCTGGGGGTTGAACAGAGGCTGTCAGAGTTGGCAATGTAATAAAGTGGCCCATACAAGTTCTTACTCACTCTTCAAACATCTAAAGTATTTAGTTCTTCAGAATCCTTCAGCCTTTTCAGGTCTTGGGTCTACTTTGGGGAACTATAAGGTCATCACACTGCTGTACTTTCCCAGAGGAAGAGCACAGACTACACCATGCTTCCTACCCACTCGAGTTCTTGTTGCATGAGACCACCTTGAGACCTGGCCTCTCCAGATCCACGGAACATCCAAACAATTATGCTGCAGCTCTGCACACTCAACTCTACGGCCACAGGAGGCATTTGGACAGCTCAGAGAAGTCCCCAGCAAACAGCCACATGGCACATCCTGCTGCCCTGAAGGCAATGAGATAACAGACCTGACAGGCTCTGTCCTCCAGAGTCCCCACAAGATAACCAAGCAGACCTTCCTGAATGACATGTGCAACACTCCTTCCCCTTTGAGGAACAGCTGAGCATCCTGTTCTCAATTTAGCCTCTTGTTGCCTGTGCGGGTTAGCATAGGAGAGCTGTTAGGTCAGCTTATGGAGCCTTGGATACTGATATCCTGCCTCATGGAGCTGCATCTGAGCTAGTGCTACAGTCTAACAACGTCTTCATCCCAGGCTAAGATGTCCCATGTCTTTGCTAATATGGATTACAGCCAAGGAAGGGACATAGGCACTGAGCCAAAGTATCCACAATAGACTAATCAATGAAGCCTATTTTCTACAGATGCCACAATTATAGGCCAGATTTGGTAGCACACAGCTATAAAGCCAGTATTTAGGAGACAGGAGCAGGATAATTGCAACAACAGTCTGGTCTATACAGCAAGTTCTATGTCAACCAGTGCTATATAATGAAAAAAGTGGCAGACTCAAAAAATAAAAGCCACTGTCTAGTGTTGATAAAGGCAGCTATTGATCCATCATATTTTTTCTTATAGGAATATAAAAAGGATGATAAAAACAAGCACTGTAATTCCTCAAGAGGAACAGAGTAACACTTGAGCAACAGACCCCAGTAGAAAAGAAAATAAACAGATTATCTAAAAAGAATTCAGAAAGTGAACTAAAAGAAATTTAGATACTTAGTGAGATAAGAAACTACAAGAAGACAGTTCATAACATGAATGAAAGAGTCATCATGGAGATATATCATAAAAAAAGAACCAGTAAGAAATATTGGATCTAAAGAACTCAAGAAATAAAATTTAAGGCATGGTAAAGAAATTCAATATAATTGATCAGATAGAAGAAAGAATCTGTGAGATTAAAGTCCTGAAATGGTTTTAAAATGGAGAACACTTTGTGGATTTATGAGACAGTATTTTATAAGCAAGCATGTGTTATAGGTGCTTCAGAAACGGAGATAAGGTAAGGCATAGAAAAATTCTTTTCTTTGGACTAGAGAAATGGCCCAACAGTTATGAGCCCTTGCTACTCTCGCAGAGGATCTATGTGGCTCATGACCATCTATAACTCCAGTTGAGGGAATTCAGTGTCTTCTTCTGGCCTCAGCTGGCACCAAGCATGCACACAGTGCATTCAGATAGTCATGTGCATAAAATCAAAGTTAAAACATTTTTAAAGAAATAAATGAAAAATTTCTTCAGTAAAGCAGTTGTTGGAATTATGGGTAAACTGTCCACCAGGCCCAAGGACTTCAAAGAACACCTTAATTAATTTGACCCAAACCAACCTCTCTGACTTGTATTGTAGTCAAACTGCCAAAGGAACAAGACAAAAAACAAACAAACAAACAAAAAACATCACTAAAAACAGTAAAAGAAAATCATTAGTATCTTAGAAGGTTAACAACAGACTTCTCAACGAAACATTAAAGGTTGGGAGAAAATGGATGTCTTACAGTTTCTATTGCTGTGAAGAGACATGACCACAGCAGCTTGTGTAAAGGAACATTTGATTGGGGCTGACTTACAGTTTCAGAGGCTCAGCCCATTATTGTCATGTTAGGAGACATGGCATCGTACAGGCAGACATGAGTCTGGAGAAGGAGCTGAGAACTCTACAACCTGATTAGCAGACAGCAGGAAGTGAACTGAGACACACTTCCTCCAACAAGGCCATACCTCCCTATAATGACACTCCCATGAACCTATGGGGGCCAATTTCTTTCAAATCACCACGATGGGATATGTTCAAAGACCCAAAGGGAAAAAAATGTCAAGTAAGAATAGCATGGCCAACAAAGCTGTGCTTCAGAAGTGGAGGAGAAAACAGACTTCCAAGACAACCAAAACTTGAAGGTGTTCATCATCACTAGACCAGCCTTACAAAAATGCTAACAGAAATACAACAGAAGCAAAAGGATTATAGCTGTCACAGAAAGGCACAAACTTCAGCCAGGCAGTGGTGGCACATGCAGAGGCAGGTGTATCTCTGAGTTTGAGGCCATCCTGGTCTACAGAGTGAGTTCCAGGGTAGCCAGGGCTACACAGAGAAACCCTGTCTCAAAACAAAACAAGACAAACAAACAAAACCCCAAACAAATGGAAAGTACAGAACTCAGCAGTGGAGTAGATGAACAAAAGAGAAAGGAAATCAAATCCCACGAATACAGAAACCTATCAGAGCACAAACACGAACAAGAGAGGAAAAATGATTTACACAGCAACCAGAAACGACAGAAATGTGTCTTTAATTTTCAGTGATGACCTTGAATGCAAAAAGGTTAAAGTCTCCATTTAAAGGATAAAGACTGGCTAAATAAATTTTTTAAAAACTATTTTATTTTGTTTTGTGTTTGAATGTTTTGCTTGCATATGTATAGGTGTACCACATGCATGCCTGTTGCCTGTAGAAGGCAGAAGAGGGCATCAGATCCCCTGGAACAGGGCTTACAGATGGTTGTGAATCAGATGGCATGAACAACACTATGAAGGTGCTGGAATTCAAACAAGGGTCTCTGGGGGACCTGCCGGTGCTCTTAACCGTGGAGCAAAAGCTCCAGCTCCTGGCAATATAGATTTTAAAAGCTATACCTAATGATATACTGCCTATGAGAATTTTCTTTATTGGTACAGAGATACAAAGGCTGAAAGTGAAGGGATGGGAAAAGATATACCATGTAAATGGCAACCAAAATGTGAACAATTATTTTACATAAAATAGACTACTTAAAACAAACTAAAAAGAAAGTCTCACCATTTAGAAATAAATGAATTGATCCAAGAAAAGGAAGTGTAATCATAAATGTGTATCTACCCAGTGCTTGGGTAACACATTGCAAAGAACAGACATTAATTTAGTTGTAAAGGGGGACAGACTCCAATATAACAACACCCTATGTTCATCTATGAACAAATAGATCATCCAGGTAAAATCAGTAGACATTAGAATTCAACTCTGTAATTGGCCAAATAGACCTGGGAGTTGCAAAACATCTCGTCTAACTAACGTACTGAGTATGCCTTCTCCTTATCCACACAGAACATTTTCCAGGATATCTCATAGAAGTTAGGCCCAAACACGTCTCAACAAAATTTAAAAATTGAGGTCATAGCATATATTTTTCTTGGCTTCAATAAGACCTATAATAAACAAGAGGATGTTTTGATATAGTACAAATACAAATCATGGGAATGAAACAACATTCTACTGAGTCAATAAGTTACTGAAGAAACCAAAAGAGAAAAATTTGAAAATTGAGACAAAAATGAAAACAAACCCATGAACGTAGCATGACCAGTACTGAGGGAATTTTGAAGAAAGCAATAGCCACATTTGAAAGAAAGAAAGTACAAATAAAGACCTATTAGCTGAAACTCAAGACATTAGAAAAACTACAACAAAGCAAACCTAAAGTCAGTAGAAGACAAAAAATGACAAAGATCAGAACAGAATTGAGACTAAAATATATAAATAATTAGGGAGCTCAAATTAGCTTCTTGAAAAGATAAAATACCCCAATTTTAAATTTAGCAGTGAACATTGTTAAACATCATAACTTAGCACCACAGAAAGAAAGGGATCACTGGAGCCGTACTGAACAATTCTATGTAACAAACCAGAAGCCTAGAAGAAACAGACTTCTAGACATGGGAACCACTAACATTGAATCATATGGATACAGAAAACCTAAAACAGCAGTGGGTAATGGGATTGAATTGGAAGCCCAAGTCTCTTGTATTAACTCTGTAGTGCTGTGACTAAATACCTGACAAAACAAAAACCTTTAATGGAGGAAGGGTTTATTTCAGCTCTTGGTTCAAGGGATTCAGTCCATGTTGGCAGGGAAGGTATGGCAGCTGGTGTTTGAGGCAGCTGGCCACATTGCATGCCCAGTTAGGAAGCAGAGAGTGATGAATCCTGGTGTTCAGCTAGCTTTCTCCTGGTTTTGCCATCTGGCCTCCAAGCCATGGCATGGTACCACCCACATTTAGGGTAGGTCTTCCTATGTCCATTAACCTAATTTAGAAAACCCTTGACAAACACACCCAGAGGTGTGCTTCCAAGGTCAAAGCTGAGAGGAGAGATTAACTCTTCCGTGTAAAGACAAAGGAAAGTCAGTGTCTGAATGGCTTTACTTCTGAATTTCACCAAACTGCCAAAGAACAAACACAACTTCCTCACAGACTATCCCAGTAAACTGAAAGTGAGGGAGCCCTTCCAAACTCATTCCTAGAGGCCAACAGCACTCTGCGTCCAAAGCTAGACAGGGCTACAACAGCAACAAAACTCCAACACAGCTACATTCCTGGTTAACAGAAATTCATATTGGTGTAACCAGCTGCTCTGTGATTGCACTGGGGGCCTCCTGCACAGAAGGAAATAAACACCTGGAACTAGAAGCTTGGTCAAAGGCCTATGGCTGAGAATGAATGGGCTCAAAAGACGAACATAACACCACTGTTTCCCTAGTTAGATATGTTGTCAAATGTCCTTCTAAGTATTTCCATTTATATCCCTAGACTAGTGCCACCCTCTGCCTGAGCCACAGAAGTTCCTTTTTGCAAAGGGGAAGAGTTAATGCAGAGACACAAAACTGGTCAAAGTGCTGAGAATAATTGACTGTTTATGATTACCCCCGAATGAGACATTTATTTCTACCCCTCAAGACTCAGAAACATCAGTGAAGAAGGATGGGAGGAACGGAAGCCCCGGAGGACAGGGAGGAGTGCTGGGAAATGCAGTCGGCTGGACCCAGTAGCTATTACCTTGTAAAAGACCTACACATGATCCAGGCAGTCAGTAAACACTCCACATGCACAGAGGAGGGCCTTAGGTGGCTCTCCTCATAGCTGAGGAAGTAGTGACAACTGATGGCTGCTGGGGATGGAGGTGTGACCTCAGAGAGGCTGCCCATGCTCTATTGATTGGCCCCACACCCTTGCACACGTAGGAAAGACCAGTTGGACCCAATGGGTTATTTTTCAAAAATAGAAGAGGACATTAAGAGAGAAACAAGTATTGGAGAAGGCCTGGCAGAAGTCATGGAGGGAATTTGGGTTGAATAAGATTAAGATAGTTTGTATACATAGATGAAATTGTCAAATAATGAATAAAATATGTGCATAAAAGAATTACCCCTGAGGTTAGTTATGGTAATTACTATGATCATGACATACTTCATACATGTACTGAAATGCCACTGTATACCCTATGTATACTATTTTGATATTGAAAAACTGGACTTGTTTTTTCCCAATATTAGGGGATTTTCCAGAGGTTTTGGGGGGAATACTTAGTGCAGGCTGGGATTGGGGCTCAGGTTTTATTTTCCTTGCTACGCCCACGTTCTATGCCTGAACTAGGCCCAAAGATCCGGCTCCTGCACAGATATTGCTGCTATTCTCTACTTTAAATTTCCAGAGACTACAACTGGAACTATTAGTCCCTTTGTATTTACTATGACTATCTTATGCCCATAATATAGCCTGTCTCTATAGACTTTAGCATGTATATATGTAAATAATCATTCTGTAATTAAATAGAATATACTATAAATGTTAATTAAGTCAATAATAAAACTTTCATTATTTGGGGTAATAGTATTCTTAAATCTATTTGGCATAATTCTAATAGAGAACATGACTTTTCTTTAGTGTTGGTATGACCTACCTTTTAAAAATATTTACCTCTATTTATGTTTTTCATAACGAAGATGGTTGTCTTGCAGGAAACATTCCATTGGGATAACCTTCCCCCCTTGAGTTATTACATTCTTTATTTGGGTCCCATAATTTCTCACTATATTGTTAACTCTCAAGTAACTGTAACAAGATTTTTTTTCTTTATACCTTACCCACTTTTAAAGTTGATTTTCCACGTGAAGGTGGATCTGCATTCCCTAGCGCCTCACCTACCAGTTTTTCCGCCAACAAAGTAGTAGGATGTGTTAGGCCTCTAGTACGTGATGTTTTTCTGGGTCCTGGAAACATGAGAGCGAGCAAATCAAAGTTCCCCCAAGAAACCCCCATTTTGGTGGAGCAAAGTGTTCATTTTTGAGGGGTAGGTTGAAACTGGACCTCACCCTGAAGTCCAGTCGCTGCCTACTGAGCACCCTGGGATCACCAACCACTTGTGTGTGTCTGGGTGAACTGGAGGGTTATCTGTAAGGTTTGCATAAAATTGCACAAGGATTGAAAGTTTAGAATAAGCCGGTGGTGGGTTGGAATCAGTGCTAACCTACAGGCTATGACTGTGAGCTCACCATATAGTAAACAAAAATCTGGAGAGTGACAGTTGAGAAATCTGTGTTTATCTTTTTCTCTCTCCCACAGAATTTCAGGAAAAAGGGCGTACAACAAAAAAGTCATAGAAAAACTCTGGCCAGATTCCAGCCTTCTGAGCTATTCAAAGTCTCTCCATTTCACAGAAGTCCTGAAAGAGGCGGCTCTCAGGCCACCAGATTTCCTCCAACGAGAGCATTGTCCCATTCAGACTTGCCAAGAAGACTATCAAGCCACCAGTGTCTCTCCAAGGGAATTATTAGTGTCATACTACCAGTAACCCCTAAGAGAATACTATACCTCAAGGGTCCCTTAAAGATGGCAATGCTCTGTCAGAGCTTCCAAAAGGAACCTTGAACCACCAAAGTGTCCTCAGAGATGTGTGAGATCACTAATGCTCCCCTCTCAGTACTGTGTCTCCTAAGGGGAATAGCCTATAGAGAACATCAAACCTCCATGTTCCCATTTAGGGGATCAGTAGGTACACTCCTCACTCAACAGCGCCATGACCCCTGTATAACTAAATCCCTTCCCAGGAATCTGTTTACATGGCATATTCCTCCTCAATTATGTCTTCCTTCTCCCACTGGAGAAAATTTAACCTCACTTTGCCCTCTTCTCCTCCTCTCTGAACCTAAGTATGGTGATGGTAGGGTGTGGTCAAGAAAGCTCACACCAAGACCACTGAGGCTTTCAGGAGCAGCACTCTGGCCCAGCTCCTTCCTCTACCGGATGCATTTCAGGATACAGGTCAGGGCAAACAGTGGTACACAGTCATGGACCTGGAGCTGGTTGCTCTCTGGGTTTGCAGGGCTGTCTCACCTTATGCTTCTGTTGAACTTCCTGCTGAAGGAGTGTCTAGTCATGTCAGCTTATAATAAAGGCAGCCTCTCAGGAAGCCAAGTGTGCTGTCTGCCCCTCTGTGGTCACCTAGG
>JADRCH010006964.1:0-98031 GCA_019843965.1 Rhynchomys soricoides
AAAAAAAAAAATGAGCTATTTTAAAACTCTACTAAGATAACATAAAGTCAAGTTTCTGAGAGAAAATATTTCAAAACCATAGTATCTAAGAAGACTAATAATTAGAATATAAATTGTCACAAAACTAAATATGAAAAAAACAAACATTTCACTAAATAGTTAAGAACTAAATATATAGCCAGGCAGTGGTGGCATATGCCTTTAATCCCAGTATTCAGGAGGCAGAGGCAGGCAGATCTCTGTGACTTCAAGATCAGCCTGGTCTACAGAATGAGTTCCAGGATAGCCAGGGCTACACAGAGAAACCCTGCCCTAAAAATGATGATGATGATGATATGATTATGATAAATAAAAAACTGCTCAAGTTCAAGCTAGTCAATATTACAGTATGGGTGGGGAAGGGTTCACAAAGCTTCACTCCTAGCTGAGAAGCTAAAGGCAGTTAGCTGAAGGCTATAGAGGGAGAGAAAGTCAGTTTTCTTCATGGGTGGTGCCCCTGGCTGTTTCCCCATGCTACAGTGGACTGTCCTATTTCCACATGTGTGTAACACTAATTAGACCCGTGGGGTGTGTGTGTGTGTGTGTGTGTGTGTGTGTGTGTGTGAAGTCTGAAGAAGGATGTGATGACAGGGACCTGTGAAGGGATAGAGGAGAAGGAAATGAGGAATGGATTTGATCAAAATGAAATATATTCATCTATGAAGGGAAAAACAATGAAAATAATTAAATAGACAAGTAACGATGGTATATTAAAGTCAAGTTGATGAAAAGATAGTCAACATTGTTGTTAGAAAAAGGTCTGGGATTCCCAAGAAAATGGCCACACATTCCATTTGGTAAGGCAGTAGTTTCACTTCTGCAGAAGCATAATAGCCATGTATAATCCAGCTGGTAAGCACACCCAGCAGGGTACCCCAGGGCTTTTATTTCTAATGTAAAGGGATCCTGCCTGTACCTCTCTCAGGGTGATCTCCAGCCTTACACTCCTACACAGTTGGTTAATTCAAAACAGTGCAACTGCTAAGCAAAGTGCAACTTTTGAGAACACCATGCAACCCTGAGTACATATTTTGATTTCAAGAAGTGCTGACCCTGTGGGAATTTAAATATCTGCCAAGTGGATATATTTTTTATACTTTATTTACATTTCAAATGTTTCTCCCTTTCCAGATCTCCCCTTTGGAATCTCCCCATTCCCTCCCCCCTTCCCCTGCCACTATGGGGGTATTCCCCCACCCACCCACCCACTCTCATCTTTCCTCCTTGTCATTCTCCTATACTGAGGCATCTAACACCCTCAGGCCCAAGGGACTCTCCTCCCCCTGATGGCCAACAAGACCCTCCTCTGCCACATATGTGGCCAGCACCCTGGGTCCCTCCATGTGTATTCTTTGGTTGGTGGTCCAGTCTACGGGAGCTGCTGGGGGGGGGTGTTACCAAGTGGACTTTTTAAAAACATTTTTTTAAATAGAGTTTTGTCTTACTTAACCCTAGAATAGAAAGTACAGCATATATTGTTTACATTTCACACATAATTAATCATTAAGGTAAGAAAATTTTTGAAAATGATTATCAATTAAATAATATTACTTTCTGAGAGAATAGCCAATAGTTTGAAACACTAGCAAAATTGTTAATTCTGAAATTTTTATACTCTGCTAATTGGGGTCAAAACAATTGGACAAACACTTGAAAACACTTCTGTTGTGTTCTTATTAATTTCATGTCTACTGAATGAGCTGGCCATTGAACTCTTAAATATTATCACAAAGGTAAAAAATACCTTTGTGAACTCAATTAAATAAAATTTATTAACACAAAATCTACATTGACTGTATGAGTCAAATTTTGTTGCTCTGCTGATTGCCTGAAACACTTAAAAGGAGGAGAAAGTTATTCTGGCTCACAGTATTAGGTATTTCACTCAGACTTCAGTAATTTCCTTCTGTTATTTCTGGGCCTTGGATAAAGCAAAGAAAGCGTAGTGGCAGGCAGTCTGTTGAGAGATGGGGGATGGAAGAAAGAGAAGGAGGAACAGGAGAAGGAAGGAAGACTACTAGGAAAAGATATAAGCTCCCAAATCACGCCCCAGTGATTTACTCCCTTGAAAAGTTCCTATCACTTCCCAATAATACCATCAGTTTATGAATCCATCCAGTGTACAAACCCGCTTATTACATTAGAGGCTTCTTGAACCCCCTTGACCCAAATACCTGGCCGTTAATTGAGGAGAAAGCCCTTAATATATGTGTATGGGGTATAATGTCCTTATATCTAAACCATAACATTGACTAAAGTGCTGTGTTTACTTGGGGACAGTCAGGGTGTTTGACTGTCAGGAAGACCAAGAGCTGCAATATTCAGTATGTCTTAGAAAATAATAATAATAAAAGCAATAACAATAACAATTTATGCCAATTTATGGATATATTCATATAATTGGGGAAACTGAATTTTAATTATTATTTGTCATAATGCGAAATTCTTGCAGCTGATATGACATTCTAAAGCAAGTAATAAATTCATGTTTTCTTAAAAAATTCATTACAGACTATGATGTGCTTATAAAAATGTGATAAGATGTATGTTCTATGGGGTTATGGGGAGGTTGGTGTGGGGGAAGAGTGTGTCCCAGCGGGCCCATGCGGAGACATCCCTTCCCCCTGAGGGACCAGCCACAAGACAGTATAGTATAGAATAGAGTTTATTCAGGGCATGGGGAGGGGAGCTAAGAGGGTAGTAGAGGCAGAGAAAGGCAGAGAGAAGGAGAAAGTAGAGAAGTAGAGGCCGGGCATGACCACGTGGAGGGGGGGGAAGGGAATGGGGAGAGGTAAGAGATAAGAGATGCAAGAGAGAGAAGCAAGAGCAAGAGAGAGAGGAGGGGCAAGCAGCCCCTTTTATAGTGGGTCAGGCCCACCTGGCTGTTGCCAGGCAACTGTGGGGCGGAGCATACCTGGCTGTTGCCAGGTAACTGTGGGGAGGAGTTTAGACAGAATTCTAACAGACTAGATTTCAAAATCTGAGCTAGGGAAGAATGCATAAATGAGTAGAAAGGACTTATACCTAACACTTATCATAGAGATACATGGAAGTCACAGATTATTATTTAAGCAATCAGAAATACATAGATAAATGTGTTGTGGACATGATAAACATAATTTCCTTCCCAAAACGAGCAATTCATCATTGTTTGATAATGTAAGGCATTACATTATCTCTTGAGGCCTCTCTGATGGCCCTCTAGGAGCATTATGAAACTGAAATTGCTTTTGAAAAGTAAATTTTATAACAGGTAATTTTTTTTCAGACTTAATTCACTTTATTTTTCTTGTATAAAAACCCTTATGTGGTAGCCAGAGCTAGGCCTGGGTCCTCTGAACAGAGACTCTAGTGAGGGTTTTCACAAGATGGCAAATGAGTCGGGCGGTGGTGGCACATGCCTTTAATCCCAGTACTCAGGAGACAGAGGCAGGTGGATTTCTGAGTTTGAGGCCAGCCTGGTTTACAGAGTGAGTTCCAGGACAGCCAGGGCTATACAGAGAAACCCTGTCTTGGAAAAAAAAAAAGATGGCTAATAAATTCCTGATAAGGAGATTTTGTGAAGAAAGTCTCTTTTCAGAAATCAGTGGTCAGGTAGCTGTAGGTCTTAGAGATGGCATGAAAGGTGATAGCTCCTGGCTGATGTGTAGCAGTCATCAATACCAGCCATCATCAATTACATTTTGGGCAAGAATCAGAGACTTTGCAAGTGCCTCTGAGGACAGGGATGAGACATACCAACTCAGAGCCACAGTGGCCTGCCATCTTGCACTGAACAGTGTGGAACCTGACAATCTCATTCCCCAAGTAGTCTCTCTGCATGATGGCCCCATGGAAGCTCCAAGGGTACCTCCTTGAAGCACTTAACATCAAGACCAACATGATCATTGTAGTCCACAATAACGACAAAAACCTTGAACCTGGTCCCCTGGCCATCCAGAGTCTGCTTCTGCACTTTACAGATGCTCCCAGGAAAATGTCAATAATATCAGATTCTTTGATGGACAGGAAGAACAGGTATATCTCCTTCAGAGACTTGATCTTCATGTGCTTGTCCAGGCAACCCAGTTTGATTGATGGGGATCCATTCCTTGTTTTTAGATACTGCCACATGCTGTGGCTCTTAAGACCTCTGCTGAATCCTCTATGGAAGCAGCTGTTCCCTCCTAATCCTGGGACCCTGGGTCCTCAGTGCCTTCCTGCTGCACTGGTAGTAATGGCCATTTGGTGTTTTCCAGAAGAAGAAGGAGAGGCAGAGGAGGAGGTGGATGATGAGGAGGAGGAGGTAGAGGAGGTGGAGGAATGTGAGGGAAAAGAACAGGAGGTGGGGGGAGGAAGAAGCAGAAGTAGCAGCAGCAGAGAAGGGGGAGGAAGGAAAAAGAAGAGGAAGAGAGGAGGAACAGAAGAAAGAGGAGGAGAGAGGAGAAGGAGGAGAGGGAGAAGGAGGGGAAGGTGAAAAGGAGGAGGAGGAAAACAAGAAACTGTATAACTGTTTTTAAAATAACACCAGAAAATATAAAGTCTACAAATTTTTAATATAGGAGCAATGAAAATATGGCTACTAGGAAAGAATTCAAATTAAAATACCACAGTACTTTCAAATCATTGATATATTTCAACATCTATCTTACAGAGTCACTGGTTTTTTTATTTATTGTCAGAAAAATACATGTAAATACATTGCAAATTCACATAAAACATCCTGCTCTTCCAATAAGCATATACAAATATTAATATAATGCTTAATAATGTATAATAGTAAGTATTTTATATATATTTCAGATAAAGAGGATCTGAGATGGGCATTAAGGGCTGCTACTAAGCATATCAAGCAGATGGAATCAGCTAAATCTAAATCATGAGATCAAAACAGCTTTTCTCCTTCTGAACTTCTGGATTCTCACAGACACTATTTTACCACATGCTTTTGTTCAGTTCCATGAAATTGCAGGAGGAAAGCGTAATATCCCATTAAAGATGAAGGCAGTGTCCTGTACTGAGCACCCATGCCCTTCTGATCTGGAGATACTTCAAGAGAACTCACCTCCTTCAGTATACACTATGATCACCCAAATAAAGAGATGCCCAGAGAGATCAAAAAAGAACTCAGCAACAACCATAATTCATTAAGTTAATCCTTGCCAGGCATCGTGGTAGTTACTGGCCAGTGATGAACAACACTGAAACTGTCAGTGACTAAGCAAGTAGCATTTGGGTAGGCTCCTGTCCTTTTTTGGGGGGGGGGGGGGGGGGTCAAGACAGGGTTTCTCTGTGTAGCCCTGGCTGTCCTGGAACTCACTCTGTAGACCAGGCTGGCCTCGAACTCAGAAATCTGCCTGCCTCTGCCTCCCAAGTGCTGGGATTAAAGGCGTGCGTCACCACTGCCCTGCAGTCTCCTGTCTTAATGTACCTTCAAAATATACTTTCATTTATTTTCCATTAAAATTCTATGGTGCAATTTGAGTACACCCAGAAGTGTTTCTATCCACCACTTTAATAATTTACATATGTGCTGTTTTGAGCTAGGTATGAAGCAAAATGTATCTACTATCATTTCGTTTTAAATTATTAGCTTATCTGCCTATGCTTAAGCATGTACTCCTAACTGAGCATGTATGGAGATGGGCCATTGGGCCCATTCATTCATATGTATAGATGATATGTAGATGTAGTTGTAGATGTAGAAGCAGCTGCAGCTGCAGTTGTATGCACACACACACACACACACAAGCACACACATGTGTGCACATATCTCTGGATACAACTACCATACTTCCTTTACTCTGGGCAAATGTTATTTTGGAAACGATTTTATTGTTTTCCCGGCCTGTTTGAGATAATACATATTTTGACTGTTTTATGTCTTAGCTTTGCTTATTTTCACACTTACCAAAGCATGAAAATCTTACATTTGGTTACAAAACAGCCAAGTCCTGATGGAAAGTATGTCAGATAAAAGCATTAAAGACAGACTCGGAGGCACCAAAATGTACTGGTGTCTCATCAAAAAGAAAAAAAAATACTTGGCACTTATCCTGGGTTCAATTTGGGAGTGAATTTGAATTCTACAGTTCTCTCTCTGTGTCTTCCTTCTGCCTGTAATTTGTGGTGTCTGGTTTGTGTATGATCTGCCTGTTGTGTGTATCGGATCCATCCCTATTGCTTATCTCTCACGGGCATGTCTAACAAAGGACTTTGCTCTGTGATTCCTGAACAGCACCAAAAACATCACATGAGGAAGGAATGAGGGATGGTTTACATAAATCTTTAACAGAGTTTTACAAGGGGGGATTAAATTATTTACTTCAACTGACCCCAAAGCACTGAGCAAGACAAACACATCCATATGTTGTTTCCAACTTTCATGCATGGTGCATGTTTGTTGTATAAGAATATTTTTGACCTGTTTTCTGTTTTTAGCAAATGATAATCATCACACACACACACACACACACACACACACACACACACACACACGAGTATTTAGCTTAAGATTACAGCTTTGCATTAGCTTAGGCTGTAAACGCTGATTACATGGAAAACCCAAGGTAAGTGGGGTTGGTTGTTACATTGTTCTCTTAAAGGTAGGTTAAACAAACAGGCAGAGAACAGCGGCATATCAGACTAAGTGACCTCAAGCTGGATTATTAACTTGGCTGTGATTTCCAGCAAAAGTTGCAGTCTCTTAGAATATAAGAGATATTTTCATAAAATTATATCAGTGTAGAAAAGGTACAGGAAGCGTCTCCCCTAGGCCTTTCCTCTGTCCACTTCATCTTTTAAGCTCTAAGAACAAATCTGAGAAGGAATAAGGAGTGGCCTGGATTCATAAGAACAGGGCTATGTGCTTGCTCGTATTAACTGAAGGACTGGACCATTCTGTGAGCATTCAAAAAGAGTCTTTCCTTGTCTTACCCTCTCATGGACATCCTACTTGTACATGGAAAGTAGTTTCAGGACACCCTGGAAGAGGAGCGCATGTTCCCCAGGGCTGTGAAGTTTTCATATTTCCCTCCCTTAGGAAACATTCCAGCATCAAGGCTGGAAACAGAAATTATGGGACTTGGGTCTGGGGTCTCTCTGTTTCCCCATTCTTCAGGGATATTCCGCCCCCACTGCAGGGCTCTCATACCCTCAGCTGAGTCTAAAATACTGGTGTGTGTGTGTGGGGGGGTATTTGCTCTTTGAACCAAGCCTTGGAAATTTCTGTTACAATATTGTAACTGAAGTCGCCAGCAAGACAGCAGGTTTCTATGGCAACTGTGCTGCACAGGCTAGTCCTTCGCATTAGAAATCCTTCCACACAGCTGTCTGCCTCTTGCATTTCACTGAGAGAGAAAAACACTTCACTCTTCAGGCTACCACTTGAGAAATCACATTAGTTAGTGGAACTAGAATTAGGCAGCATTCTCCAACTCTGCTCATTATGATAAAGGAAAGGAAGTCCACACTGTCCACCATTTTGTATAAAATTCTCAAGAATAAAAATATAATAAAAAATGGCCTTGGGAGGGTATTATCAGTATACTGAGATTCAAGAATACCACCCCGTTTGGTAAACAGTGGAAGAAATCTGTGTGGATGCTGATGGTGGTAGTGCAAATCTGTGAGCAGGCAATATCAGCACTGCAGAGGCTGAGACCAGTGGAACACACTGGAGGCCAGCCTGGGTTAGTGTCTGTAAAAGAAAACAGAGTCTGTCTACAGTCTTGTGGCTAAGCGATCTAGGAATACAGAAAAATGTCATTTCTATAATGCTAGGCTTATTTGAAAGAATTAGGCCTAGAACAACTGGCCATTTATTAGGGCTATGCCTAGTCATTTTAAACATCTATCAGTTTATACTGAGGACAATTTATCCTACACCCCTAATGTTCTTGTTCACATAGAAGGGTACCTGTGCATAACGTATACATTGCTTCTCCACATATTCCTTCACAGCAGGGAAGACTTACTTGATTGGAGAGTTTGGAAAGAGATATGCATTATTCAGCAGAGGCCTTCTTCCCTCACAAAAAATGGTAACAGAATCCTTCCATTCGACTATCAGGAAAGGATCTTCCCTTACTCCCAGAGCTCTACTCTCCTGTGTCTTTCTGGCTCTCATAATTCTTACAGTCTTACTTCAAAATAGCCAACAAACAAACAACAACACAAAGGATAGACACAGGAGCAAGAGGCTCTAGGGTACTTCCTGCAGTACAGATAACTATTACGAGTACATAATTCAAGGAGACCTGAGTAATGTGGTTTAGGTCTGCCTGCACGCAGGATTCTTGTTGCTTAGAAGTACACTGGGATAATCAAAGTGCAAGGACTGCAATGCATATTTATGTTGATGTCTGGTGGAGGAGTTCTGTCTGTGTGTGCCTCAGGAATGTGACTTCCTTGCCAAGAGCCATCCTTGTTATAAGAAGAAATATTTCAGAACACTTTTGAGAAAACACTTTCAGAGTGCCTACTCTTTGTTTGGAATGAATGCTTAATAAGCCAACTTTGGTTCTTTTCTTTGAGGGTGGTTTGTGACAATACTCCCTCCGTATCTTAATTCATGGGACTACAGTGGCCCACTCAGCTTATTGAATTGGATTCCAAAAGAATTAAGAGTAGCTGGAAATTTGTATATAGTGAAAATTAATGTTACAAACCCCTTCCAAGAAGAATCGACAAAGTGTTCAGGAATCTTTATATTCCTATAAACCGACAGCATAAATTTTAGTTAAAATCATAAGAAAGCTTTATTGAGCCTCACAGGATAAAATAATTCAATTCTCATTTAATAACAACAAATCCCATGGGGGTGGAACATTGACCAAAAGCGTAATGTTTTTGCTATTTATGTCTGTCAGTATCCCAGATCACTAGCCACCACTCTTTCATTACTCTATCTGTTGTCTTCACTCCGGAGACTGTTCTGTTCTCTGTGGTGTCTGTTATTTGAAGACATGGGTACCTAGAGGTTCCAAATACCTGTCTATGGGATGTAAAGCCATGCCAGGAAGTTTGATAAGGTAGAGAAGGTTGAGAGCCAGAGACTTGGTGGGCATACACCTGAGACTTAAGTGACTCCCCTCTCCCTGCCAGATGCCTGGCCTGGAACATGTGCCACACTCCTTATGTAAAGAAATGTGTTCTATGATCACATAGCCCAAAACAGAGTTCTTCATGCTAATGAGGTACCTAGAGACCCGGAGGGCTTAGCCAATAAACTTCCCTTCCCAGACATCCTCCCTGCAGAAGGTATTTAATCTTAGGCCCACTCTGAAAAGTGGGGTATGGTTTTATGAGTCCATTTTCTGCCATGACACTAAACTGTTTAGAACCATAGACTGTCTCTTCATCAAGATCCGCTATGGGAAGCCTTGGAGAAGGCATTCAACTATAGAGTTTAAGCTTAATTCTCCCATAGAAGACTTCTTTGTGCTCCCAGCTACACCTGCCACCTAGCCTGCTTCCGCCAAGCTAGGGGCAATCACCCATGGGACAAGCCAGAGCTCCTCCTTCCCCTGACCCTGGGCTAGATTCGGTCCCCAGCCCGCAGCCCCCTACCCCCATTTCATTCTCTGCTCTTCTGAGACTCCCAGTGGCACCTGGATGTCCAAGAGTGTGAGAACCTCACAGTCCCAGCTTTGTTGCAGGCCCCGGAACCCCAAACCATCTCCAGCACTCCCACACCTCAGACTGTGCTTTCCCACCCCCAGAGCCTCAGTGCTTCCCTATAGCCCGGTACCCATCCAGGTGGCACAGTCAAACTCTCCCCAATCTGCCTTACCAAGAGGCTGTGCCCAGAGGCAGAAGACACTAAGGCATTCAGAAAACCTACTTACATGGATAATGTATTGTTACTTTTCTATTGCTTTGATTAAAACACTATGACCAAAGCAACTTGTAAAAGGAAGGGCTTATTTAGAGCTTACCGATCCAGAGAATCAGGGTCCATGATGGTGGAACAAAGACATGGTGGCTGGAGCAGAACTGAGAGCTCACACCTTGAACTGTAAACAGGAAGGAAAGAGAACACATTAGAAATGGAACATGGGATTTGAGTTCCCAAAGCCAGCTCCAAGTGGCACATTCCATCCAGCATGGCCACACCTCCTAATCCTCCCCCAAAGTGCCAACAACTGGTGCCCAAGTATTCAAAGATCTGAGACTAACCTGGAACATTTAAGTACCAAAGGTGATTACTGCTATGGGCATTTGCTGGAAGCTCAGCTGTAGCTCTTGTCTAGAATTCACTGGCCATGCATAGAGCCCTCCACAGTTTGGGTTGCCAGATTAAAACAGATGATAATCTATCAATGATATTCTAATGGCTCATCATTTTTTTCTGTATGTTTCTTTTTGTATAAGAGGTTCTTTTAGTTCCAGGTTGAGATACAATTGCATGGTGGCACACACCTTTATCCTCAGCTCTTTGGAAGCAGGCAGTGTGTGAGTTTGAGCCAGCCTGGTCTACAAAGTGAAAATATATAACTTTTCCCAAGAAGTTTGTTCTGTATAATGAGAGTAAACCTCATCCAATCAGAGACTTGAAATAAGAAGATGTTTTAACCTTCTCAAATAAGAAGACATTTTCTTTTGTTTCTTTCTTTCTTTCTTTTTTTGGAGCTGAGGACCAAACCCAGGGCTTTGCCCTCGCTAGGCCAGAGCTCTGCAACTGAGCTAAATCCCCAACCCCAAGAAGGATTGTCAATCTTGAACTAGAATCTTATATTTAATTCTCTCCTCTTTATTTCTTCTCTCCAACCCCTCCCATTGTTCATTCTCAAATTGATAACTTCTTTTTCTTTATTATTTCATATATATGCATAAATATATAAATGCAACCTGCTCAGTCCATTTAGTCTCACACACACACACACACACACACACACACACACACATTTGGGTTGATCATTTGGTATTGGATAACTGATTGGTGACCTCTTCCATGGAGAAGACCATTTCTCCTACTTTTTTTTTTTGTTTTGGTTTATTTTTTGTTTTCCTGTAATTCTTTTTGTTTATTCTTTTTCATACTTTATTTACATTTCAAATGTTTCAGATCTCCCCTTTGGAACCTCCCCATTCCCTCCACCTTCTCCCTGCCAATATGGGGATGTTCTCCAACCCACCCTCCCACCCACCCACCCACTCTCATCTTTCCTCCTTGTCATTCTCCTATACTGGGGGATCTAACACCCTCAGGCCCAAGGGCCTCTCCTCCCCCTGATGGCTAACAAGACCCTCCTCTGCCGCATATGTGGCCAGCACCCTGGGTCTCTCCATGTGTATTCTTTAGTTGGTGGATGAGTCTCCAGGAGTATTGGGGGGGGGAGGTCAGGCCAGTTGCCACTGTTGCTACCTCCCTGGGGCTGCACACTCCCTCAGCTCCTTCAGTCCTTTCTCCAAGCCCTCCATTTGGGACGTCACACTCAGAACTACTGTTGCTGCGAAGTGACTCTTGGGTATTTCAAATTTTTGGGCTAATAACCACTTGTCAGTGAGTACATACCATGTTCATTCTTTTGTGACTGCGTTACCTCACTCAGGATGATATTTTCAAGATCCATCCATTTGTCTACGAATTTCATGAAGTCATTGTTTTTAATAGCTGAGTAGTATTCCATTGTGTAAATGCACCACATTTTCTGTATCCATTCCTCTGTGGAGGGACATCTGGGATGTTTCCAGCTTCTGGCTATTATAAATATGGCTGCTATGAACATAGTGGAGCATGTGTCTTTATTACATGTTGGAGCATCTTCTGGGTATATGCCCAGGAGTTGAATAGCTGGGTCTTCAGGTAGTATTATGTTCATTTTACTAAGGGTCAGCCAGGTACTTCAATCTTTATGCCTCCAAAAGGACTAATTTCCACAGAAGTTCAAATCATGGAGATGAATCTGGAAAGAGATATTGTATAAAAGAAAAAAAATGTTACCTGTACAAGTGCCTGACAAACTAATCCCTAAGTAAAATATATACCATCTCTTGTACTGATGTACATACTGATTCAGGATGTGGGTGTGGGAGTTCACATTATCTTTTAGCACGACAAATTTGAGTATACATTATTTAGATCCCATCTTCCCTGAAAATTGTACCATCATTTAAATTTCCATAGTTACTGAAATATTAGTGAAATTTGAGATACTGTTGAATTGATAAACAAAGTGTACCTGTGGAAACACTCAACAGCTTTTATCTCTTCTGCTTCACCTCATAACTTGTAACATCTAGTTACAAGCCAACATCTGATGTCTGTGCAGTACGGCCAATTTTCCTGAGAGGGAATACTGCAACTAGCCTATCCATGTGAACCATTTGTGGTAGTTTGAATGAGAAATGTCCTCCATAGGCTCAGCTTAGTTCCAGGTTTAGCACAAGCTATGTAGGAAAGGCTTTGGCAAGCAAGTATGTTTCCTGGAGATGGCCCACCATTTTAAATGGCTTTGATGGGTGCACTCTGAGTGTTATGGACCCCAGAGACTACATCCCAGGGTTGTTTATTGTTGCTGATAAGTCTTTCCTGACACTATTACATGACCTAATGATTCCTGGGCATCAGCCTGCCCTATTGGGCAAATTTCCTGCAGACCAATATGAAGGCGTATTTTCATGTAATAATGTTGTATAGGTAAGTTGATGATTTCATAATTCCTGATAATGATTTTACAGAACTCCTGAATTAATTCAAGTAATGTTAAACCCCCTGTAGAATAAAAAGCTGAAAATACAGTTCTCTATCACAAGCACATAAGTTTCACTAGGGAAGAAAAATAGGCTTGAAACAAATTAATGATCAAGGAAAAGCATTCATTCTAGGTGAGGTCCAAGGATGAGGCCACAGGTGTGCACCTTGGTAAAGTACAGCCATATGAAACTGTTGCTTTAAACTTATAATGAGCTTATAGATTGAAACACTGCTCTGAACTTATCAACTTCCTGCTATAACTTCCTTTTTAAAATAATTTATCTGTGAGGTAATTTTATAAACCACTTTTGTCTAAGAAGCTATAAAAAGGCTGAGAGAAAAAATAAAGTATGGCTGTTGGGGCTCTGTTCCATCCCCCAAATATGCATATATGTGTATAAGCATATATATATATGTGTGTATATATGTGCATTTGTGTATATGTGCATATGTGTATATGCATATGTATGTATATATGTATGTACATATATACATAATTGAAATTGTTGCACTGTGAAAGCATGTGTATATATGTATATATACATATATGTCTATATGACTATACTTATGAACATATGTATGTATGTAGTTATGTCTCTTGACTTCACAGAGGTACACAGTGGACCCAAGCCAAAGAGCATTAACATAGAGTTTGTGAGAAAGAGGTAGCAGGTATTGAAATTCATAATATATTATTATTATTATATTACTATATATTATATAATATATTAATAGAGAATATTTTATAAGTTATTTGTGAATTATATATTCTATCATATAATATATATGAAATATGTTTATCATAATTAATCATGAATTATTTAATATAAATTCATACAAATTATATAATAATTCATAATAATATTTATTATAATAATAATTCATAATATAAATATTGAGGCAGAGCTAAGCTCTGGGACAGGTTACCTGTAAAGGCTGGAGAAGTGTTAAGAGCCATGGTACCTTCTCCTAATTGCTCTGCTTTCTTGTTGCCTTAGTTTTACTACTGACCATGGAGGAGCAAGTTCCCACTGATTCTATAGCATAAGGCAAAATACAGAGCAGTGAAATGTGGAGACTGAAACAAAAACTAGAGTGAGGAGACCAGGCAGATACTTAACTTCAGAAGCCATGCTTGCATAAGGATCTGAGACTGAGGCCTGACAGTGCAGTTGCTGATGAAGCTCCATTTCTCTTGTAGGTGTGGCCACACATCTCTGCAAAGAAGTTGTACAAATTGTTGTTTCTTATCAGTGCATGGAGCTTTCAAGGCACCACAATTTCAATTTCAATATGAGAAAACATAATACAAACCCAGAGACAAGGTTTTTATATCAATTTCTCAGATTATTCTAGGGTATAGTGTGAGGCATAAAGTTGTACTACTGTCTTTGATTTTTAAACTACATATATAAAATATATGAAATTTATATGAAAATATGATGAAAATAAAATAATTGTGTACCATTCCAATAATAGAATATTAAAGAATAATATTGCTCTGCAAAAATATATGATATTACCTGGTGGCTGTTTTGAGTAGATAGTAAAGAGATTCAAATTTCAACTAGACAGTAAGTATTTCAAGTGCTAGATGCTTTTTTTCAACATGGTCTTAGGTTGTGGCCTAGTTTGCTTAGTCCTTTCAGACCCCTGATCATGCTCTATTAATCTTTGCATTCAAACAAAAAAAAATATGGCTCAGGCAATATTATGGTCTTAACAGTGGTACAACTTCCAAAACACTCATTTGTTGAGGCTTTTTCTTCAATCTTCAGGGAGTAAGGCTTTAGGGAAATGATTGGATCATGAATGCTCTGCCCTAATCAATGGGCTCTTCCACTAGTAAATTCATATCTGCTGCTGTTACTAGGAGGTGGTAGAAACTAAAACATTGGGCCTTGGTTTTTTTTTCCAGAGGATAGCACCTTCAAATTTATTAATAATATTAAAGAACTCGTGTGTGTGTGTGTGTGTGTGTGTGTGTGTGTGTGCGCGCGTGCGCACGCGTGCGTGTGCGCGCATGGGCTGGATAAATTTTTTCTTTAGCATATTTCAATTTCAAAATACAATTTAAGATAGTAAGACATTGTATAAAGGAAACAAGTAGTTCAAAATAAAGTATTTTGACTATAGAATAAAAATAGGTGTGAGAAATCAAAACTGGTTCTGGAGTTATCCAAACTTGGTCCTGGGCAGGACTGTGCTGGATACAGGGAGGAAGTTGGGGAGATACAGAGCGCTTCATGAAGCAAATGGGTATTTCCACCTCAAGATGGCTCCGTCTGCGCTCACACTGATGATATACTGGTTTCCTGGACTTATCCGCATGGTCATGATGTTGCCGCTGTGCCCCACCCCGATGTGAGTCACTTCACCCTCATTGTAGTCCCAGACTTTGACCAGATGGTCGTGTCCACCTGTAATAAAATGTCCTCCTTCCTGAGTGATATCCATACCATTGATGGACCCAGACAAGGAACCTTCCAACTCTCTGATTACTGACCCGTCAAATACTTCCCAGTATGCAATCTTCCGGTCTGTGCCACTGGTGATGATCTGGAATTCTTCCGGGTGGTAACAAACACACTGGAATAGGCTGTTGGCCAGGATCATCTGATTCCTTCTAAGTTGCACAAGGTCCCAAATGATGCATGTGCCATTGGTGCTGGCAGTGACACACTCCTCATTGTTCTTCTTCACCCTGATACAAGACACAGAAGACTTGTGCTCCTTCAGAGCCTCCTCCAGCTTCTGAGTCTGGCAGCCTATCTGCCACACCCTCACCTCCCCTTCTTCTCCACCGCTGATGATCCTTTTACAGTCACTGGTAAAAGGATCTCCATCACTCCGATCCTGTGAGCACTGTTAATGGTGTACATCAGCTGACCTGACTCTGTAGCAAAGGCTCTGATTTTTCCATCATTCCATGCTGACAGGAGAAGACGAAAGGCAGGTTGGCCCAGTCAAGATACTCACCACTTTCTCTGCAGATAAACACCTCCTGAATCACCAATAAGAATGAAAACCAGAGAAATGATAGCAGTGGACTGAGAGGCTTGCCTAGCAGCTGTCAATACTCTTGTGCCCTTCTCCCCAACCTCCCAAACTGGACGCGGGGAAAAGGGAAGGAAAAGGTTTGACTGGAGTGCACCTGCCTGTAGTGGATCTGGAGCAGGGAAGGAGGCCTGTTCATACTTGCCTGAGATGTAGACCTCTACGCTCATCCATGGAATTGTTTTTTTATTTTGTTGCTGTTTTTGGAGCTAGGGTTTCTCTTTGAAGCTCTGGCTGTCCTGGAACTCACTCTGTAGACCAGCCTGGCTTCGAACTCACAGAGATCTGCCTGCCTATGCCTGCCTCTGCCTCCCAAGTACTTAAGGCTTGGGACACCCCTGCCTGTCACCCACGTAACTGTTATCACACCTGGGATGCATCAGTTCACAGTTCCAAATAACCTCTGCCTTCTCATCTCCCCATTGTCATTGATTTTTGTTTGTTTGTTTTAGATTTATTTACTTAATATATGTAAGTACACTGTCTCTGTCTTCAGACACATGTACCAGATCCTATTACAGATAGCTGTGAGCCACCATGTGGTTACTGGAATTGAACTCAAGACCTCCGGGAGAGCAGTCAGTACTCTTAACCACTGAGCCATCCTTCCAGACCTGTCATTGTTATTTGAGACAAAGTTTCATTATATAGCCCAGACTGCTCACTGTTAGTTCTCCTGCCTCAGCCTCCCAAGTCCATGCCCCAGCTTTCCCTCACCTTTAAATCCTAGACTCCTTCCCCGATTCTCATCATCTTGCTGCCTCAATAAACCATTGTTGCCACCCATTCAGTTGCTCAAGCAAAGAACCTCAGAGTCACCCTTGATTCCTCTACTTTCCAACACAACTCAGTGCAATGGTCAATCCATCAGGAAGTCCTGTTATCACCTCTGTTAAAAAACCCAGCCTCTGATCTCCTTCCCCTACCTAGGCTGGCACCACCCCATTCCAGCTACAGCCTGATCTGAATCTTCTCAATAGTTCCTTCTCTTCACTCATTAGTCATCTATTAGGGGTTGGGATGTATTTCTTAAAAACCAAGTCACCTTTCTGATCAAGAACTCCCTAAAGTTTTCCCCACTGTCCTAGAATTAAGATCCAACTTAAAAAACAAAAAACAACAACAAAAAAAACTGATTTCTTTTAAAAGCATGTGTATATGTGTGAGTATGTATATGTAAATGCAGGTACCCAAGGAAGGTAGATGAGAGCACCAGATCCCCTGGACCTGAGTTAAGGATCATTTGTGAGCTGCCTGGTGTGGGTGCTGGGGACTGAACTCTGCAAGACCAGTATGTACTTCCAACCACTAGTCTTCTCTCTAGCCCCCAAATCTAACTTTTTTTTTCCCCATACTTTATTTACATTTCAAATGTCTCCCCTTTTCCAGATCTCCCCTTTGGAACCTCCCCATTCCCTCCCCCCTTCCTCTGCCTCTATGGGGGAATTCCCCCACCCACCCACCCACCCACCCACTCTCATCTTCCCTCCTTGTCATTCTCTTATACTGGGGGATCTAACACCCTCAGGCCCAGGAGCCTCTCCTCCCCCAGATGTCTAACAAGATCCTCCTCTGCCACATATGTGGCCAGCACCATGGGTCCCTCCATGTGTATGTATTCTTTGGTTGGTGGATCAGTCTCCAGAAGTATCGGGGGGTCAGGCCAGTTGCCACTGTTGCTACCTCCCTGGGGATGCAAACCCCCTCAGCTCCTTCAGTCCCTTCTCCAAGTCCTCCATCTGGACCTCACACTCAGCCCTACTCTTGCTGTGAAGTGACACTTGGGTATTTCAAACTTTTGGGCTAATAACCACTTAACAGTGAGTACATACCATGTTCACTATTTTGTGACTGTGTTACCTCACTCTGGATGATATTTTCAAGATCCATCCATTTGTCTGTGAATTTCATGAAGTCATTGTTTTTAATAGCTGAGTAGTATTCCATTGTGTAAATGTACCACATTTTCTGTATCTATTCCTCTGTTGAGGGACATCTGGGTTGCTTCCAACTTCTGGTTATTATAAATATGGCTGCTATGAACATAGTGGAACATGTGTCTTTATTACATGTTGGAGCATCTTCTGGGTATATGCCCAGGAGTGGAATAGCTGGGTCCTCAGGTAGTATTATGTTCATTTTTCTGAGGGTCCGCCAAACTGATTTCCAGAGAGGTTGTATCAACTTGCATTTCCACCAGCAATGGAGGAGTGTTCTTTCTCCACATCCTCACCAGCATCTGCTGTCACCTGAGTTTTTGATCTTAGCCATTCTGACTGGTGTGAGGTAGAATCTCAGGGTTGTTTTGATTTGCATTTCCCTGATGACTAAGGATGTTGAACATTTCCTTAGGTGCTTCTCAGCCATTCGAGTTTCCTCAGTTGAGAATTCTCTGTTTAGCTCTCTTCCCCATTTTTTGATAAGGTTATTTGGATCTCTGGAGTCTAGCTTCTTGAGTTCTTTGTATACATTGGATATTAGCCCTCTATCAGATGTAGGATTGGTAAAGATCTCTTCCCAATCTGTAGGTTGCCACTTTGTCCTATTGACAGTGTCCTTTGTTGGGCCTTGTTAAAAGAAATATCGCTGACTTTTTTCTTCTCAACATCCCTCCCCCACCCCCTGCTTTGAGTTTGCCAAGTAGCTCTCCTCAACTATGCCCTTCCACCATGATATAATGTCTCATGGCAGGCCTAAAAGCACAATTTTAGTTCGGTTTGTGGCTTGCTCAGACTTCTTCCTTCCTTCCTATCTTTCTTGCTTCCTTCTTTCCTCCCTGCCTCCCCCTCTCCCCCCTTCTTTCTATGAATTCATTTATTTATTCACTTTACATCTGGATTGCAGTCCTTCTTTTGTCCTCTCTTCCTAGTCCAACCCTCACAAATCACTCCTCCCCTTATTATCTCCCCCACTTCTCCCCAGAGAAGGGGAAAACAAACTTGAGTATGACCCTGCTCTGGGACATCAATTCTCAGCAGGACTAAGCACATCTTCTCCCACTGAGACCAAATCAGCAGTTCAGCTAGGGGAAGGGGATCCAGTGGCAGGCAAAAGTATCAGAGACAGCCCTTGCTCCAATTGTTAGCGGGCACACATGAAGACCAAGCCTGCTTCCTTATAGAACCCAGGACCACCTGCCCAGGGGAAGTCCCACTCACAATGGGCTGGGCTTTCCAGAATCAATCACTATTTAAGAAAATGCTCTACAGAATTGATTGAAGCCTGATATTACAGAATCATTTTCTCATTTGAGGCTCCCTCTTCTCTGATGACTCTAGCTTGATGTTAAATTGACATGCAGCTCAGTAATATTATTGAGAATGTCTTGTATTAATGTGTAGTACAGATTTCATGGGTTTTAAAATAATATCTTGAGAAAGTATTACAAAGATACATAAAGAAATATAACTTCACATATAATGGCAAAGATATTAAACTAGAGGTTGTAATGAAAAAACACTAAGACAGCTAAAATTTTCAAAAGAAATATGAAATTTGTATTTTTCTTCCCCTTACAGCAATGATCTGGTTTAATGTGAACTGAGTATTGGTGCAATGGGTTTTAGTATATTCTAAATAGCATTATTATTTATTCTAATATTCTTTAATGCCTACCTGGATAAAAGGCAGTTGGATTTTCATATCATCTTATGTTTAACAGGGTCTTTAAACATTTCGATTAATTTTTATTACAAGAGTACAGATAAACTTATTAGCATTCATATGATAAAATAAATATGTAAAATCTTATTGAACATTTTATAATGTTATTTTATAAATGCAATTACATGCAATTATGGTCATAATAAAAGTAAAAAGGATTGAAAATATCACGTGACCAGGATTCTTTTTTTTGTTCATATACATATCCACCAATCTACTTAGACTTTTAGCATAAAAAATAAAGTATAATATAGTCCATCTCATGTAGAGTTTTCACTTTATGATAATGGCAGTGTTTAACTTTCTGTCTGATGACCCCCAGTACTTCTACTACAAATGGTTCCTTTTCCAAACAACCTTCCAGAACGTTCTGAAAAGTGGTTGGACTACAGCAGCCCTCCCCCGCCACCCCCAGCGTCTCCTGCTCAGTGGTGTTCAAGTTGTAGTTCAGGATTCTGTCACAAGGTGGCACCAAAGCACCCCATTATCAAGTGTCTACAAAGAAGCTTCTACAATGTGCAGAAAATATGACGTCGCTCTTAAAACCGGCTTATAAAGATAATGATTCCAATTCTTTTTAGAGGACATAAAAATTGTATTATGTGCATGAGAAGCTGTAACGTAGAGCCTTGGAAGAGTGGTGGGAGGATTTCCAGGAAACCAGAATAGAGTAAGCTAATAGAGGGGGGAGGTCTGTTCCTGGGGAGGACCCTGCACAGTGTGGACACTTAGATTAATGCAGAGATAAGTCGGCGAGTCATCAACGAATGAAATGGCGTACGTATACAAAAGCAGTTTTCAGAAAGATCTAGAAACACAATTGCCTTGTTTGTTATTCTGTGCAAAAAGATACTCCTCCTTAGAAGAAAAAGAAGCTCCTTTACCCTTTCACAAACTTCCTTCCAACGGACCTATAAAGCCCACCCATACACAGATCCAAGATCCCCATGCAAGAGCAAACGTGAGGTACTTGTGTCTGATTTCTGAATTACTTTGCTTAATATAACAATTTGCAGATCCATCCATCTTATGAACATTTCAAGGAGAATGCATGTCAGATGAGAAGGACAAAGGCACTGTCTTGTGGGGAGGAAGGACACAAGTGAGAAGATGAGCAAAGGAGCCTTTTCTTTTTCTTTTAAGGAGGAGTATCTTTTTGCAGAGTAACAAACGAAACAAAACAATTCATTAACTTTGTTTCTATTCCAGGACCAGCACGGCCTTGGTGGGGACAGGATAACAGGTTCCTGCCCCTGGGACAGGATAACATGGTTCCTGCCCCTGGGACAGGGCCAGCAGCTGTGGGCTCCCACGAGTGTGGACGGCTGCCAAGGCCATAAGGTTTGTTTGAATAATAATGTACAGATTTTCCAGTTCCTTCAAAAAACTTCTCCCGGATAATGTTAATGATTCCATGATAAGCAGAGACAGCAGCAGTCTGAGTGGTGAAGGTGTGGTTAATATCTCAGTAAATTGGTAGGTGCTGGGACCTTCAGGACTGCCCTTAAGGATGTGAAAAAAAGAACTCTAAAAACATGAGCTCAAAAATATATAATTTCTCAACTATGCAAAAATGTAAGGATGCAATACGAATTGTGTAAGGGACTTCACTGATCTAAAGGAACAATGAGCCAGCTTGTCAGAAAGATACAAAGAGGCAGATACAAATTCAGGCAAATTCCTGAGTTCAAGGTTAGTCTGGGACAGAGCAAGGTTAGGTCCAGGAGTAATTTCAGTAATGGTAATTTCAGAACTGGGTCCTACCCAGCTATCTTATTGTCTGTGTTTAACAGAGCCAGGCAGATCTCTGAATTCTTTTACAAAGTTCAAAGAAATGTGCGTTTGCTGTCTCCTAAAGAATTAAGGGGCTGGAGTCACAGGATGCTGATTCACAGGATAATCAAAAGGAAAGCTGGAGTAAATGACTGGATTGATATGTAAAATAAAAGACTGGGCTTTTAATCTGTATTAAAAGATGAGCTTTCCAGAGAATTTTTTAGAATAGCACAAGAGAACTGCTTGGAGAACTGTGTCGAGTAAAACACTGAGAGCTGTCTGAAGATCTCCAGAGAAAGCAGATCAGAAAGAAAGAAAGCAGAACATAGAACAGTTTGGAAAACTGTCTTAAGCAGAACATAGGTTGCCAGCTTCGACCCACAGTTTAACTTGGAGTCCTTTATTTCACTGCTCCCAGACACCCCTTCCCCCGAACCCCACTCCAAGCTGAGGCTAGTCCTTGACATTTCTATGTCTTTTTTGAAAACTTCATTTGTATATTAAAGCCTCATGAGTACTCGTGGATTTATCTCTTACTCTCTCAGTATCAACAACACCATATGTGATAATGAAACCCACTACTTCATGAGCTAGATTAAAATAATACACAAACAAATAAATAAAAGAGGGGAAAAGAAAAATGGAGGTGGACGCTGTCTGGGCAACCTAAGGGGAAGGATAGTGGAATTTGGCACCAAGGTATCAGGCAGACATATCTGGATTTTCTGGCATTACCGGAAAAATGCTTTCCTGTTTATAAGTATTTGGACATTTAAAGCTGAGATTGATCCCTGCCTCCCACTCAACTAAGATAAAAGTGCAACAGGAAATGTTCGGGTCTCTTGGTGGAGGAAGAGGAAGGAATCACTCCCTTCAATCTGGCCAGTTACCTGAAGAAGTGACTTACATTGTGTGGGTGGAAGCTAACTTACCATCTGTGCTTAACAGAGGCAGGCAGATCTCTGAATTCTTTTGCAATGTTAAAAGATGTGCTTGCTGCTTCAGTCTCTGTGAGTTCATATGAGCTTTGCTCAGATGATTTACAGGGCCTTGTTCTCCTGGTGTCCTCTGTCCTCTCTGGCTCCTACATTCCTTCTGTCTCTTCCTCTGTGGGGTTCCCTAAGCTCTGGGGGGAGGGATTTGATGGAGACATCCTACTAAGCACTGAATATTCCAAGGTCTCTCTCTTTCTGCATTATTTTTGGTTGATTCTCTACTTGTTCTCATCCAAAAAGCAGGGTTTTCCCCTAAGTTTTAGATCTAAGGCAGATATCATGAAAATAATTTAATTTCTCTGTTTCTTTTGTAAAGAAAAGAGCCATCTTCACTAACGAAGCAAAAAACTCAGAGTTTTAGAGGCAGAATTTTCTTTTGTAATTTTGAACATCTTGTAAGAGCTAGTCAACCATAGTCCTCTGAACAATCAAATTCCACACAAGTTTCGTGTTGCTAGGAAGATAGATGTGACTTTGAACTCACTCGGTGAGCTGCAGGAGAGGTTACACTTAGGGAACAAAGGTGTAGTGCTTGTGCAGCATCTGCTCTTGAACATCTGGTTATGTCTCTATATTTATAGGCGTATGTTGGACCCATAACACAGTCCACATGCAGAAGCTGCTCAGCTATATCATACCATAATTCCAGCTCTCTGCTGCCTCCCTAGAAGACAAAGAATTTCTTTGCACACTAATTGTTCATTCCAGTATGCTGTTGCTCTGGTTAAGGAAATCATAAGTCTTAACATCTTTCATCTGCATTCCCAAATGAGGTGTCATTGTATATCATGTGGATTAATATCTGTCGGCATGCATTAACTTTTATAATATGATGTCCATAGCAGTGGTATGAGAATAGTTTATAAAAATATCATGTTCTTATTGTATCATTCTGTTTCTTAAAGATATGATTCATTTTTGTCTACCAGTATGTCTAAGTTAAAATGTTAATGTTTCTTCATGAGTAATGGAGTTTAAGGTATATTTTACAAGTTTATCTCTTTCATGTATTCCTCACTTTTGTCTACAACAAGAGAATCCCTGATTTGGAAATTAAAAAAAAAATAAGACCAAGTAAGCATCCCCAGACCTTCATATAGGAAAGCAAGACAGAGATAGCAGGGGAATATCTTAAAGCTAGGGAAACGAAGAAACAGATAACTTAGAACTAGTTTTTCTATCTACATGACAGTCCAAGAGGTGCACCATCAGCTAGGGATGTTAAAGATTCTCAAGGGATGAGCAGTTGCATCTCTCAGAAAACCCACATTGTTAGCAGCCAGAGTATATATCCACTTTGCTGGGTTTCATTGAAGTACATTAAGTGAAACGAGTTTCTCACTGAATTCTCCCAGAACAAAGGCTATTTAATTGGCATTAGGCTCCTCTGTTTATCCACCCAATTAATCTGGCAATGACTCTACAGGGGAGGGAAGGTGACAGTGTAAAAACTGCCCAGCACTCAAGCTCCATAGTCTCCCTTGGGATTCGGTATAGAAGCAAAGTCACATTTGGTCCGGGGCCCTGGGAATATCCACAGAATATGCTCTTGCTCATTAAAGCATAGAAAATAAGAAAACAAATATGTGCATTGTAATAGCTCTAATAGAATATATGCAAAAAGGCTCATTATAGTCCTCTAATAGAAAATATACATGAGAGGAAGCACATTTTATTAGTTCTAATGGAAAATATACATGAGAGGAAGCACATTTTATTAGTTCTAATGGAAAATATACATGAGAGGAAGCACATTTTATTTAGTTCTAATGGAAAATATGTAAGGAAGCACATGCCCAAGTCACATGCCAAAATGTTAATGTCTATCTGTTCTTCTTTATCCCTCCAAATAGATTAAACATACAAAAAAATCCACATTTCCTATGATGATGAGTACTTTTGAAATAAAACTGCAATGACATTTATTAAGAACAAAACCCCAAAATTCTTGTTGAGGATCGTTACCAAACAGGAAGGAGGTTACTATAATTACAAAAAAAACCCCTTTTAAATAAGTTTCAAGTGTATATGTGATTCTTTGTATCTTAATGTGAGAATTTAAAGGTATTACAATTTTTACAAGTCTGTAATACTTCATACAAACCAATGTCTACATGAGTTTTCATTTAGTTAAAAAATTTACAAATGGCACCTGTTACTTTAGAAATAATGGAAAATGTAGTTAATTTCAGACACACATAAGCAACAACCATAGTAGTCATTAATTTAGTAGTATCATGCTTTCTTCTACTGATATTATGTTCTCTATGAATGTAGTCATAATGGATATTCACTGTATGTGCTTCCACTTGTCTTGACACTCAATATTTACCAGATGGCATGAAATAAATTTTGAGTTTTCTCAAAACACTGAACTCTATCTTCCTCTCTGTCCATTATTGAGATAGGGTGGGTTGAGAGCAATCATCTCACCCTGGATAAATATTTCACAGGAAAGAATGAAGAAGATGCAATCAAAAAATGATGTTTTCTTTTAAACTATTGATTTTATAGCTCTCTATGCATTTATTTGAAATACTAACATATAAATAAATCAGTTTAAATAATGAGATAAAAGGTACTAGTTTGGATTTTTAAGTTTTCTTTTTTTATTTTAACCTTGATTTTTTTTTTCAGTGATAAAAATAAATAAATAATGAAACATTTATTTGTGACTGATTAGCCAGCAATTAATGAGAAATAAGGATTTGGAATTTCCTCCTACTTATATATTTTCCATAATGTTATTTTATGTGTATGAGAACTTTGTCTGTCTGTATGTAAGCGCACCACATGTCTGCCTGGTGTCTCCAAAGGGCAAAGGAAGATATAGGATCCTTTGGAACCAAAGTTATTGATGGCTATGAGACACCATGTGGTTCCTAGAAACCTGTAGAGAGCTCTTGAGGCTGCTTCTAGGAATTTGGCAAGAATATTTGACATTGAGCTAGGACAAGGAAGTAAGCTCAAGAAAATACAGCTGAGGAATGTGTTCTTTGTATCTTGAACATCTTGATAAGTCCCTGAATTCAGTGACCACAGGACCTTTGCTTATGCCTTGCTTGTTCCTTGACTACTTTGTTTATGCCTTAGGACTAACCATATTCTTTGTATGTACCTAGAATGATATAAAAGCAGACTGGGAGAAATTAAATGTGCTTCAGCTGCAGTATTAGCTGGGGTCATGCTATAACATTGTCTAATTATCTTTTCTTTCTTGAATTCTCACTCCCTTCCTCAAGACCCCGTTTGACTGACTGAGCTGGCTTGGTCAAGAACCAAACCTAGTGTTCTTAAATGCTGAGTTGTCTCTCTCTAGCTCCAGACGTTTTCAGAGTTTCCTGCTTGTAAACAATTTACTGTGATCATAGTTCCCACTTAACTCCTGTTGTCCTTCCCATTCCTACTGAGCTGGTTCTTCTTCCAAACTAGTGCCCTCCTCATTTTATGTCTTCTGTTTAAGTGCTCAGGTCTTATTCTTGTGTTCACAGCAGCTTTGGGGTTCTTAACTCCATATCCAGATGACAGCTTTTTGTAGTACTACTCCCCATCCTTCAGCTCTTAAAGTCCTTTGATCCCTTCTTTGGCAATATTTCCTGGGTCTTTGAGTAGGTGATACAGATGTCCCATTTAGGGCTCAGCACTCCTTAGCACTCTGGCAAGTTATAAAATATCTGCCAGGTATTCACTGTCACTCACTGTTAGATATGCTTCTCTGATAAAGGCTGAGAGTTTCACCATTCTATGGGTATAAGCACAAGTAGTAGAAGGCAGCTTAAATACGTGTTCATTTAGCAAAATATCAAGACTAGAGTTCCTCCTAGGGCCCATGACCTGCAGCCATAGTCTTTTAGCCAGGTTTCCACTGGGTTTGTATTCTGTCCTATGGAGTAGGCTTCAGGTCTAATCAGAAAGTGGTTAGTTACTTCTAGAATAGACATGCCAGTATTGTACCAATGGTCATATCATGCCCAGAAAGTTAATATTGTAGCACACAGGGTTCACAGGTGTTAAATGATTCATACCTTTTCTCTGTCAATCTAATTTTTATTTTTATTTAACTCTTTACTTGTAGACACAGTTCCAAATTGGAATAGTACACTTAACCAGAAAAGTATCATATAAAGTAATGCTATATGCCTAGATCTGCTCAAGCATTTTCTATAGTCATCTCTTAATCTGTATATTCAACATTCAATTATAATAAAGGTAAACTTTCATGGCACATCATTTTTACATGGCATCATAATCCCAACATTAACAATTTGCTTTGGCTACATGGTAGAATGCTAATAGAGAATAATCAAGTCACGAGCAGTTATAAAACATGCGGGAGATGGCTTCCTTTTTCTAGAACTTGTAACCAGCTGGTAAAAGTTTTCAGGGTAAAATCCAAATCTTTCTCAGCCCATATTCCTAGTTACTCTTTCACTGCTGAGTATTATTCTCTGTAAGGAGAGAGGAACAATGAATAATGATGGTTCAGCTAGTTTGAAAGATAGCTGTTAACAAAATTGTATTTTAGTTCCAAGATACATCAATCACCACGGGTTCTGGGTTGAGTCTCTTCTATTCATTGGCTTCAACACTATTTTCTGTACATTGAGCCCAGTTACAAATTCTTTCACCTTGTCTCACTAAGAAATCAAGAGTCAAAAAAACTGGTGGAATAAAAGGTATATGACACTAACTTTCTTTCTTGCTTATCTCCAAATATTATCTGTTTCAAAATGAAGGTCATTTGAGAAATAGGAATTGTGTCTTAGAAAAAAATTCTTTTTATAAGACTCTTTCTCAAAGAAACAATGCAAAAACCAGGGGAGGGTTGGCATAAGAACATTGTCTTCCCTGGCAGAACAATTTCTAATAGTGAACGACTAATGGAATGGTATATATTCACTAATATGCTATTGATTGAATACAGTACATCAATAACCTGATATATTATGCAAGTATAAAAAGCAACAAGGACCTTCTCTCTCTCTCTCTACTTCAATGTAGTAATCTGCAGGATAAATTGAAGTGATAAACACTAAGTATCATGGAGTAGATTGTACTCAACACATTTTAAATATTCAGCATTAGCAGGTAGCTAGTAACTTCTTTCTGGACAAGATAGATACAGAAGACTTTCATATCTATAGAAATGTTATCAATATTGACTTTATATAATGTGACAATTTTCACCCATTAAAAGAAAAAAGTGGTATTATATTTGTGCATATTTAAAGTTGGATGGTGAAAGCAATAACCAATCAATGCTACCAGTAATAAAATGGAGGACCCTCTCTGTATAGAAGCTAATCATGTACAACTCTGTCTTGGTTGAATTTTCCTACTGCTGTAATAAAAATATCCTGACCAAAGGAATTTAAGGAGTAAAGTGTTTATTTGCCTCACAATTCCAAGTTATAAAGCATCACTGTGGGGAAGTCAAGGCAACCAGAACTGGAAGCAGCTAATCACATTACATCCATAGCCAAGAGCAGAGAGCAATGAATTCAAACTTGTATGCAAGGATTCAGCTCCATTTCTCCACTCTTATATAATCCAGGATTCATAGCTCAGAGAATGATGCTATCAACAATGGTTAGGGGTTCCAAATAATCAAGATAACCCCCAACAGATATGCCTGCAGGCTAACCTAATCTAGACAACCCCTTACTGATACTCCTGATACTCCTGGGTGATTTCAGATTGTGTCAAACTAACCATCACACTCTTAAGAACATAATTCACATTTAGATCCATGCAGTAGAAGGGTGGGTGGGTGAGCTGCCAATGCAGTAGTAGTAAGCAACTCTAATTTCTAGTTTGTGCAAAACATTTTCCAGTAAAAGGAAATCAGATTTTAAGAAGCGGCTGATCATACTAGTTGGATAAATCATGTGTCAATTAAGCATAAATTAAACTAAACTACAATAAGTCCTTAAAAGGAACAGAAGCTAAGATAAAGGCATCTCCACATCACAAAATAGAACAATGTGAATATCAAATGGCTGAAATAGATTAAAACATCCCATATAGAAATAGCAAAAACTAATAAAGATAATGAACAAAGTCATAGACCAATTTAGCTTCCTTTGGGGGACTTGGGATAAGAAATTCATTGTTTAGGGCTACACAGAGAAACTCTGTCTCGAAAAACCAAAAAAAAAAAAATTAAAAAAAAAGAAATTCATTGTTTTAAAAATTGAAAATGTTGCAAAAGAATTTAACACTCATGTTATCCTTCCTAAGCTAACATACTTGTCTATTACTAATGAATAGAGTAATTTATAGCGGAAGATCAGTTAATGACTATAAAATAAATTACAGAATTAGAACATCAACTACAATAAGTCACAAAGATAGAGTTTTGTTTATGTAATATTTAGCAATCTAGAGACTTAAAAATTATCTTTTGGCTGCTTCCACACAGAACTTTCATTTCTGCATAATAATATGGTGTGCTTCATGTTTAGAGTCTTGGCAGTGGCTATTGATACTTGAACTCTTCCCTTTTCTACCTAGAATTTTAGAAATCTCTGTAAGATGAGTTTGTATCAACTCCCCCCATCCCTACATTTCCATTCAAGGATGTTCATAATGTAGTTCAGAATTCTGCCAGAAGATGGCACCAATGAACCCCATTATGGGGGAAAAACATTGCCTTGTTTTTAACTACATTATGACTCTCGAAAGCAAGAGGACTATTTGTCAGGGAAGAAAAGAACCAGTAAGAGGTGGGGAGAAGAGGGGAGGAGGAGTGTGTAAACAGTCGAATATATAAGCAAGGTACAATGACACATCAGTGTATCAATGAAATTCATTATTTTGTAGTTAAAAAATTAATTTAAGTACAGAAATAAAGCATATACATTGTGTTTGTATATCATATAAGGAGAAAAATACCTCAATTATGACCTAGCTTATAGTTCTACAAACAGAATAATTTTAGCACTGTTCAAAAATACCTTTAATGAATGTAAACTCATTTCAGCACATCCATGAGACGAAATATTAGGTAGCTGCAGCCTTCCTTGGCAGAAAGTAGCCTGTAGGAAGGTATTCTGCAGTGCAGTGCAGATGGGAGATAATGAAGAAAGGATGGGGGTGTCTAAAGTGAGGTCTTGATGGCTGTGTCCTTTGTGTCCCAGAGATGAGTTGAATGGGAAGGGGTGAGAGGCAGCCTGACAGGGCTGTACAGACAGGAGTGTTGCACGGTGATTTTTTTTCTCTCTGGTCAGAGAAAGATGCCATCTTAGACTTTGTCTCTGTAGCCATGGCAACCAGAGAACAATACATTGCTAGCCAGCCCCTTAGTAATGGTAATGTAGCTATTGTCATTCCTGGGGAGAGTCTTGAGATCCTGATCTAGGATTCTAGATATAATCCCTCTTCTAGTAGCAAATTATCTTACAAGATACTAGGGTATTTAAGATAAATAAAAGGCTGATCAAAAGTAAGATTCCGTAATGCAGTTTCCATGAGGTCACCATGCCCGACTAGACTGGATTTTTCTGTGAAAGTTACCCCTTACCTTGGTTTTGTTAGGAAGCCTAACACATTCATTGATCTCATCAAATTTTACTTGGATGAAATTGTTCTTCAGATCTTCACACCTAGGCTCTCAGGTAGACACTGTTTTCTGCTCTGACAGCAAAGCGTATTCTCAATTATTTCTAAGAAAATGTCAAGTGCACACTAAGGGCATTTTGAAGGGGTTTCTACCAGGCAATTCTGAAACAATTTGTGCATCAAAATATATAATAACTGAATAATTCTAACAAAAAAGGAGTCATATTGATAAATGTACTAATGAATATGTCTTAAATAAGAGAAAAGTGAAATTTTTACACTAATTATTCTAGAAGGGTTAGCAGTGCAGGAAATGACAGATGTTTTAGTAATAAGTGATTAAGGTAAGAACCCTAAAATGGAAGCTCTAGTGTTATCTGCACCAAATCTCACAGCAGTCACTGTGTTACTATGGTAACCATGCTAGCAAGAAGAGATGGAAAAAAACAAGTCACCACCCTAATTTGTTTTCAGTATGAGACAGGAGCCCATGTAAGCTGACATGACACACAGTAATTAACCTTATGTGAACCTTTATCCCTGTACACAGTAATACATATATTAATGCATACATAAAATCCACGTTATTTCCCCCTCCCTTGCCTTCTGTCTCTCTCTTCCTCTCCCTCCCTTTTTTCTTTCTCTTTTCCTCTCTCCTGCTCTAAGATTCCCAGAAATTCATAGAGACAAATGCTGAAGGGTTAAAAAAAATGAAAGAAAGAAAGAAAGAAAGAAAGGCCACACAATAATACATCCAATTCCAAAAGCAAGCGCGCGCGTGCGCACGCACACACACACACACACACACACACACACATATAAATCTTTTAGAAAATATCTTTTACAGGGCTCTACAGATGGCTCCTCATTTAAAAGCAAATATTGCTCCTGCAGAGGACTCAAATTTGGTTCCCAGAATCCAAATCAGGTGGCTAATAAGTGCATCTAACTCCAGCTCCTGGAGAACCAATGCTTCTGGCCTCTGTGAGCACCTGTACTCATGTGCACACACATGATTAAACATTACTCATTTCAAAAGCAATGTTTTTGAAAAAAAAAAAAAAGCCAGGCAGTGGGGGTGCACGCCTTTAATCCCAGCGCCTGGGAAGCAGAGGCAGGTGGATTCCTGAGTTCGAGGCCAGCCTGGTCTATAGAGTGAGTTCCAGGACAGCCAGGGCTACACAGAGAAACCCTGTCTCGAAATACCAAAAAACAAAAAAAAAACAAAAATAACCAACCATTCTTTTTAGAGTGACTGTAGGAGCCTTTTTTTTCCTTTTTTAGTTACCATACATTGCCAAGAATCTAAAACAAAAGCACAAGTAACTGCAGTTACCTTTTTGTTGCCTGAGATTTTAACTCCACATGCTCTTCTATAACTACTATCAAGCATTTGGCTGTTGAAAATTCAATGAAAGGGAAATATATCACAAGCATAATTTTAAAGTTTCCAGGATGTAGATGTAGCCTAAGGGTACAGTACCCTGGATTCGATCCACAGTTCTGCAAAGAAATATTGTTATTTACCAGAAAGTATGAAATGGTCGGCCCTCTGATATTTACATATTGTTGAACATTACAAAACAGAAAACAAACATCTAAATAGAAGACAGCATATCTATGAGTTTCAAGAAAGCATTATTAGACTGTTTTCCTCCAGCTATTCTATGAATATAACTGCCACAAAATTATTAATACACATTTTCTTTTTAAAAAAATCAACAATTTGGGCTAATTCCCAAACTCCTATGGAAATGCAAATGCCTATTATATGAAATAACATTGAAAAAGGTCAAGTTAAAGAAAAAACAATTAATTTCAGAAATTCTTATAAACACAAAGTACTCCAAAATGAATCCTGGCATCAAAGTAAAGAAGGAGATCAAAGGCAAAGAATAAAGGATTCAAAAACAGACAGACCATACACATTTGACCACCAATTTTTGAAAAATATACAAAGGGAATTCAGTGGAGGACACAGGAGAGTCATTTCAGGAAATGATGTTGTAGCAACTGGATCCTCATATGGAGAAATGTAAACTGAAATTGATATATTATTTCACAAACAGAAGTCAACACAATATGCATCATAGATCTTTACATAAAACTTAGGAGACTGGTTCATTGGGTTACAGTCATCCCAACATTCATGTAAACTGAAGTCAGCTTTGCTACACACAGACCAGTAATTCCAGTGCTATAAGAGACTAAGGCTATAGAACAAGGCTCCTTTGGCCTCCATTCACAGATATCAGTGTACACAGTTGCATACACACACACACACACACACACACGTATATGTACTACACAACATACATCTCTCTCTCTCTCTCTCTCTCTCTTTCTCTCTCTCTCTCTCACACACACACATACACCACATTTTAAGAAAGTTCTGTTTTTAAAACCTCAATGCTACAAAAAATTGTAGCAGAAAGTCGAGGAGCAAATCCTATTCATCTTGAGCTATGTGAAGATTTCACAAATAAGACACCAAAACAACAGTCTATATGTAAGCAAACTAAGAATTTCCTCAAAACCAAACACTTAGACTCTTCGAAATAGACAGCTGAATGAGTTGAAAGGCATATTTGCAACTAGGATAAAATGTTTGAACATCATCCAGTTGTTAGAGGATTTGTAGAGTATAGAATATTGGACCAAACTCAATAAAAATAAATGTAATTTCTCTAAGTAAATTCTAAGAAAGATTTAAATACAAACTCTGCAAGATATACAGATATATGAAATAACCACATGAAAAAAATTATACACTATTAATCACTAAAGAAATGTTCAAAAGACAACCTGTGGTGATATATTATTGCATTCTAGGATTACATCCAAAAATCTAAAAGGCTGAATGTAAATGAGCATTGGCAAGTTTATTTAGGATGAAATTCTCCTACACAGTTGACGGCAAGAAAAAAAGGTGCAATCATTTGTAACCAGTTTGACAATGTTTTTTTCCCAATGTCAATCTTATAAAATTTGCATGATGATCCAGCCCTTGAACTCTTGAAATATACATCTAGACTATTAGCTATCCCTAGTCCTTGTAGAAGCCTGGGCTAGCCTTTGGCCATACAGATAGTGCAGAGGCCATCTAGATTATTAGCCACCTCCAGTCCTGCTACTGGTAGCTTGGGAGAGCTAGGTATGGTTTGGCCCTACAGATAGTGGCGAAGTCACCTAGGCTACTAGCCACTTTTATTCCCAGCTTTCTGGGTAGAAAACAGGCCATATATGGCTTTGGTGCAAGAGATAACCCTGCATGTTCAACATTACTGGCATTCCTATCTTATCTGTGAGTACAAGGACCTCTGTGCTCCAACAGTTTGACTTTGAACAGAATTCCATCAACAAGAAAGAAAAGACAAGACATTTTGACATTTTTACTAACACTATACAATCATGACTTTTGAATACATTTATAAAACGTTGTATAAAAAGTGACCACTAAAGAATGTATATAGAAACGTCAAGTAGCCAAGAAGATCTTCTCATCAACCATGTATTTCAACACCCATCTGGGACATACATAGAAATCAATGTCATAAATCAGTCCTTTCACTTTACCCAGATAGAATTAATGATCATGAAGCTCTTAAAGTGTTGGTCTTTGGTTTTTATTATTATTATTATTATTATTATTATTATTATTATTATTATTATTAATTATATGACATGAGTAAGTGATAGTGACAGGCATGCTGGAGTGACATGAGCAGAGCAGGTGACACCATCTAATATTACAGTTCACATACAGGCTTCACACTTCTTCTCTCTTAGCTTATTAAGGATAATTAATCTTAGCTTACTAAGCTAATTAAGGATAATTAATCTTATGTAGGCCTAGGGTAGCAGGACTCAGCTCTGTAAGTGATATTGCTCTTCTATGAGCCTAGGAAATTGGGATTTCTCTGACCTGAACAGCAGCTGGCTTCACAGATTCATGTGTATTGTCTACATGTCAGACTTTCTTAGCCCTTAACAGAAAGCAGTGTTACAGCTTGCCAGCCTGAGGTGTCTAAGAACACTTGCCCTAAAGGCTTGGCATATCTATCAGTCTAATAATCAGGATTTGCAATTGCTGTTTATGACCTTTACATTCTTCAGCTTTCTGTCCTCTCTACTTCTGCCAACTTCTTCTTCTGCCATGTCTTCTTCTGTTCAGTTACTTTTTTTCAGCTATCAAGCAGACAGCTGTCTTTTCATTTCAGCAGTTTGGCTTGCCTACCACTCAGCTGTTGCTGAAGCTAACACTGCTGCTCAACTGTCACTGCCCTTCTTCAGTCTCTAATGCTTCTTCCTATTTTTCCTTAACGGAATACATAAGACACAGTTAATTCTCCAGCCATTCTGTGTGACCAGGAACTGGGAACACAGTTTTTAGATACTCTGGATTGCATGTTCCAACGTGAAAACAGTTTCCCTTATTTAGTCTAGTGATATTAGTGGTGCTAGAGGTACAGAAAAGACTACTCGAGAGAAGTCCTTTATTAGATACCATATTTCTACAGACAGAAAAGCATGCCAGGACAGATATATATCTCCCACCCAACTCACTAAGCCTGAATATGTCTTTCCAACCAGCTCCTTACATGATCCAGACAAAGATGTTAGAGAAAGATGTTCAAGACAATCACAGCACATCTTAGATAGACATGAAGATATGTGCCTGTACCAGTCATATTACACCTTGCATACAAATGGAACTTTGTTTTAATATCAATCACAGCCTTGTCTCTTTATCTTCAGACATGCCAGTCCCTCTGCTAGGCCACCAGAGAAAGTGTTCTTCCTTTGATCTGAATAGAAATGGTTCCAGGGTCATCTAGAATTTATTAAGGTTTGTGATAGCAAAATGTCTTGTACTAAGTATTTCAAGCAGCACTTGTGTTTCTCCTCTGATAGAAGGGCATCCTGAGACACAGGAGCCCAGGAACACACAACCCTGAGGTGGGATAGTATCCCAATGGAATTTTGACAGGAGTCGCCATTTTGAGGGTGTTTTACTGCAGCCATAGGCTAGGGCAGAAAGGAGAGGCCAGCTGCTGCTTTGACAGCTTTTGTTGCAAGCCACTTAGGGAATACAACCCTGGTTATGTCTGTGCCTTCAGGAACTCAGACAATCTGATGTGCCATTGTGTAGTTTTTTCAAGTCATCTGTGGAGCATTCAAAACGCCTGTTGCTAGGATAAGGGCAGGGCAATTAGCTATTTGAATGATTATCCTTTGTTTAAGGCAACCAGAAAAGGATGGGAGACTCTAACAGCTGCCAATTAGGGAAGCAAATTATTCCATCTCCTACATCTTAGCTAATTTACAGGAAAACAAACATCAGAAGGAGTACTTACTTACATTAAGAAGTAAACATCATTAACATTTATCATTATCAATAATAGTAATTTTAACAGATTTGAACAACAGTTAACAGCTGTCCAGTGCCCTAGGAAGAAATGCTTTTCTCACCAGATCATTCTTCTCCATTAAGGATATATCACAGTTGCCATGGTACCAGGTTTCTATAGCAACCATGATGTGGAGGTGCATACATTAAACACATTAGAGATTCCTCACATGAGACACCAAAATGCATCAGTTAAATGTATTAGTGACAAGCTCAGAGTCACGAATATGTGTCAGTATCACATTAAAGAGAAGAAATCATAGACTTCCTCTTGGAGTAGTTTAATCAAAAGCCTGCCCAATTTGGATTATCTAATTCTTTTCCTATATCCTCTATCACTCTATAGCTTATGGGTTTTGGCTATCTGTAATCAGTTTGTTGTACGTGTCTGAATCTGTGGCGGTGTAAATTCTGCCTTGTATTGTTTGTGCTTGTATCTGTGTGTCTAACAGAGGGCTCTGGCTCTGTTTTATTGAGCAGCACAGAAAGCAATACATGGGAAGGGGAATAATGGGATACTTTACAGAAATCTTTAATCGAATTTTACAAGAAATTAAGTCATTGATTCCACTGACCCCTTTTGACCCAGATAGGAAACCAAAAAAGGCTATCAAACAATATCTCTATGTTGCTTTTAGTTTATAGCAAATATTTACTTTAGAAGGTCACTTTCGACCTATTTGCTGTTTTCAGTAAATGGTTACCATAACAAACACGCACTAATGGGAATGGTGTGATTCTTTTGAAACTTCAAAGCTTACCTCATGACACATGTCCACCAACTGAGAACAGAAGGAGGTCAAAGGTTTACACATAGGAATGAAAGAAGTGAAATCAAAGCATCCTTATTTTCTGATTGTATGATTCTACATATAAAAGATCTCTAAAGACTCCACTAGAAATCAACTATAGTTAAAAAAAACTCCTTTGTCTAAGTAGCAGTATACAAAATTAACACACGAAATCCAGTAGCCATCCTACAAACAAAGGACAAACATACTGAGAAAAACACGAGGGAAAGAATTTGATTCATGATAGCCCCCAAAATACCTTGGAGTAAATCTAACAAATGTGATAGCTAATCTCAGTTTTCAACTTTGACACATATGGGGAAAAGGAACCTCAACTGAGAATTGCTTCCATTCATTGGCCTGTGGATGTGTCTATGGGTGATTTTCTTGAATATTAACACAGGAGGATCCAGCTTACTGTGAGCCATATTCAGGTATCCCTGGGCTATATAAGAAAGCTAAGAATGATCCTGAAGCAAGCCAGAAAACAACCCTCATCTTCTTCATAAGTCCCTGCCATCCAGTTTCCTACCTTTGTTTCCCTCAATAATATAATGTAACCTGTAAGTCAAATAGCACCTCTGTGCCCCCAAAGTTGAATTTAGTCAGTGTTTTATTGCAGTAACATGAAGCAAATGAAGAAACCAAGGAAGTGACAACTTGTACAATGAAAACTTTTATGATACCGAAGGAAGAACTTGAACAAAAAGTAACAGGAGTTAGAAAAATTAATATTGTGAAAATGGCCATACCACTAAAACCAATCTAAGCATTAATAGAATGCCATCAAAATTCCAAAGCAATTCTTTATTGAAATTGAAAATAATAATCTTAAATTTCATGTGGAAACACAAAAGACCCAAAATAGTCAAAAGGATCCAAAACAACTTAAAAACTATGGGAGGCATCATCTTATCTGATTTCAAATTATACCACAGAGCTATAGTAATACAAGGTACTATGATACTGGCAAAAAAAACCAGACAAATTGGTCAATAAAGTAGAATTGAGGACCCAGATATGTACAGGTCAAAGGTCCACTACATTCTGTTGCCAGTGGAAGAAATATCACTTGCTGAACTTATTCTCTGATGAGACGATAAAGAAGCCTCTCTAACTTCAGGTTATTTTGTGAAGCTCACAACTATAATGTTAGCTTTGGCCACATAATAAGCATATTAGTTACTTTTCTATTGCTATGATAGAACACCATGACCACAGGCAACTTAAAGAAGATAAATTTATTTCAGCTTACTGGTCCTCGGGGATAAAGAGTTCATGATAGCAGAGCATCAGGAAACTGAGACTTAACATCTTCAATTATAGGCACATTGCAAAGAGCACAAACTACTAATAGGTGAGACTTTTTAAAAACACAAAGCTGACTCCAGTGACATGCTTTCTCCAGCAAGGCTGTACCTCTTAAACCTCCCCAAAGAACATCAACAACTGGGGATCAAAGGTTCAAGTGCCAGAAACTATGATGTATGATGGACATTTCCCATTGAAACCACTTCAATAAGACCTAAATCATCCACATGAAAAGGTATACATACATAGAAAGAGGGGGAGAGGGAGGAGAGAGAAGGGGGAGAAGGGAAAGGAGAGGAAAGGGGAGAGAGAGTATGTGTGCCAATCGATTAGTTTATTTTAAGAACATATTTCCCAGGCATCATGCTAGGAGTTGGATAGTGATCAATATCACCGAAACAATGATTTCCTGACCATAACAATCAAAGGGTAACTGAATAGGTTTTCCACCAAGGTCTTTTTCTTTTCTATTCTACTTCTAGCAACACTTAACATAACATGAAAGGAATTAGAAGTCATACAAGCATTTATAATTCAATGGTAACCAGCAGGAAAGCTACAGGCTTGTACTTGTGTGATCCCTGAAGATGCCAGAAAGCCTCTGGGCAAACACTCCGATGACCATTTTACAGAGGGAGAAGCTGGGCTGTGGAAAGCTATTTTCTGTCTTATGCTCCAGTAATGCACTGTCTGTACCTAGAAGCTACCTACAGGACATCAAGAAACAGTACAGTACACTCCTGGGGCTAAGAGGATCCTTTGTCTCTCTTCCTCATGAAACATGCTGGCCAGAGCCCAGGGCAAGAATGAATAAACACCAGTCTGAGCTCCCTGTTCCTGTCTTTCCATCCTCCATGGAGATTCACCTCCCATCACACAATTTCAACTGAGGATGAACAAATGCAGGTAAGATCCTGCTCTAAACATCATCAGGCTTTGATGCTCGTGTCCCTTTGTTTCTTCAGTCTTCGTGATTTCTAAGGAAACATCTCAGAGGAGTTATAACACTTAGTGTAGAAGTTAGACAGAGTTTATTACAGGGTAAGTGAATCTGCCTCAAGGGATAAGAATAGGCAATGGTCAAAGGGACTATTGCAGACCAGAATTGCTAAAAGTTTATAATAGTCAGAGAGAGCACTGTGCTAATCTACATTCGTAGGTAGACTTCATAGTATTTCTAAAGTTTCCAGAATAGACAGTTTTCCTGAGAGAGTTTTCCTGTCTAGATGTTCAACATTTCCATTTGGTTTGGCTCTTTTCTTAAAATAATTTTATTTATTTACATTCCAGATGTTGCCCTCCCTCTTGGTCCCCCCTCCCACAGCTATTCATCCTATTGTCCCTCCCTTTTGCCTCTGAGAGGGTGCTCTCCCTCTCTAAGCCTCCCCCTTCCCTGGAACATCATGTCTCTACAGGATTATGTGCATCCTCTCCCACTGGGGCTAGAGACAAGGCAGTTCTCTACTGTATATGCACGGGGGCAGGGGGAGGGGAGAGGGGGTCACACCAGCCTGTGTATGCTCTTTGGTTGGTGGCTCAGTCTCTGGGAGCTCCCAGGGGTTCAGGTTAGTTGAGACTGCTGGTCTTCCTAGGGGGTCACCCTCCTCCTCAGCCTCTTCCAGCTTTCCCCTAAATCAACCACAGGGGTCCCCAGCTTCAACTCATTGGTTGGGTGTAAGTATCTGCATCTGTCTCACTCAGCTGCTTGTAGGCCTTCTCAGAGGACAGCCACGGCAGGCTCCTGTCTGTAAGTACACCATAGCATCAGTAATAGTGTCAGGACTTGGTGCACCACCCCCCCTGAATTGGATCCCAATTTGGGCATGTCACTGGACCACCTTTCCTTCAGTCTCTGCTCCATTTTGTCCCTGCATTTCTTTTAGACAGGAACAATTCTGGGTGAGAAATTTTGATGGTGGGTTGGTAACCCTGTCCCTCCACTTGGGGTCCTGTCTATTTATTGTAGGTGTCCTCTTCAGCTTCCTTTTCACCACTTGGTTTGACTCTTATAGAGCAATGGTATATAAAGCCTCCTGCTAGACAATAGTCTTATGAGGTTAGGGTTACTAGAACCACATTATCCAGCTATCAATTAATAACTATCCAGACAATTCAGAAGGTCTTGTCTTCTTTAGGGTCCCAAATATGACTCAGGTCCCATTCTTCTGGCTTATAATTAGAGTCCTGCAATTCCAGTCCTTGCCTTTACAAGCTGTTGAATATGAAGGAGAGGCCTAGCTATAACATCCTTTGAGTCTGCTACTATCCAACAAGCCATTTAACAATCTCACCAGGTCCTTTATAAAAAAAGTCATTCTGGTCAAGTTTGGGAAGACAGTTTATGTCTATAATCCCAGTACTTAGGGTCGTGAGTCAGTAAGATTACTGAGTTCAAGGCTGACTTGTGCTACATAGAGAATACTAAGACAGCCATGGCTACAGAGCAAGGCATCCTCATTCTGGTCATTAGTTGCCTAGACAGCAATTAGGTTTCTATGGCAACCATGAAGAACAGGCTGTTCTACAAACTGAAAATGCCTCCAAAATGGTCCTTGCTTTTAGTGCATCCACCTATCCCTTAAATCAAATTACCTTTACTCTTCAGATCACCTGATAAAGCATACTCTGTGAAGAAAGTTTGTCAGGATGTGGGCAAATTGAGAAAGACTGCTTAGAACATAAACTAAGTCTGTTCCTGGATGTAGACCTTGTTTTTCTCACTAGATCACCTCAGATCTCCATTACAAAGGCACTAGAGTCACCATAAAGATGATGGGTTTCTATGGCAACCGAAAAGCAGAGAATGTTCTACAAACTGAAATACTTCCACAAAGCTTTCTGTTCTCTTGTTTGTCCCTGAAAACAAAACACCTCACTCTTCAGGCCACTTGAAACAACATATTCGTTAGAGAAACCAGACCAACACAAGCAATCAGCAGAACTCTACTCAGATGATGAGAATAAAGCATGCCCTTGTAAGGAATTTTGCTTGCTATAAAATTAAGAACTTATCAGTAAACAGAGTCTCTCAGGCTTCACCTGAGGGCATTTGACATTGCCCTAACCCTCCGAAAAAGAACATATTATAAGGGTCCATGATTCTCCAAAGAATGATACACTGGACTCAATAGTATGTAAAAGCAAAGAGTGTTTTATTCTGCAGAAGTCCAGCATGATGGGGTTACCCATTACCAAGACAGAACGACCTTCAAGTGAGCTTGCAGGCTTGATTTAAAGCACATTAGGGAATTCCAGCGTAGGTGACCTCTATGCTAATCTGTTGGGTCCATCTCTATGGACATTCCATTACAGGGTGTGGGGGCTGGAAACTTGCTGGTGAGGTCTGGAAGCTCTTGTTAAGGAAGTAGCTGAGGAAGTCAGGAAACTGCTGCTGACCCATTGTCCTTGCCTCAGACCAGGTGTCAGGGCAGCTTCTAGGCCTGAACTTGCCTGGAACTGCCCAGTTCTAGGAAACAGAGATTTAGGCCTAGTATCCTTAACTGTCAATTTGAAGCCTGTCATGGAGTCAGTCTAACCTTCTCAATATAAAATACAAGCTACACTATAAAGTTAGCTATCTATGGCAAAGAAAAAAGAAAAAAAATTAAAATAATCACCAGATGGATCCAGAAACAACAAAATTCGACACTTAAGGAAATTCATAGTTTTTTAGGGGGTGAGGGGAGGAAGATAGGCCTATATCAATATAATCAATTGCTAGATAGAAATCTAATCTTTAAGTATACATTGGCTTATCTTGAATTTTTACCTTCCATTATCAGTGTATTCTCCCTTGTGAGCATCTCTCACTGCCATACATATGGCCTCTGTAAACATTCACTCCTCAATAGCAGGAATGGCTTATCCATTGGGAGGGTTTGGAATGAGAATAAGAATGCACATCTCACTTCTTCTCCCCTCAAAATCCCATTACAACTACTTGTTACTCTTGCAGAGCATCAGGGTTCAATTCCCAGTCCTGACTTGACACCTCACACATGCACATCCAAGTTTGGGGGGAATCATATGCCCTCTTTTGACTTCTATAGACACTAGGCACACATGTATTATATATACATAAATACAGTCAAGATACTTATACACTAAAAGCAAAATAAATAAATCTAAAAAAATAAGTGTGTGTCTGTGTGTACACAACATGTAGGAGTCAGTTCTCTCCTTCCATCATTCCTAGGATTGAATTCTGGTGATCAGGCTTGGCAACAAGTGCCTTTACTGGCAGTCATCTTACCAGCCATGAATTGAACCTTAAAACATGCTGCCAAGGTTCTATTCTTTCTGGGTCTCATTGATTCCCTATTTCTATGGTACTATTTTGCAATGTTGAGCCTTTGAGGAAACCCTTAAAATACCCATCTGCACTACTGATGAGCTCTAAGTCAGTGTAAAAATATGACAAAATAACAACACATCAGGATGTTGGAGAAATTGGCTTAGAAATTCTGGAACATGGGGTTTCTACTAATGAATTACAGACAAAATTATCCAGCCATTAACACTGTATTAGGAAAGTCACACATGTCAAGGACTACAGTGCACATCTATCTCTGTTGTAAATTGAAAATAACTCTATGTATGCCTAACATTGTCCCTGTTGCAGAAGGCAGTGTCCCTGAACACTGTCTTTGAAGAAACACTTCTTACAGAAAAGAAAGTCCCTTTTTCCCTATTACATACTCACTGAGCAATCATGGCAGGGCATGGCATGTGTGGGCTGGTGAAATCACTCTTCATTTCTAGAAACAAATGACTTGCAGTCAGTTATATAGAGTAGGATTAGAATTGAGATCTAAAATCAAAGAATGAGTTGAAAGTCATATAAAATGGATTTTTTCATGGAAATTCCTCCAAGAAAGAACTGACAAAAAAAAATATCATACACATACTGTAACTAAAAGTATAAGAAAGCCTTACCAAGGCTTCAAAGGTAAGAAAATCTATATTGCCAGGCAGTGGTGACACATGCCTTTAATCCCAGCACTTGGGAGGCAGAGGCAGGGGGATTTCTGAGTTGGAGGCCAGCCTGGTCTACAGAGTGAGTTCCAGGACAGTCAGGGCTACACAGAGAAACCCTGTCTCAAACCCCGCCCCCCCCCCAAAAAAAAAAGAAAGAAAGAAAGAAAAGAAAGAAAATCTATATTTTTGTTGCTAACAAATCACAGAAAAAGGGAAAGTTCATCATATCCACATATTTTGGATACACATTTATACTCAACAAAATGTCCCCAAACCATAGTCATTTATTATCTTTTAGGATTCTGGTGATTAAGCCTTTGTTGTCTATCTACCCTATGAACTATCTTCAGACAGATACAGCCTGAGCCATCATGGTGAGCTGTCACCTAGGCAACACATGCTTGCTGCTAAGCATACAGCTGGATACAAGGAAGTTGCTCAGTAGGGTCCAGCCAAAGAGGAACCTTGCCAGTCTGGGTACTTTAAATGGCTGATGTAAATATATCAGGAATGGTAGCAGCTGAGGAGCTTAAACTCTGCCTCCCTGTTAATTAATCTACATTTCTAGCATGGAGCTAGACTTGAGGATTCTTCCCCTTGCTCTAGGGGAATTTGAAGGCTTGATGGCAAATAGATACTGCCTGAAGATAATGTTTCTTGTGTACTCTGAAAACTGTCAAGCTTATGGAAAGGATGAGTCTGCAGGTGGCTGAGACTACATAGCTTCTGAGAGAGAAAAAGGAAGAGAGATTTTTCCCCAATAGGAAAGTCTGATGGTCCTTCCAGGAATAGGGACTAATATGAATGCTTGAGGTGAGTTTTGGATGGACCATCTACCCTGGGCCACCAGCCACGAATTTTCCAAATGGGATTGAAGAATAGAGGGCCTCTCTTCTTATCCTTTGTATACATGATGCTCTGGCACCTGCAGTCTCAAGGACTGGAGAGGGATTGTCAGTCTCGGGAATAGTTATTCCTCAACCTGAGTAAACAACTCAATCCTACATCACTCCTATCCAAATGGACCAGTGCAGAGCACCATTCCCACCCGTACTACACAGCTCCTCTATTGGACTCTTACACTCCTTACATAGGGCTTACATACTTCTCATTGTATGGGTAGCAGGCCTTGATACCACACAATTTGGGGCCATCCCTGGACTCCAGAGCCTGCTGAAATTCATCAGAAACTAAATTCAGAACCTGTTTGTCCTGTTGCTCCTGCCACTTTGGATGGACAGCATAATAAAGGCTCTTGCCATGTTTCCTTCTTGCCCCTTCCTGACTCAGTCTGCTACTTCTCTGTGCAGACTGTCATTCAGTGCACCACTCCTCTTAGGGACCGTGAGGAACAGACTGTTCTCATGGCAGGAATCTCTTGACCTGTTTTACAAAATAGGTCAGGCTGTGCCTGAACAGTCATGAAAGGAAGCTACTCTACGAAACAATGTCCCCAAGACAGGAAACCAGAAGGCTATGAATCACCATTGCATTAATCTAGCATTGTGGCTCACAATTGTAATCCCAGTACACTGGATGTGAAGGCAGGAGAGCCAGAAGTTCAAGACCATCCTCAGCTATGCTGCCTCAAAAAGCCAAAAAAAATAAAATAAAATAAAAATTAAATAAAAAAATAACAAACATGTGTAATTCAAAGATCTATTAGTTTTAGCTTTGTTTATCTTTTACTTACATATTTGTATGTGTGCCACCCATGTGCAGGTGCCTATGGAGGCCAGGTATTGGATTAACTAGAGCTGGAATTATAGGTGGTTGTTAGCCTCCCATTGTGGTTTGTGGGTCTCCCTTCTCCTTAAGGGTCATTGGCCTCAGGCCCTCAGGACAAAGGGAGCAGAAGTGACAAGCAGGGAAGGATTTGCAGAGACAGCTGCAGTGAGACAACTCTATTGTTTCAGGGATAGGTCTATAAGGGCTTTTAGGGGTGTGAGTGGAAAGGGCTAGTTAGTCATAGCATAGTACCTAATTATTATGCAGGCAGGAAGCCAGAGCAGGACTTGTGTGAGGAGTTATGCAGGGTTGCAGAGAGTTCTGCACAAGGTCACTTTTCAGATAAGGCCAGCCGCCTGTGTTCAGGGATACTCTCCAGATAAGGTCAGGCAGAGAAAGGGAAGTTCTGCTGAGAAAGGGAATCCTCCTTTTTGTTTCAAGCTTGGAGAGCCATCCAGACACAGGGGACTGTTACCTTAATAGCAGGGTTCTCCAAGACTCAGGAAAAGAAAGTAGTAGCAAGTGATTTCAACCACTAAGCCATCTTTCCAGTTCTACTGTAAAAAAAAAAGAATAAAGCAAATGCAATGGCCAATTGCTCATAAAATAAATCGGGAGGTTATAATCATGGCATTTTTACTAAGAGGAGAGAATTGAGAACAAATGCTTTCTTTTTTTTTTTTTTTTTCTTTTTCTTTTTCTTGTTTTTTTTTGGTTTTTTTTTTTTGTTTTTTTTTTTTTTTTTGGTTTTTCAAGACAGGGTTTCTCTGTATAGCCCTGGCCCCTGGCTGTCCTGGAACCCATTCTGTAGACCAGGCTGGCCTCAAACTCAGAAATCCGCCTGCCTCTGCCTCCTAAGTACAGAACAAATGCTTTTTAAAAAAGACAAAAATACATAATACTTAAGGCTAAAATTTACTAAGAAGATATTAGTTGTGAATGCTAATTTCCACAGTCACATTCTGAAAATATTTACAGAGGAAAACTTACAGGATGAGCAAGAAGAAATATAAAATTGTATATTATCAAATATATGATTTTAACATATTTCTGATATCAAAGAATATTCATGTGGGAAAATATGGTATGTATGGAGAAAACCTAAGGAACACAGAATCAAGATTATCTTAGAGATAGACATTCATAACTGTGATACCTGATATTAAACAGTATATTTTCATTTCAAGTAAATTCAAAACACTTAGGGATTTTGACTATATCTAAAGCTGTTACATCACAGAGCTAATTGCATGGGCTATAGTGACAATGAAACTCACTAATGTGTCCAATTAACATAAGCTAGTAAAATATATATCACTTAGCATATAAAATAAAATTGTTCTATTATAAATGGTTGGGACTTTATTGACAAATATGAAAAGATCTGGGCATTCAGGCACTCACCATTATTCAATCTAGAATTTAATGAGAACTTAATGATGGTAATTCTGATGATATTAAGAGAAAATATGAGAATCTGTAGCTAAAGAAGTTGCCAGAGAATTTTAAAGCATTATATACCCATATCAATAATAATGAAAATAACAGAACACATATTCACAAAGAAAGTCGGATAAGTAACCAGAACATAAAGTAAGAGAATACAAACACAAAGATTAAAGGTGAACATGGATAAATAAATTCTGTAAACAAAACTACAGTAGAGTTTTGTACACAAAGGAAGAGATAAGCCATGGGTGGAACGTTATTCAAACACCTAACATCCATCAAATCTGGCAAAATACATAAACTTATACCTTCATAAATCAGACTCAACCAGAAAAACAATGAATCCCCAATATTCTGGGAAAAGAAAGATAATTTTCAAATTTGGGGGCTCTAAAGACACAGAAAGGAATTTTGAAATCATGGAAAGAAGAAACATTGTATTATCAAATGTACCAAACTACTAACACCACCAACCTCTTGTCAGGACCACTACCTGGATGTAAATGTTCTTATCTCCAGGCTTCAGGGAATCATGGAAAAAAGGATAAGCAGAAATGAACCCACACACATATGGTCACTTGATCTTTGACAAAGGAGCTAAAACCATACAGTGGAAAAAAGACAGCATCTTCAACTAATGGTGCTGGCTCAACTGGAGGTCTACATGTAGAAGATTGTGAATTGATCCATTCCTATCTCCCTGTACAAAGCTCAAGTCCAAGTGGATCAAGGGCCTCCACATAAAACCAGATACACTGAATCTAACAGAAGAGAAAATGGGGAAAAGTCTAGAACACATGGGCCCAGGGGAAAAGTTACTGAACAGAACACCAATGGCTTGTGCTCTAAGATCAAGAATTGACAGATGGGACTCATAAAATTACAAAGCTTCTGTAAGGCAAAAGACACTGTAAATAGGACAAAACAGCAACCTACAGATTGGGAAAAGATCTTCACCAATCCTCTGTCAGATAGAGGGCTAATATCCAGTGTATACAAAGAACTCAAGAAGCTAGACTCCAGAGATCCAAATAACCCTATCAAAAAATGGGGAAGAGAGCTAAACAGAGAATTCTCAACTGAGGAAACTCGAATGGCCGAGAAGCACCTAAAGAAATGTTTAAAGTCCTTAGTCATCAGGGAAATGCAAATCAAAACAACCCTGAGATTCCACCTCATACCAGTCAGAATGGCTAAGATCAAAAACTCAGGTGACAGCAGATGTTGGCGAGGATGTGGAGAAAGAGGAACACTTCTCCATTGCTGGTGGGAATACAAGCTGATACAACCTCTCTGGAAATCAGTTTGGTGGACCCTCAGAAAAATGAACATAATACTACCTGAGGACCCAGCTATTCCACTCCTGGGCATATACCCAGAAGATGCTCCAACATGTAACAAGGACACATGCTCCACTATGTTCATAGCAGCCATATTTATAATAGCCTGAAGCTGAAAACAACCCAGAAGTCCCTCGACAGAGGAATGGATACAAAAATTGTGGTATATTTACACAATGGAATACTACTCAGCAATTAAAAACAATGACTTCATGAAATTCACCAACAAATGGATGGGTCTTGAAAATGTCATCCTGAGCGAGGTAATGCAGTCACAAAAGAACACACATGGTATGCACTCACTGATAAGTGGATATTAAACCAAAAGTCCAGAATACTCAAAATTCAATTCACAGACCATATGAAGCCCCAAAAGAAGGAAGACCAAAGTGTGGGTGCTTCAGTGCTTCTTAGAAGGGGGAACAAATTACCCACAGGAGGAAATACAAAGTGTGGAGCAGATACTGAAGGAAAGACCATCCAGAGACCACCCCATCTGGGGATCCATCCCATATATAGTCACCAAACCCAGACACTATTGTGGATGCTGGGAAGTGCTTGCTGACAGGAGCCTGATATGGCTGTCTCCTAAGAGGCTCAGGCAGAGCCTGACCAATACAGAGGCGGATGCTTGCAGCCAATCATTGGACTGAGCACGGGGTCCCTGCTAGAGGACTTAGGACAATGACTGAAGGAGCTGAAGGGGTTTGTAACCCCATAGGAAGAACAACAATATCAGCCAACCAGACCCCCCAGAGCTCCCAGGGACTAAACCACCAACCAAAGAGTACACATGGAGGGACCCATGGCTCCAGCCACATATGTAGCAGAGGATGGCCTTACTTACTTACTTACTTACTTACTTACTTACTTACTTACTTACTCACTCACTTATTTACTGGAAGGGGAGCCCCTTGGTCCACTCGAGGGAGGCCTGATGACCCAGGATAGGGAAATGCTAGGCTGCTGAAGCAGGAGTGGGTGGGCGGGTGGGGGAGCACCCTCATAGAGGCAGGGGGAGGGAGGAGGGTATAGGGAGCATGTGGAGTGGAAAGTGGGAAGGGGGTAACATTTGAAATTTAAATGAATAAAATAACCAATGGGGGGAAAAAAGAAAAAAAAGGATAAGGAATTTCATCCAGCATCTATGACACTGAACAGCCCAAAGGTGGCACTAAGACTTCTATGGAATATAGTAGAGTGTGTGTGCATCTCTTCTTGTTTCCTGGTACTCGGTAAAATACATTGATGTCTCCAGGGGAAGAGACTTTTTTCTCCTTTTAAATTCAGAGCATTTAGGATGGAAAGGAAGCAAGCACTGGTCTCATGAAAAGATATATGAAATACCATGCTGGGGTCTTGACCAAGTTTTCCATTTGAACCCCCAGGAAGCTTTCTGAGGTAAAGTCAATATTTCCTTTTCCACATCAGGAAGATGTGGAGAGACTGCCAGTATCAGATCTCTGTTTGACTGATTTCAAGGCCTATGTTTTAAACCAGGATTATTTTTCCTTTAGATCAGTGCTTCTCAACCTTCCTAATACTGCGACCCTTTAATACAGTTCCTCATGTTGTTATGACCTCAACCATAAAAATATTTTTTGTTGTTACTTTTAGTTATAATTTTGATACTGTTATGAATTGTAATATAAATATTTTGGAGATTTTTGACAAAGAGTTCATTGCTCATGGGTTGAGAACCATTGCTTTAGATCTGAGGAACTGATAAATGGCATTCACTGATCAGTGTACAGTCATTCTAGAGAGCAACATGACAACATCTAGTAAAACTGATGATTCATTTAAACTACAAAGTATACAACTAGCAGAGAGAATAATAGCAACAAAGTATTCTGTTAAAAATGTATAGTACCAAGCTATAATGATCACAGCAGTATAGGGATCACATAAAAACAGATGAACTGATTAATTAAATGAGATAGAGAGCCCAGAAACAGACCCAGGAATATGCAATAAACTGTTATAGAACCTAGCTATGTATCCCAGCATGGCCTCGAACTTGCCATCCTTTTCATCTCAGCCTTCTGAGACAAAGCTTAAGCTCATAGGTGACAAGACTTGACTTCCTGACTTAAATCTTGGCAGGGTTGCCAAGCATATATAATTGGGTATGGACTGCCACTTTAATAAATAGTTCTTGAAAATTTGAATTGACCCATGCAAGAGAATTAAATGCCACTCATTAAAGGCAATGAATCAGAGACTGAGACATAATTTCTGAAGGAATAAAAGCCGTAGAAGAAAATATAGAGAACAAGCCACTAAATGTTGGCATTGAAACTAAGCTTCAATCTCTGCTGGCTGACACATAAACAGAAGCCAGGAATCGGGTCTTTAAATGGTGCTTCGTTCAGAGAGCTGGCATCCTGGGAAGTTAGAGAAAACTCAGCCTTCCTAGAGCCTTCCTTTCTTAACGTGTTTTAAGATAACAGGAACAATGGCAATAAATAAATCAATAAATCATGCCAAAACTTAATCTTGTATCCCCGGCCAGGCAGCTGGCCTTTTCTCAGACATCCCTTTTTTCTTGTATTATTGCCTGTCCTGTGTAGAAAGGAGGATTCTGCTTTCCCTCTTTAGCAGCTGTCTGTGTAGTGGGTTAGGATCTGCATACACCAAGGACACAGAGTCTTGCATTGCTCCTGAGTCACTTTTTGGATCTAAATTTCAGGTTAACAAGTCTTTACCAGTGCATACTGTTCAGCTGCTTTCAGAGTGTATATATAGATTCCCTCCCTAGGGAATGAAGTTCAAATGTGCTCTTATAATACGAAAATAAGAAGTGTCACTATATTTTTCTACAAGGTGAAGTAAAAATGTGCTCCTAAAATATAGACTACAAATAACACCAAGGTTGTTTGAAAAATTCTCAAGAACTTATATTGATATTCCATAAGCTGATACTGTGCCCCACAAGAACCATAGACTAACACAAATCCAGTACCAGGCACAAAGAACCTCCTTCCAAATGGTTGGTCAGGATAGTCCAGGTGACAATATAGATTACTGATGATGTAGCCCTTAATTGTGTCTCATGGTTGGGGCTAGGCTCTACTGCTGAAGACATCACACTTTTAAGACACAGAACTTGGATGGTTCAAGCTGGATCTGACCTGAAAGCATCTTTCCTGTGGTCTAACTTCCATGATTCTGGAAGACACTATGCAAGCTGCCAAGGGAGGGAAGCAGTTAAAGTTTCTCCTCAGCTGCAACCACAATTACCAGCACGGCAAAATATGCTTAAAGGTGCAACAAGTGGCTCTCATATGTCAGTGACAACTAATAGCTGTCTAATTGGACTTAAGGCTCACTCAGCAGGAGGGAAGTCATGGCGGACGGGACTGGAAACAGCCAATTCTTGAGGCTAGTGAGTTCATGAACTTTAGAAAATAATCTACCTTTGCCACTTTGCTAGACCAGCATAATCCCTTCCTAAATTCAAAATCTTATCCAAGAAATTACTAATATTTTAGCTCTAGTTCAAAAGGATAATACAAAACGAAACAAAAATCCTACCTTACATCTTCAAAGCACTCAAGTAGGAGTAGCACACCTTCAGTCAGCATGCATAAGGCCAGATGCCCCCTCAGCCTTACTGCCTGTAGGCTTTGGTGCCATTATTAAGTGCTGCAGTATTATTAAGTGGAAGCAGTTTCCTTCCAATCAGGTCTTCAGCTGATCGGCTGTGGAGAATAATTGTTTTTATTCAGGCTAAAGATTCAAATGCTAACTCACCGAGGAGCAAGCTCACAAACAAAATGAGACAATGTTTCACTTAAAAGCTGAGTACCCCATGAACAATCCAGTTGATAGACATTTACCTTGACCGTGGATGTGTATTTAGGTCAGGGTGATTAAGTTAAAGTTAAGATACTACATGCAGGGGGTTAAAAAATCTAGAAAGGTGGCAACAATTAGTTGTTTCCATTATGGAGGAGAACAGAGTGAGGCAGAAGAAAGCAACAGAATAGTTTGAGCTTCTAACTGTCCATTTCTGCAGTGGTGCTTGTTAATTGAGAAAACGGTGTGAACAGGTACTAGTAAATAGTTATAAAGTTTAATAGCACAACAGATATGTGAACTGTCTCAAAATGATAGAGCAGAAATATATTTATTGATTTGCAATCATATTGCTTACAGTGGAATTAAAATGAAATATTAAAGTAATTATTTGGGGCCAGCTGGGCATGGTGGAGCATCTATAATCCCAGCATACAGGAGATGAGGGCAGGAACACAGCTGAATTTGAGGCCACCTTGAGCCACTGACTGATTTCCAGAAAAGACTGTTTCAAACCAAAAAAAAAAACCAATTTCATAATAGTCTAAATTTTACATGTGAAGATGCAGGACATTTTTATTTCATACCTATGTTTTGGTTGTTGAAATGTATTAAATAGAAAGTTGAAAACAAAACACCACATGTCTATAACCTTAACACTCAGGTAGGTGAGGTAGGAATATCAGGTTAACTATGCAATATTTTGAAAAAACAAAACCAAAAACTTGACAAAAATACCCGAGCTGTTTTTAAAAAAATAAGTTCATGTAATCATTGCTTCATAAATGTTTTTAAAATATGCCATGTATTGAGTAAGAAAACAATTGCAATGACATTCACAAAACCAAATCCCAGCATGAAGAGGGAAGCTGGGCACACCCCATCCCCCCAGCTGTGGAACTATTATTAACTGTTAGCTGCTGGAAGGAAAGACACGTTTTTGTTTTGTTTGTTTTGTGAGTGTACTGACTGTCCAATTACATATTAAATCCCATACCTTTACTCTTTTGATCATTATATGTACAAAAAGGCAGAGAGAGACAGAGACACAGAGAGAGAGAGAGAGAGAGAGAGAGAGAGAGAGAGAGAGAGAGAGAGAAAAGAAAAAGAAGTGCAGACAAGTGCAACATGGATATTAAGGCCCATACATAATATTTGATTCATGAAAATCCCATTTCAACCCATAATGACTTGGGGCTTCCTCCTGGGTCCTGGTCATAAACACAAAATCCCTCTAAGTAGATAAATGTTGCTGTTATACTTTGTGAAATTGACATTCTTTACTCTAAGCACCTTCATCTTGTTTTTTTAAATTTTTTTTTAAGAATTACTTATTTATTTTATGTATATGAGTACATTGTAACTGTCTTCAGACACACCAGAAGAGGGCATCAAATCCCATTGCAGATGGCTGTGAGCCACCATGTGGTTGCTGGGAATTGAACCCAGGACCTCCGGAAGAGCAGCCAGTGCTCTTAACCACTGAGCCATCCCTCCAGCCCACACCTTCATCTTACACAAACCACTCCTTCCCCTGGTGGTATCTCATTTCCAAAGGGAACTAGAAGATAACCATTGTGTGGTTTTAGTTTTGCTTCTCTTCATTTTCAAAAAGTAGTGATTTGTTTTATTTGACTTTTCATGAGTCAGAATGGTAGTTTTAGAAATGTTTAGTCTGTCTTATCCCTACGAAAGAGGTTGTAATCATTTAGTTTTCTGGGGTGATATGAAGTTTCTGCTTAATGAGGAAATAGAAGTGTCAGATTTTTAAAAGATAGCTCGGGCCTGGGACAGATTGAAATCTAAGCATCTTTGCTTAATGACCCGTTTTTCATAGATTTTTCACATATTTTTTACCTTTCCTCTGCATTCTTCTTAGAAACGACTGGGCAATAATCACTGAGCTCAACACATACCTATCCTGTGACTCATACCTTTATATTTTTGGTATATTTCTATATTAGTGTGCTTTGTTACTATAATGAAATAAATGCCTTAGGCAGGCTAACTTTATAAACAGAAAAAGGTTATTTTGCTCAAAGTTCTGGATGTTCAAGTCTTGGGAAAATGGGAAGTCAAGCACTGCTCTGGTCCCTAGTGAGGGTTTACCAGTCGATGACATCACAACGACAACATTGCAAGTAGGAGGAAGAGATCACACCATTCAGGAATGCTACTTGCTCTTAGAACAATGTACTCTCTCAAGAACTCAGGAGTCCTATAACAGCTACTTTAATCCTGTACCATTGACTAAAAGATTTCCAACTAGGCCCACATCTTTAAAGTCCCACTGAGTTTGAATGCTGACACAGTAATTGACAAGCAAAAACCCTTGCAGGACAAACAGTATGTGCACCATAGTAATCACTAAGAGGATGAAAACAAATGGTCATCAAAATATGTGTACAAGAATGTTCATAGTATTGTTATTCATAAACCAATATTTGACAAAATACATACATTTTTGTAATTCATAGGCATACTTTAAAATATATACACAATGTGATAATATACAATCAATGAGTATGATACTGTACAACTACAGAAACTCAAATAGAACTTATATATACATTCTGCTGATTGGAAAGGACCAGATATAAAAGAACATTTTTTATGAGCTCAGCCATTTTAGTTAAATGATTTTTGTGGAAGGGAATGTAAGTCATTATTTATATTTCCTTTTATTTGAAGGTACTTGCTGTTGTCTTCTTACATCATCTACAACCTCACAAAAGCATTCATTCTTTAAGTACTGAAGAAATGATTTATGACACACAGAACAAGACTAATGTCATATCCAACTGAATAATAAAGAGGAGAGATGGCCTTGGGCCAGAGCATAAGTCTTAAGCTACTTACTCTAGTTGACCTTGGATAAATTTCCAGACTTCATCTGCCTCACAACAGCAGTGGGCGATCAGACCATATTTGCATCCCCATCAGCCAAGCCTAGAGCATTGAGAAGTGTGATATCCATCAATCATAAAAGAGAACACAATTAACCATAGGACAACAACATTATCTTAGCATCTAAGTTGTCTAATGCACAGAAATATGATTATCAACTGTTAAGTAAATAATATTCCTTGTGGTGATTGGAATGAGATACCCTCCATAAGTCTTGTACCTTTGAATATTTAGTCCCCAGGTGGTAGATCTATTTAGGAAGGATTAGGGGATGTGGCCTTGTAGAAGGAGGTGTTTCATTTGGGGGTAAGCTTTGAGGTTTCAAAAGGCTACCATTCCTAGTGTGTTCTCTCTCTCTTCTACTTGAGGTTTGAGATATGAAGTATCAACTGTTTCTGTTGCCATGCCTTTGCTTAAGACTGATGCTCTGGCCCAATGCTATATCTCCTGTTTATGCCACCATGGACTCTACTCTAAAACCATAAGCTCAATAAAATGTTTTATTTCATAAGTTGCCTTTGCCATAGTGTTTTATCACAGCAATAAAAAACCAAAGATAATCCTTTAAAAATAATAATTTTCCTTTTATTTTTTCTTAAGTACATATAATTTAGTTCATGACAAAGAGACTGATAATTAGCTTCAAATAAAATATATATGGTTTTACTCATTAATCAGCATGATCTTACAGGGTTCAACAAATGTCTTTTTCTTCATCTTAACAAAATATACTGCATACTAAATTGGTAGAAATTAATATTGTGAAAATGGCCATTTGAACAAAAGCAATTATGAAATCAATGAAATTCTAATTATAATCATCACAAGAAATGGAAAAAACCCTCAAATATATATGGAACCATAAAAGACTCTCAATAGCCAAAGCAATCCTGAAAAACAAAAACAATGCTGTAGAGACTATTACAGAATTCAAGACATGTTGCAGAGCCTTAGTAATGAAAATAGATTAGTCCTGGCACAAAACAGACATGGAGAACAATGGAACAAAATCAAAGACCCAAACATGAGTACATACTACTTCAACTTTTTAATATTTGACAAAGGTGCCAAAAACATATGCTGGACAACAGAAAGCATAGTCAACAAATGGGAAAACTGAATCACCACATCCAGAAGAATGAAATTAAATATGTATCTATCACCTTGCACTAAACTAAATGGATCAAAGACCTAAATGTGAAACCTGAAAGTGCTAGAAGAAAACACAAAAGCATCACCCTACAGAACACACACACACACACACACACACACACACCACTTGTTATAATAATGCTCACCTCTAAGAGCTATAGACTCTCTGACAAAAACAAAACAAAACAACAACAAAACAACAACAAAAACAGTGCCAGGCATAATAAGTGTTCTTTCAAGTTCTTGGTCAGGTGAGTCAAAAAACTCCCCAAACTATATAAGCTATTGATGCTGCCTTTAGTTACCTACCAGAATCTGAAGGTAAATCCCTATTGCTGAAGACAAGAAATACTTCAGACATAAGACTCAGAGGATCCAAGCGGGATTTGATTTAAAAAACTTCCTCTTGGAGGACTAGCTTTTGCAGTAACAGAAGGTTCTATGCAAGCTGACATGCAAGAAAAGTAACCAGTAGTCTTACCCAACTATGATACCTATAAACATCAATGAGAGGAGAATCTACTATCACAACTTTACTAGACCAGCACAATTACTATGTTCTAAAACTTATACCCACAGATAAGAGATTGGTTTTTATCAAAGAAGCTCTTCTTTTCAACAGATGTAAACCATTATAAAAAGCTATAACTAGTTTAAATGAAGAAAACTACTGACCATAGAGTACCCAGCTGTAACTGATACATCTACAGTATAACTCTATACCTATCCAGGCTCAAGAAGAAATATTGTAAGAGCTAGAGGACCAAGATGTCTGCCGAGAGGTTGTATATTTTATATAGGACACAGATGCCTCACACATGAAATCTAAACAAAGTATGTCTCTAAACAAGACCTGCACAATGATAACATCAACTGATAGCCCAACATGGATGGGGGAAATATCATAGGTCTCTTATTCCTATATTAAGAACTACAAACAACAACTATGGAGAAAATTCATCTTCCCCAAGAATGAGTCTCCTAATTGATTCTCTAATATCAAGTGGCCAACTCTAAAAACATATACATAAAATAACACTGAACAGACTCAGCAGATTGTATTTATATGTTTATTCATTTATGTGATGGTTTGAACTTTGTACAATAAAATCCAATAAATAAAATCCAATAATTTTTAAAGTTATTAAACCTTTAATACGAAATCCTATCATATATTATAATGTGATGAGACTTATAATATGAAATAAGCATGTCACAAAAGACAAATATTGCACTATTCTACATATGTGACATAGATAGTTTGCTCAAATATGTAGAAACAAAACATGGAATGGTGGAAGTTAGGCGAGGACGGCAAAAGGAAAATTGTTTTATGTGTAAAAAGTTTAATTTTGCAAGAAAATAAATTTCCCAAAATCTATTGGCCCTTCGTGTGCTTAGAGTAAGCACTATTACATTCTATGTCAACAAATTATACAGCTGATAAATCTTAAGTGTTTTACCATGATGAAAGTCAATGAGAAGCAACACTCAAATAAGTAACTGGGTATAAGTTTTGAAAATATGCTGTTTAAAAGAAGATATAAAAATACCAAACAAAAACATGAATACATGCTGTACATGATAAATGATCAGGAAAATGTAAATTAAAAGATAGAAAAATTCCCTCTACTCGTTCTTGAGAATGGTCACAAGTGAAAAGAGTGACCATAACAAAGGTGGGCCAGGTTATAGAAGACAAAACTATTATACATTCCCAGTGGAAAATGAAAATTTATAGTCACTTTGGAAAACATTTTAGCAATCTCTTATAATGTCTATATTTTAATGTACATATGACCATGCTTTTGCACTCCTAAGTATTTACCACACAGGAAGAAAGCATGTGTCCACGGAAAGATATAAAGCCAAATGTTCATAGCAGCTTTATTTACAAGAACCATAAATTGAAAATAAGGCAAAATTTCCTCAACAGATGGATGGGTAGAATAAATTGTAGCAGAGTTGACACTCCATATGTCCAGGTTCCACATCTGTGAATTCAACAAACTGTGAATCCAAACTATTTTTATAAACATACCATCTGTTCTGAGCATGCACTGGCTTTTCTTGTCTCTATTCACAAAGCAATATAATATAACAATTATTAGCATAGACTTGACATTATATGTAGTCTTGAGATGATTTAAAATATAGAGGAAGATTTTAACATCTTATATGCATATGAGGCATATGAGCAGCCACAGATTTTACCGTTTTCATCAGCTCTAGATTCAATTTCTCTTAGATACTGAGAGGCAACAATTTATGCACTTACTAAACAACAAGTTTCCATAAAAAATTAAGCAACTACATGCATGTGTGTGTGTGTGTGTGTGTCTAAAATTCCATAGGTTAAATAAAAGAAGCTAAGTCAGTTAAAAAAGTGACACTGAGAATAAGTGACTGTTAAGCATTTATTCCTAAATGGGACATCTATATCATATATACCCAAGACTCCAGGGAACATCAGCAGTGGCAGAAGAAGGGGAAAGCGCTATGAAATACTGTTACCCAGTTATGGCACAACCATTGCAATCAGGAATACACAGTAGCCATTGATAGATACCAGCACAAGGCTGAAACCTTCAACGTTTCATTATAAGTAGAGCAAGCCCCCAGCAAGCCCTACCACTTCCTGAGGAGCTCATTACTGTTAATGGTTGCTATGAGATGGAGTGTCTTTTTCTCATAAACCCTGAAGAACGAGTTAGGAAGAAGTTCAGAAGGAAAGAAAAAGAAAAGATACAGGATAATGGGAAGTCAGGATGACCACAATAAATTGTACATATGTACAAAACTCAAAATATTATAGTTGTATAAACTTTCATAAAATAAGTTTCTCATTGAAAAAACTCAGCCTCTGTGTTTCTGTTTATATAGAATTCCAGAAAAACTAAAAATAATTTGCAATCACAGATCAGTGGCTTCATGGGGCCGAGCTGAGAAGAACAATGTGAGTCTATGAAGACAGAACTAAAAATGTCATATTCTGGGAGAATGAACTTAATGCTATTTATGGAAATCTGGTTGTTGGTATCCCCTACTATTCACTGAAAAGAGAAGCTTCTCTGATAAAGGCCTTCTGAAGGTAGGATTTATCTAGGATAAAAACATAGACGTTTAGAAGGCAGTTTGATACCATGGCAATTTAAACAAACAACAGTAAAAAGTTCCTCACTAGGAACCATGACATCCCCAACCATGGAGTTTTGATCAGATTGACAGTTTCAGGTTTGAAATCCTCCCTGCTGAGCTTGCTTCAAACCTAATCATTTTAGCTGTGCTACTGTTACATCAGTGGGTGCATTTTACCTAGCAGATAAGTACTATAGCTCTGAAGGTTCACAGAGTACTTAGACTGCTGATCCATTTTCTCCCCTAAAGCCTGTATAGCACCCAACAGGAAGGATTCTTTCAGTTCAGTTCTAGCTTGTTTTCTCTGTGTCTTGCAACCAAAGTTTGTCAGCAATGGGGTTTTATCATCTATTATGTGGGCAACCAAGAGGAATGGCGAGAGACCTCTGTAGCCTCCCTGGCCAACAGCCCATAAGGAAGTATTCCACACTTGGCAATGGGATTTTATTTACTAACTCATGGCTTTTTAGAATCAGCATTATCCAGCCCCGAAGGATCTCTATCTTGTCTTATTTTTAACTTTGTTTTTTAGTTAGCTTATAAAGTAGTAGGCTTCCATATGACTTTCATATACTGACCTTGTTGGTTAACCCTCCCAACTGCCCGGTTCCTTCACCCATACCTCTGATTAACCCTTTTCACTCCTATTTCCTTTCCCTAATCTCATATAACTTATATTCTGACATTCTTCCATTGCCACTTAAATCATACTCAGCACAATATTGCCCTTTTCTTCTTTCCTTGCTTCTATAGGATTTCCTAGTTAACCACCAAATCTAAAGATTTAAAATTAGAGTGCACATATGAGAAAAAACATGCTGTATTCTTTTTTGGGGCCCATAATTTCTCTCTCAGTATAATTTCCCCCCTAAATTCTATTTTCCTGCAATTCACCTTTTAACCACCAAATACAATTTCATTGTGTATATGTACCACATTTTCTTTGTCCATTCATTATTTGATGGACATCAGGGCAGATTCCATTTCCTAGCTATACAAACAGCTAGGAATGTGGACAAACAAGTATCTCTGTCATAGGATGTCAAGCTCTTTGAATACATGTCAAGAGGTGGTATAACGGAATCATACAGTAGTTCTATGTCTAACTTTTTGAGCAACTTTGACACTGATTTTTATAATGGCTATATTAGTAACTTTTCCATTGCTGTGATAAAACATCATAACCAAAGCAACTTATAGAAGGAAGTTTTAATTGGGTCTTACAGATCCAGAGGGGTTGGGGTCCACCACCATCATGGCATGGGAACATGGAAGCAGGCACATATGCAAACAGGGAGATATGGTGCTAGAGCTGCAGCTGAGAGCTCACATTTAGATCTTCAAACAGGAAGTAAAAAACATAATGAGAATGACATTTGAGTCATTTCAAAGCCCAAGCCCACCCCTGCTGACACACTTCTCCAACAAGGGCTCAGCTAATCTTTCCCAATTAGTTCCAACAACTGGGAAACAACTATTCGAAGATAAGAGCTCTTGGAGGCCATTCTCATGCAAACCACCCCAGTGGCTGTTCCTGTTTGCACTCCCACCAACAGTGAATAAGAGTTCCTTTTCCCCCACTTCCTTATACCATTTTTATTATTTGATTTCTTGATGAATGCAAGTCTGTCTAGTGTGACACAGAATCTTAAAGTAGTTTTGCTCTGCCTTTTTCCTGATGGCTAATAATGTTAGACAAGGCTGCCAAGAAAACAATTGAGAATAAGTTGTCCTTCACTAAATGTTGCTGAGAAAATTGGATAGCTACATACAAAATAATGAAATTCTTTTTGAGAATTTGGATTCTTAAATTGCACTATGCCCCTCCCAATATTTTAAAATAGATTAAATGTTGAAGTGCTAGGTGGTATATTTCACTGATAAATTGCTTCCTTAGCATGTAGAAAGTATCACAAAATAGAAACACAAAACATAAACAGAGAAGATGTCAACTTAATACCTGATGGTTTACAATTCATAGAAGAACATGTAGGATGTTCCTTAATATTGTCAGAGGTGGCACTAATGGCATTGGCAAAAACAAGTAGAACTATACTAATGAAAAATCTGCACACCAAAGATAACAACCAATAAAATTAAAAACTGTACCTTTAAAATGAGAGAATATACTTGTAAGTTCTGTATCTGACAATACACACACATCATTAGATAGAATATATATATATATATATATATATATATATATATATATATATATACTGTCATACAGAAAAGCAACAAAAGCTAAATCACCTGATTTTAAAATATGTAAGCAAAGAACTGTAAAGAGACATTTTTAAAGGACATAGAGATGGCCAGCAAGCACATGAAAAAACATGCATCATCACTAAGAACCAAGAAAATGCTAATACAAATCACAATCAGATAGCGTTTCATATCTGTTTCTATGGCTAATATCAAGATTTACATGTACTAAATGTTTGCAAGGATGTGGTGAAAACAGAGCCCTTCCACACTGTTGATGGAAATGTAGATTTATTGGGCTAGTATGTAAACAATACGGAGCTCAACACATTAAATACAGAATTACTAGCAGTCCAATTCCTCTACCCAAAAGATATGACATTACTAAAGAATGAAAATGTCCATACCTTCATGTTTATTATAGCATGTAACGAGTACATGTAATAATAACATGTATTTATAACATGTAATAATAATGTGATAGCTAAGACATGAAAAAGGCCTAAATGTATGTTGACAGACAAATGGACAAATTATTGTATGTGTGCAATGAAACAGTATTCAGCTTTGAGGGAAATTCTGCTGTTTGTGTCAAACATGCATGGATGTGGTGGATACTGTGCTAATGAAATAAGACATGAAAAGATAATATGTAACTTCCCTTTTCTGTGGACTATATACATTAGTCAAAATCAATATTCTGTAGAAGGGATAAACCAGGACTGGTAAAGAGTACAAAACTGCAGCTATTCAAGATTAGCCTAGATATGTTAGACATGGCATAATTATACTGTAATTCATATTGCAGTATGATTGAGCCAGGCACAGAGGCACATGCCATTAATCCCAGCATGGAGGAGACAGAAGCAGGCATATCTCTGTGAGTTCATGGCCAACCTGATCTGCATAGAGTTTCAGGATAGCTAGAGGTACATGGTGAGACAAACCAAACAACCCCACCCCCCAAAAGACCAAAATGAAAAAACTTTAAAAATGTAGTATAATTTGGAAATTTTGTCAGAGTGTATACATGGTATAAATGTGTGAGAAGATAAATCCTACCTTGTTTATTGATCATTTCTGTCTTATAGGTATATAAATTATGTATACTTATGCATATCTTTTGTTTAACAAACATCCATTAGCTTATCTTTAATATTGTAAATCAGAAAAATATATAAAGTAAGAATTTACAGAATAAATGTGTGGAATCATGATAATGGCACACAGATGCAGTTAGTATTTGTGTAATAGGTACAAGCAATATTTTTCATGGGAAAAAGAAGTAAATTAACTATTTTAGGACTAGGCATATACAACAGTGGTAGAGCACTTGCCTAGAATGTATAAAGACCTGGGTTCAATCCCCCATACCACAGAAAAATTAATAATGTAAACATAGTTTGTGTACATATTTGTCTTGTGTGCATGTGTGTTTAACTATAACTGAAACATGACATCCTATGTGCTATATTTTCTGGGTCTTAAATTCTATAACCACATATACACATGAAGGTTCAGTTTCTTTTTCCTATTGGATAGATGCTGAATCTCTTATCTTTGGGTTTAGAGTTCCCAAACATGATGGATGTAGAAAGATTTCTGCCAGTGAATGAACTTTTTAAGAAATCCTGGCTGATATTGTTAAGGCAGTGCTCTAACCCCCTCCCAGGATTATTCAAGTGCTCACCTGAGACTTCTTGAGAGAAAATTATTTTGGCTCTTCTTAAATAGTCTGCTCCTAATTTTTAAAAAACAAAACAGATCATATATTCCTTCAAGTAATACAGGAAACAGTATAGAGAGTGAGTGTTTGGCCAGTCCTGCTTCCAAAATGTTACGTATGTATTAAACACGTTTCTTTTGAAATTGGTGTCATATATTTTTTTATTGGCCATTAACTTTCCCACTTTGTTCCACCATACAACAAAATAGAATCCTTTTTAAGACTTCCCACACATCCTCCCCACCCACTCTCTGGTATCTGGTGTCCATGATGACAAGAATGCAGTGCTTATACCAGTTTCCCTGAATCATGCTCTGAGCTCAGAGGCAGGCTGTTGCATAGCAACAATGGTTCTGAGCGGAAATAGAGCCCCAGAAGCAAGAGTGACCAGATGTGATGCAAGTGCTATTAGAAAAGTGGATAAAAATCACCATATCTTGGCCCACATCTCTGGCGGAAGCTTCCTTACCTCACCAGAGGCCAGGTCAGCATCCTGAACCCCAAGGAGCCTGTAGACACTATGTAGGGGGTCCCAGTACCTTGGCTGAGAGATCACGTGGAGGGGTCAAGTGGAGATGTACTGTAGGAACACAGAAAAAGCCAAGGAATCATCCTAAGACAAAACAATATACTATAGCATACTAAATGCACACGAAAACATGCAAATCCACTCTGATGTTGTACTAAGTAGAACATACAAAAAATTTGCAAAAAAAAATAAATAAATAAAAAAGTTTCACTATGTATCCCAGTCTGGCCTCAAACTCAATATCCCCTTGCCTTGCATCCCTAATGAGAATGGCAATCCTGTGGACACATGGGCCAGAAGAAGATGTTGTATCTCCTGGAACTAGAGTTACAGATGGTTGTGAGCCGCCACGGTTCTTAGGTGTTAAAGCTAGAGCAAAGCACTGGAGACGGAAGTCAGAAGATGGGTGAGGCCAAGCAATCCGTGGAGATACTCATCACCTTACCACTTCACTCACACTTCTGCACTGTTTTAATTTGGTTTATAAACAGAATATTGAAATATAAAAGAAAACACCAGAATGGTCACAATAGAAACACAGTTAACGGGAGACACACACACACACACACACACACACACACACACACACACACGCACACATGCACAGAGAGAGAGTGAGAGAGAGAGAGAGAGAGAGAGAACACTAGAGCAAGCACTGTAGAGAACTAGAGCAAGCACTGCAGAAGCATGCATTGAGACATGGGGTATGTGGCAGAAGCAAGCAAATATGTGGTGGAGAGATGCAATGCAGAGCACTTTGTGAGCTATGAAGAGAGGCAGAACTAGAGATACTGCTGAGGAACAGCCTGCCCTGAGAGGTCTGCACTACCATCTGAGGTTATAGTGATGTCTGGACCCATGCTGCTGAAGACCATGTCTGGGTCCATGGCCCTTCTGTAACAGGGGTCTATGATGAAGCTGTGGCTTATGTTACCACCAAAGGCCTTGTAGATGTCCATGGTCTGTACTGGAACCTGAAGCCATGTTGATGTCAGAGGGCAAAGCTGACCTGGGCTTGCCCGTCATTGTCCAGTACATGGTGGCACCAGCAGTGATGTGGGAACAGGAAAGCTGGTGACCCCCATTGCTAGGGTGGTATAAGAGAGTTGGCCCTGGATGTCCCCAGCTTTCACCTGGCCACAGGGAGAGCTGGCTCCAGCGGTGTGGGCATGGTAGAGCTGGTGGGCAGACCAACTCATCTACCACCCAGGCCTAGATCCAGGACTTTGAATAGGCCTACCCCAACATTTTCCCCATCTATGAGCTGCTGGAGTGCATGAAAGGCCCACTTCTGCTGAACCAAAATTACAGGATCTCCATGACCCAGGGCAACAACAGGATATCTGAGCGGAGTCTCAGACAAGGTCCAGCATTGATGGTGTAACAGAAACCAGACGCCTTGAACTAGGCTAATGACTCGTGCCAATGAACATTCATTCTCAAGTAAAGCTGTTAGAGGAAAATACTGTGTGACACACCACAACTTCCCATGCTGCTATGACAAACGAATATGTGATGTAGAAGCAGGAAAGACAGGAACAGAATGGTATAGTGCATAGAAGGCTGCTGCTAATAGAGGTGCAGATCACTGCTCAGAAGGGTCAGCAAGATGGTGTTTGTTTGGTTGGTTTCCCTTTTCTTTTCTAATATTTATTTTTGTTTTTTATTTTCTTTTGTGTGTGGGGGATAGGGGATTACAAGGGTGGAGGGCAGATATGGAAGGACTAGGAAATGAGTGGAATTAGGGTACATGATGTGAAAATCACAACGAATCAATAAAAATTATGTTAAAAAATAAGCTAGAAAGGTGTAAAATTAAAAACAAAGAAAAGAAAAAAGAAAGAAAAAGGAAAAGTGAATAAAAATCATAATTCCAAGTCAGTCCCCAAAGCAACCCAGTTCCTCTTCTCACCAAGAACCCCTGTCCCATGCACTCAACTCTGTGTGCTTAGAACTCCATGCTGAGCCCTGCATACACCTTCCAATCTCCTCAGGGTCTCCTTTACAGAAAAAGACAATATTTAACAGGTCTTGTATTCCACATGCAAGATGCAATGCCATCTTTATTACCATCCTATAAGGGAATGAAAGCAATTCCAACTTTTTTAACAGATTAGAAAACAGTATCTTCAAGAATATACGAACTGTGCTTGCCTTTTTCTAGAGTAAACACAGACTGTGTGAAGAAAACACAACACTGGGATTCTGGGAACTGGGATTTTTACTTTCAGTTTGTAAAAGCATGTAGAAGGGTTCTATAGCCTCAAGGCCAACCAGCATTTCCCTTAGCCAGTTGACAGTCCAGGTCTTGATTTACTTATGTGAGGTTCTTGCTTGAAAAAACAAAAAACAAAATGAAACAAAACATCTGCAGGGGCTGGAAAGGACAGTTCAGCTGGCAGAAAGGCTTGCTGTACAACACTGACTACCTAGGTTCAAACCCCAGAACTCTTGTAAAAATAGAAGGATGCATTCTATAGATCACATCTGTAATTTCAGCATGCCTGCAGTAAACTGGGAGACAGAGATAGTAGAATTGGTCAGAATCTTGCATATGCAGCAGTACAGTGAAAGAAATAAAGAGACCTTACTTCAAAACAATGAAAGTGACTCCCAAAAATTGTCTCCTGACTTCTGCATGTCACTGTGGCTTACTTATGTACACACACACACACACACACACACACACACACACACCCCAACCTAGCTATCTCCCATCTTCTCCTCTAAGCCTTATGAGACTATTCTGTCTACTGCCACTGGGGTATTGAAAGTAGTTCATTTATCTTTCATAAAAGGAAATATTCATAGCTAAATCTTCTTTACTAACTGGCACTATTTATTGAATCATTAATTTTCACCATGAGTACTATAGATCTCCAAATATCCAGATTCTATCAAAAACATCTGGAAAAACAGACGTCAGAAATCACTGTCACAATATTTCCATCCCTCACATGTCATGTATAGTCACTGCAGATCCCACGTGACCCATGTCCAGACATTTCTCTCCAGTTGCCTCTCCCTATGCTCCCTCATATATATTCCTGTGTGCTCAGTAGCTTTACAAAAATTCTTATGATTGTCCCTGCAGGATCTCTTTTCTCTTTCCTCTCCAATCCATTATCTGTACCACTGCCAGTCACCTTCTGATGACAAGAATCAGATTATTTCTTTGTTATCTATTATCCCTCCATTCTCAAGATAGAAATCCCTCACGCGGCCCAAACCTGTGATTCTCATGCCATTGGCACCTCATTCCAATTAATCTGCATATTGTCTGTCCATCAGGCTTCAGCCACTGAGCTTGACCTCTGGTTCACAGCCCACACACTGAGGGATACTGACAAAATGATCTGATCCTTCTTTGCATTATCTTGCTACTCAGTAATCAGCTCAAATGCCACTTCAAGAAAGAACTGCATTGACAACCCCACGGAAGCTGCTTGCTTTATGCTGCTTTTTTCCCCCCTCAAAGCATAAGGGGAAATTAACCACTTGGAATAAAGATAAAGTTAGGATGAGAAAGCATATTAAACAATAGGAAGGGAGTGGTAAAGTCTTGCCTGTATAAACATGTATAAATAGAAGCTATGTAATAACTGAAGACAGTCTTTCTCAGATTGTCCATAACTCACTATACCTAGACATGACAATCATGACACTGACTGCAAACAAATAATAGATATATAGACAATTTCTTGCTTGCTGTTAACTGTTCATATATTCTTTCTGTAGGCAGGATATCATGTCAGTGTCAGAGGCATTATACTTATAGAGTAAAGGAGGCAGAGTAGGAGTGAGAAATTTGTATTTTCTAGGAGATTACTATATGACATACACTAAATTTTTATTTGTACAATTTTTTATTGTTATTCAAGGCCTCAAAAAGATATTGGGAGATCCATCTTTGCTTACTTTTTACAGGCTCAGATTAATAAGAAAATTCTAAGCAGGTATCAAATGGAACCCATGGCCACTTTGGAGTATTTTCCCTTGTAGGATTATTGGCGTCCCAGGTCCACTCCACCACAGTGCACGGCCTCTCAGGGAGGTAGGACACAGGAGTTGACCATGCTTACCCCACAGCATCGCTGGGCTGTAGGGAAGCTCTGGGACACCACTCAGGGGTGGCAAAGTGCAGTCTGAGGTGCTGGACAGCCAGAGCTGGCTGGGGGTCCCCAGGCCTGTGATGAGGCAGGGGCCGTCTGGTTCTCAGGCTCTTGGACATCCAGGTGCCTCTGGAAACCACCGAAGAGCTGAGAACGGAGTGAGGGTCTGAGGGCTAGATCCAGCCTGGGGCAGGGGGGTGGGGGCAAAAGGGGAGCTCCAGCTGGCCCCTCAAGGATAGTCCTTGGCTTGATGGGCAGCAGCAGTCTTGGGCTTAGGCTTGGTGGCTGTCTTGGCTGGGTGCAGAGAGAGGTCTTCTATGGAAGACTAGATGAAGAGAAGGCAAAGTCCTTGCTCCCCATGGTGGATCCTGATGAAAAGAGGCAGTCCATGGTTTTAAAGCATTTATTGTCATGGTGGAAAGTGGATACGTAAAACCATACCCCACTTCTCAGGGTGGGCCTGAGGTTAAATACCTTTTGCAGGGAGGAATGGTTGGGAAGGAAAGCTTATTGGCTAAGCCTCCAGACCTCTAGGTACCTCATTCAAATGGAGATTTGTCTTGAGACTAAGTGACCACAGGTCACATCCTGTCGTCTACCTGTGGAGGGGCTTGGGGTGTTGCCCTTATATAACTGATAGCTACAAATCTATGGGGGGCTGTGCCTAGTGACAGGGGCCTGGTGCCTGGGAACAGGCGAAACACCTACCATCCCTTCAGGGTCTCTGGGGCTTCAAGCCTTAGCTCAACCAGGGGACCAAGCTACCTTTCATGATCCCATATTCCTTAGCCAATTAGAGAGAAATATTTGTAACTACTCATGTGCACACATGGGCACACACACATACATGAACACACTCTTATTTACATTTGTTATGTATTTTTGTTTATTTTTGAGATTGTATTTTAATTCTAACATCTCTAGCTTTCCATTTTATCAATTGTTATTGTGTGTGTTTGTGTGTGTGTGTGTGTGTGTGTGTATGTATGTATATAATAATATACCCAAATATAACCTGTTGAGCACATATACTATTACTTGTATATCTGTTTTCAGGGTTGTTTGGTACTGAACAACACACATATTTTTAAAGAAGTTAAACTTTTGTATAAAATTATTCTCTGAGTCATACTGATATAAATAAAAAAACAATTTACTTATAAATAAATTAGGCACAACTGGAATTTCTATCCTATATTCAAATAGCAAAGAAAGGAAAAGCTTAAAAGAATTCAAAAAGGCACTGAACAGCTATCATATAAGGAATGCTGGCAAGAAACAGAAATGGATGCTCATTCTGCACCAAATCCCATAGCAGAGTAACCATGGTAACCATGTTAGTCAAGAAAAGCTAGGAGAAAGGAACAGCAATTGCTGTTGATTTCTTTTATAATGTGTGCTAGAGACTGCATCAGATTGAATTGACCACAGTAAGTAATCTCAAGTAATTCAAGTGCTGCAGAAATATGCATTTCTGAAAGTTTCATTAATCCACAGATACTTACTGTACAGAGAGAGAGAGAGAGAGAGAGAGAGAGAGAGAGAGAGAGGTTTGTCATAAACAAGGATGAGAGTTTTATCTTCTACAACCTTCAAAATGCTTGGTGTAATCAGTCTTTAACTTAACCATTTTTGTAAAGACACTGAGATGTTTTGTGATCTCCCCATATCTCTCCCCCAAGATCCTAGGAATTCATTAAAATCAAGTATTGGAAGTGTGTTAATAAAGAAAAATCCCATAATTCAACAGATTCTGTTATGACTATATTTTTCCTTTCCCCCTATTCTTCTCTTATACAATACACCCCAACATCAGACTCTTTCCTTCCCTCCTCCAAGTTCCCCCACACTGCTCCTCTGTCTTCCTTCAGTAAAAAAGCAGTCCTACCTGTGATATTGGCTGAATGTAGCATAACAAAATGCAGTAAGACTAGGCACAAACCTTCATATAAAGGCTGGAAGAAGCAACCTGGTAGGAAAAGGGTCCCACCAGTAGGCAAGAGTCAGAGACACCACCATTCCTCCTGTTAGAAGTACAACAAAATCCCCAAGCTAAACAACCATAGCAAGTATGCAAAGGGCCTACCTAGCAGCAGACCCATGCTGCCTCCATGATTTTTGCTTCAGTTTCTATGATTCCCTATGAACTCTGTTTAGTTGATTCTGTGGGCCTTGTCCTCCTGGTATCCTCAACCTTTGTGGCTCCTACAATCTTTCCCCCACCCTCTTCCTCAGGGGTCCAGAGCTCTGCCTAATATTTGGCTGTGGATCTCTTTGTCTGCTACCATCAGCAGCTGGAGGAAGTCTGTCTGATGACAACTGGGCAAGACACTGATCTATGAGGATAGTAGAATATCACTAGGAATCATTTCACTGACTTTGTTGGTGGTGGTAGTTTCAGTTGTCTTTGGTTCTACCCTAGGTGTTTGAGCCATCCAACTTCCAGATCTTGGCTATCCAGCAGTGTCTGGCATGGGCTCCCTCTCATGACGTGGGTCTTAAGTTGGACTAGTCATTGGACAGCCATTCCAACAAGTCCTGTGCCACTTTTATTCCAGCACATCATATAGGCAGGACAAATTGTAGGTCACAGGTTTCATGGCTAGGGTCATGTTCCAGTCACACCATTAGATAACTACCCTGGTTACAGAAGATGGCCAGTTCAGGCTCCATAGCCTCCATTACTAGGGTCACCCAAATAAGTTCCTGGAAGTCTGTACTGTACTAAGTTTCCACATCATTCCCTAAATGTGTTCTAATCATTTCTCCTCATACTCTCTCCCTCTATTCCTCCCTTCCCCTGTAAGACTCTTGGGAGCCTTAAGTTACTAGAGACCCCCCACCCCAGTGAACACATGGAGTCAGGGATTGATGCAAAATGCAAGAGGAATTTATTGATCCAGCATGCTGAGGTCATCCTGCACACCAAGACAGGAGAATGACCACACGTAGCCCGTTCAGAAACCTTGTATATATTTTTTAGAGCAGCAGCCATTAGGCACAGTGTGATTGGCAGAACAGTGTGACTTTTAAACTGATTCGTCTTTAGGGAATGAGGTAGCAGTTGCTTTATCTGTCCCTCCCTTCCAGCCTATGTGCTTGCTAATCTGTTTCTTCCAGGAGGGGAGGGGTGCCCATGTGCTTGTGGGCCCTAGTGAAATATCCCAAAGTTCCTGAGCTGACTTCTCACCCCACCTGATTCCCTCTTGTTCCCATTCTCAACTGCCCCCAGCCCACCCACAAAATCTATTCTATTTCCCCTTCCCAAGGAGTTCCATGTGTGCCCCCTATACCTCTCCTCTTTACCTAACTTTTCTAGGTCTGTGGATGGTAATTCAAAATATCTTTTACTTACCAGCTGTCTTAGTTAGGATCCCCATTGATGTGAAGAGACACCATGACCAAGGCAACTCATATAAAGATAAACATTTAATGGGGGCTGGCTTACACTTTTGGAGGTTCAGTCCATTATCATCATGGCGAGAAGCTTGGCAGCATTCAGGAACGCATGGTGCTAGAGAAGGAGCTGAGAGTTCTACATCTTGATTGGAAGGCAACCCGGAGAGACTGTCTTCCAAGCAGTAAGGAGGAGGAGGATCTCATTGCCTACTACCACAGTAACAGTAACAAACTTCCTCCAACAATGTGAGGTTCTGCCCTAACCTGCATAGAAGGAGTTGCTGCATCAGCTATTTTTGCTATCACAGCACTTGGTGGAATTTCCCTGCCCAAGTTGGGAGCTCTGCTTTTGGCCTGATAAGAGAGACCTGTGTTGAGAAATGGAAACCTACAACAATCCAGACAGTAGAGTCAGTTATCAGGCAATCCATAGAGTGGGCTCAAAAACATGAAAATAACAGGTTGTTTTCTGACAAAGGTTTAAACTAAGTTCAGTTATAAAGGATAGTCATTTCCATATGCTATACTAGGACATGATATTTATGCATACAAACAGGAATTGTATTCTATCTATTATACCATGTTCCAGAGTCAACTTAAAATGTATCATAGACAAAAATCTAAAACCTAAATCTGTAAAACTTCTAACATAAAACATAGGAGTAACATCTGTGTTTTTGAGTTATACGACAATTTATAGATGAGATACCAAAATCACAATTCATAATTGAATTCATTAATAAACATATAATTAAAGAAATTAATAAACTGACATGCTGGTCCTTTCTGAATGAAAGTATCCCGTGTTTGTGTTTCTTTATTCCATTTTTCCCTTATCCGGTGATTGTGTCTCATATTAATGATTTTTCATAGTTCCAGTAAATTTCTTCACTTTCTAGTAATGGACCCTGTGTAACTCTAGCAGTATGTGGCTGTTTCATTTTCATAATTTCTTCAAACTTTCTTTGCAAGTCAAACATTAATCCAAAACTACCATTGTGCAGTTATTGCATTGTTTCCAAAAATGAAAGCGCACAGCATGCACTTGGGCCACCACCTGGGCACCACTGTGCTGTACTGTGCTGTGCCTCTTATGCCTCAATCATTACATCTAGGAACATCTAGTTTCGCAGAACTCACCAGAGCAGAAGGTGAAAGAAATAGGAAAGTCAGATATATTAGAATAATTATGCACACCAAGGCCAACTGAAAATCAGTCATGCACTTTATAACACTCCTATGATAGAACACAAAGCACTTAAATCTTTAATAAGAAAATTAAAAGACAAAACTATTAAAATTAATATCTGGAATAATTTGTTAGGAGGTATACAATACTGAAAGATACATTTTGTATCAGAAATGTAAATTATGTATGGGTTTAAAGAAGCATAAGAGTTTTCTGTTTATATTTCATTGTTTTATTTTACATGTATGAGTGTTTTGCATACCTCATGCTTGTCTGGTGCCCAAGGAGGCCAAGAGAGGGTGTCACATCCCTCGGGACTGGAGTTACAGGTGGTTGTGAGCCATTGTGTGGACACTGGAAAGGAACCCAGGCCTCTTGCAAGAGATACATATGCTCTTAGCCACTGAACCATTTCTCAAGCTCCAGCTAAAAGATACTTATGTAAATGTTGTAATAATCACAAGGCAAAAAAAACAACAACTTATATTTGGGACACAAAAGGTTAAAAATAGTCAAAGAATCCCACAACAAAAACATTTAATTGAAGAAAACAATGAAGTTATGAAATCAAGGTTTGATCTGGCCAGATGTTACATTTGTCCACAAAGCAACTCAATAATGCTGGACAAGGTAGTTCTCCAAGCCTGACCCCTGAGTACAGAAGATTTGATTAATACCTCCAGCAGATACAGGATTCTCCCTTTTGTAAGGTGTGTGTGTGTGTGTGTGTGTGTGTGTGTGTAAGTTATAAACATTCATGTGGAGAGTGCACAGATTTCACGAGCATTTATATTGCTTCACCATGAATTTTGAATTTTCACTGGTGGATAAAGGATTCACAGTTGGAGCACTTGAAAGCCATTTCTTCCCTGACTTTTAGAATGTTTATCACAAATGGGTAGCTGTCAGTGCTTTGCTTAATTCCCATGGGGATCTTTGTGCATGTCTCCAGTTTCTCTTTGGTATCACTCTCCAAATGCTTTTTCCTTAATCTCTTATCTGTTCCTCTTCAATCCAGGAAGCCTGCTTGGCTTTGTGTGAAATCCAATTCCCTGCATGTACATCACACTTAATAGCAAAGGTATGCAGATAATTAAAATAGTGCTAGGTTGGATGTCACAGACACAGGAAAAATAAGGATAAAAACTTTGATGTGACATAAATCGGATATTGGTCTCACTGAGAGTCAAGCTTAAGAGGAACTACTGCCTAGTTTGTGGTTCACATCTACCACCCAACACATGCATTCTAACTGCATGAGCCTTGGCCAAGCCTTCAATTTAACCTATAGGATATATATGACCTTATCTATCTACCATCATAAGTACACTTTCATTTCAATTTGTAGTTGATAATTTTTTTAGTGCATACAAAATTTTCACTTTAGCAAAGATGATAGTATTCCATTGTGTAGATGTTTTGTGGTTTATTTATGAAGTTCGCAGGTGTTCGGCATTAATTTTTATGAAATTTATGCCTAGTTAACATCTGATTAAGAATAATTTTAAGGATATATTAAGAGTATTTCTATGTAAAAAAAAGTCAAGTATAATTATGTTTTCAAATAGATTATTAGATATTAATTATTGTTGCCCATTTGAACTTTAAAATGGTTGCATTTGGTTATAGAACTATTAATACTGTACGAAAGTTAATACTGGACTTTGGGCATGGAAGCAGGCAGCCTAACTGCAAATCTTCACCTCTCTCTCCTCTCCTTCCAATAAAATCCCCCAGTCTCACTCCCAACTCTGAAGCAGACCACCTGCTGCAGCCAGCCCCTCCTCTCTGCTCCCATGTGACAGATCATGCAGGTCCCGTCCAACCTTCCTCTCCTCTTGCTATCCCAATCACCAATTCTGGCAGGAATAACCAGGGAACCTATCAGCTGAGCCTTCCAGAGAAGCAAGTAGGCCAATGAAGCAGGTAGGTGAGCTTCACGTCTTCATTTTTTCTATTCTCTTCCAAATTCAATCCCCAAGTCTCATCCTCAGCTCTGTAGTATCCTACCTGTTGTGGTCTCTCTGCACTCTTTGTCCCAATTCCCAGGGAACTAAACAGATTCTGGTGGCATGCCCTGTTTTCTCCCTCAGGTGGACACCTCAGACTCCCCCACCTAGCCCATCCCCATTCCTAAGGGTCAGGTTCGAACAGGAAACACATTTTACCAGAAATCCCAGTGATAACACCTATCAGGATCCTAGAAGAACTCCCTACCAGGCAAAACACGGTGACCACAATCCTAAATGCTAGTGAAGGTAACAGAAACCAAGAAACAAAACACCCACCACCCAAAAAAGACAAGACCAGATATTAGCACCTAGAGTTAGAATCATCCTAAACCCAGATGCCTAGATGCCAGCATAAAAACATATATAACAGCCAGTGTTGGGAGCCGCCTGAGCGCCCACATCCGCCATTACAAGATAGCGCCTACATCTGGCCGAGGACAAGTTGTAAACAGGCTAGTGCGCATGCACCTGGTAATTTTCCACCTCAGAGTCTCAGCCTCTCTCGTGGCGGCATCTGGCCTGGTGTGCGGGAGCCAATGGGGAAGCTCCATGTCCCAGGCAAGCGCTGTGGCCTATATAAAGGGCGGGTATTCTATTGTTCTGAGTCTCCACTCGTGGCAAGCTTATGCTCTCCCTCTCAAGATGCATTAAAGCTTTTTACTGCAGAAGGATCCTATGTGTGCCGCGTCGTTCTTGCTGGCGAGACCGTAGCGCGGGACAAGCCAGGATGCTATGTCTCCACTAGAGTCCAGCAAGCCTCCTACAGTAGGCCCTGGGAAATTCAACATAGCTGAAGCACAAGATAAGGACCTTAAAATAGCCTTTATGAAGATGGCAGGGTTCCTTAAAGAGGAAACGAGTAAATCCCTTAAAGAAATCTATGAAAACACAAATAAACACTGGAAGGAAATGACTAAAACAGTTAAGACTTGAACGTGGAAATAGAATAAATAAAACTAAAACTGAGGGAAGCCTGGAAATACAATCAGGAACCTCAGAGGCAAGCCTCACCAGCAGAATACAAGAGATGAAAGAAGAGAGAATGTCAGACATTAAAAAGACAGTAGAAGAAATAGATACATGCCTCAGTCAAGGAAAAATAAAATCCTGGTACAAAACATCCAGGAAATCTGGGAAACTATGAAAGGACCAAATCTAAGGACAGTAGGAACACAGGGTGAAAAAACCCAGGTCAAAAGCTGAAAAAGTATTTTCAACAAAATCATAGAAGGAAATTTTTCTAACCTGAAGAAGGGGATGCCTTTCGAGGTACAAGAAGCATTATACAGCAACAAATATACTGGATCAGAAAAGAAAGTCTCCCTGGCACACAATAATCAATATACTAAACATACAGAATAAAGAAAGAATATTAAAAGCTCCAAGGGAAAAAGACCAAGTAACATATAAAGGCAAACCTATCAGAATTACATCTGAATTCTCAAGAAAGAACAGCCTGAACAGATGTCCTGCAGACTCTTAAGAGATGACGGATGCCAGCACAGACTCAAATTTAAAACTGTAAATTGTAGTTGAATGCTTACTCTAAGTTGTTGATAGAAAGAAAGAATGAGCTCTGTTGAATGCAAGACACACCAATAGCTAATATATAATTTATTTATTTAAATCCATTGATGCACACAAACAAAAATAACACAGCACATTTCCTTCCAGGAAACTGATGAAAGTCACAAGTATCCTGGACCTGCTACATGTTTTCTTTACACGTCATACCTTAGATAATCTTCCAGATTATGGGAAGGAAATTGTGCTCTGACCATTTCTTCTCTTAAAGATAATTGAGTTGACTAAACTTTTCCTTTACCTCAGGCTATTTTCAGTCACTTCCCATCAAGAAGTTGCTTTGCTTCGATTTTGACATTTGAAAATCATGTTCATACATTTTACCCGTTCTAGAAGATTAAATAGCTAGGTGGTATATATCCTCATTACTTAATTTTTATATTCCACAAACCTCACTTTTAAATGCGTAAACCATTTTATCATGAAGAACACCTTTTTTTTTCAATGCTATGTTATTACATCTGCATTCTTGCCATGCCTTCTTGGAAAGTACAGAAAAGGAAAGGAAAAAAAGTAAAAAAATTCCCTATTTGTCATGTGAAGTCTTAGGATCTTGCCTTTTATATTAATGGATTTTGATTAGTCTGGTGGTTTACAATTATTTATAAAGAGATAACTTCTATCCCAGAAGTAAACTTTTTTTTTTTTTTTTTTTTTTTTTTTAGAAAAGAAGTTGCTTTGGGACCAAAAAGATAGCATAGTGAATATGTCCAAACCTGAGGACCTGAGTTTGATCCTGATTCTTCAGAATGACATAATTGAAAGGGAGAACTTACTCCCCCAAGTTGACCACTGTCTTCCACATGTGTGCTGTGCCATGTATGCACACACATTCACACACACACACACACTGAATAAATAAATTAATAAACAAAGTTCTTTGCAATTATAAGAAAAAGTTAATAAGGATGTGATTGTAAAAATACTTGTATTTAGGTATTTAGTTAGCCTAGATGTCCATCAATACATGAATAAATAACTAAAATGTGGTTCACACATGGAATGGCATTTCATTTAGGTTTAAACAAAAGTCAAATGGCATTTTCAGGAAAATGGATACAACTGGAGACCTTTATGCTAATAGTAGCGACTCAGTAAAACAAATACCATGTATTCTCTCATGTGCAGATTTAAGTGCACTCGTGTGCATTTGTGTGTGTGTGCGTGCATGCATGCTTGTGGGGGGGGGTATGTAAGTCACAAAAGTAGTAAGGAGACTGCAAGAGTTGGAAGAGAGAGACCAAAGACATAGTGATAGAGTCGGAAAATAAAGCAAATGGAGGGACGATTTTGGGTGGGAGAAGAGGACTAACAAGAGGCGGGCAAAGAAGCTGGGGGAGGGGAGTGGGTGAAGTAACGAAGAAGAACAAAGCATAATTTATAATTTATGTATGAAAATGCCATGATGAAACGAACTGCTTTGTATGCTAATGTAAAATTAAATATAAATAAACTTTTGTCTTTAAAAAAATGCTTCATTTTAGATTTTTTGTTGTTGTTGTTCAATTTCAACAGAACTACAGGGGGGAAAATGTATTGGTCTGTAAAGATATCATCCAACTTTTAGAAGTTTGTTTGAACTTGACAAATGAATATTTATGACTTTGTGATGTAATTAAGCAGTAAATGTAAGGGCAGTGAAACATAAAGGTAAAAAAGGAACAAAGTGGTTCAGGGTCAGGAAAGTTGTGATGTAACAGTTACGGCACCAATTACAGCTGTTTGACCTTTGCCAAGTGACTTAATTTTAGAAATAGTTTTCTTTACGGAATACAGATAAAAGTAAGTGTCTTGGATGTGGAGTGCACCATCATTGGTGAAGTAAAACAAAAAAACCAGAAATTCTGGTGTTTTCACTATATAGTAATGTTGTATACATGTATGGACTTTATTCAGTCTTAATCTATCAAGTGTGGACAACAAACATTATATCAGGCATGTAAAATATTTATTCTTATTTTTATTTATTCTTCTCTCATACAGTACATGCTAACTGCAATTTCCTCTCCCTTCAATCTTTCCAATTCCTTCCCCTCCCCCCTCTCCTTCATCACAGCTTCTCTGTTACCCTTCAGAAAAGAGCAGGCCTCCCAGGGATATGAACCGAACATGGCATAACAAGTTACAATAAGACTAGTTACAAAATTAGGCAGGATGTGGCAACCCAGTAGGAGGAAAAAAGTCCCAAAAGCAAGTGAAAGAGTCAGAGACACACCCTGACTCCTATTGTTAGGATTCCCACAAGAACACCAAGCTAACAACAATAACATATACACAAAGGACCTAGTACAGATCCATGCAGGCTCCATGATTCCTGCTTCAGTCTCTGTGAGCTCCTATGAGCCCTGCTTAGTTGATTCTGTGAGCTTTGTTCTGGTGTTGTTGACACCATCTATTCTTATCTTTCATTACATGTATGTGCATGTGTCCACATGGGAGGTATATGCACTTGAGTAGGGGTACCCAGAGGAGGCTAGAAGAAGGCATCAGATACTCTGGGGCCGAGATCAGGTGGTTATGAGCCACATGAAGTAGGTACTAGAATATAAACTTCAGTTCTCTGTAAAGGCAGTATATATACATACTTTTGACTGCTGAGTCGTCTCTCCAGTCCCATACTGTTGCCGTTCTAGTTGGTAGCATGAACCTGGGAGACTGGAGCCTAAAATGAGGCAGATGAAAGTCTCATGCAATAGCCAACTTTATTCAGGGCATCAGACAATTTATATTCTGAGGGTGTTCTGAGGGCCAGGCAAGGGCATGAGCAAAGTTCACATGAGTTTAGACTGTACACAGTCACAAGAGCAACCCATACTTGCAAACATCATCTGAATAAAAAATAGTGATGACATGGGTAATCTGAAGCAACCCCACTCCTATTTGCTACATCGGGGGGGGGGGGGGGGCACCAAAGCACATTCCAGGAACAACCCACACTATTAAGAAACAGAGGTTATAATATTTTTGCTCTCTCAGCAATCTCACACAGAATCATTTATGGACCATGTTCCAACATCATACATTGGACAGTTTTTAGAATCAGGAAGAGAAAAAATCTCACAATTAAATTATATATGGCTTTTGACATCATTTTTGTTTTGCCCATGTTTTAAATGATATAATTGTGGAAAAGGAGAGCTACACTTCTTTGTCTGTCTGTCTATCTTCAAGTTACAGAGAGCAAGATTCGACTAAAGAAGAAAATAATTGTCTAGATATGTACTTCAGTGGTAGAATGCTTACCTGAATACTCATGACCTTGGGTTCAGTATGAAGAACAAAAACTACATTTTAATTTTATGACATATAGTGAGTTACTTCCATCAGAAACAAGAATAATACCACATAGTTCTGACTGCCAGTCAGAAGAAGCATGGTGAAGAGGAACTTTGTTTTGTACTAAAGCAAGCTATGAGACAGAATAATTTAAAAACAATAGTAGAATATATAATTTAATGGAATAAAATATAAAGCCCAAAGAGACAAAAATATTTGTTTTATTTAGAAAATGAGTCTTTATTGCTTTGACCATGTTACTTATTCTCTTTGAGGCCCAGTTCTTTATCTTTTGATCCAAATATTTTTAAATGCTTATAATGGTGTAAGTTACTTTTTCTAATTATTGTTGTAAAGGTAGCTTCTTTTTCTTAATTGTATTACTATTGCTACTATTAGTGTGTGCTTGTGCGATGTGATGAGATGTGTATAAGTGTGGGCACATGTATGCCAGCTATGTGAGTATAGACCAGAGGACAACCTTTGGAAGTCAGGTCTCTCTTTCCTCAACAGCTTCCAGTGATCCATCTAGCCAACTCAAGAAAATACTTTTTAAATATATTTTTATTAAACAATTTCTTTGACAACGCCTTACATGTGTATAGTACTTGTTACCAGTTACTCTTACCCTCACAGCCCATCACTCTCCTACCATGAGCTCTCCTCTCTCCCCTACAAGTCTCTTTCTCACATTCATGTCATTTGGGCTGTTTTGTCACTCGCTGAGTTTAACCAGACCTGTCTATATGAACATGGTTTCGGAACTGATCATTGGAACTTGATGGGTATATCTATGAGTATCTAACTGAAGACAATGTTGCTCCTCTCCCAGAAACAACTAGTAGCCAATAGTTCAGCAGATGGAAATCCAACTCCACAAGCTCTTCCTCGTAACACAGAATTGATCACTGGCAGACCCATTCTGATGACTGATTCATGCCCAGAAGATACCATTTCACAGCCTGTTTCTTTGTCTTCTGGTTATTACATTTTTGTTCCTTCTTCCACACTGTTCTCTGAGCCTTAGAAGAGTTACTATAAATATCCCATTTCAGGCTGAGCACTCAATTGTCCCATCACCTTGAGTAGCCATGAGACTACTGCATTTACTGCCATTCTGCAAAGCATAGCAACTGATTAAGGCTGAGAATAGCATTTGTCTATGAGTATAATCATATTTAGAAGGTAATTTGAGGCATGCCAATTTAGCTTTTATAACAATAGTAAGTTCCCTTCTAAAGCCTAAGACCTCTTCAGTTATGGGATTGTATTGGGTTTACAGTATCAGGAGTTAATTCTCTCCTCTGATGCAGGCCTCAAATTCAATTACAGAATGGTTTGTTTGTTTGTTTTGAGGCTGTGTCACTGTTGTATCAGTGGGCACATCTTTCTTGGTAGGTGGCCATTGAACTTTATACGGCTCACAGCTGATTAAGAGCATTGATACTTTTCCTCCTTAACAGCCTAAATAGAACCTTCTGGCACTGAAATGTAGCCAGCAGAGTGGACATTTTCAGCTCAATTCCAACTTGATTTCTCCATGTCTTGCCACAAAGGTAGGTGATGTCTTCAACAATAGGGTCTTATCAGCTTGCTCTGATTGGCAACCAAGAAAAGTCACAAAGGCCTACATTTGGAACAACTCAGAAAGAAGTATCCAACCCCTGCACTGGCAGTTTTGTTCAATAAATGTGGGTTTTAGGAACCATGCAGCCATGCAGAAAATCACCCTTTGGTTTTTAAAACTGATGGTTTGAATAGGTTTGATGCCCATAGACTCACATGTTAGAATGCTTGGCCCACAGGAAATGGCACTATTAGGGTATGTGGCCTTGCTGGAGTAGGTGTGGCACTGGGGGGGAGGGCTTTGAGATCTTTATACTCTATGTAGAATTCCAAACTCTTGCTGCCTTCAGATCAAGATAAGATGGAGAACACTCAGCTCCTTCCCTAGCAGCACATCATGATAGAAGCTGCCATGCTTTCCACCATGATGATACTGGACTAAACCTCTGAAAGTATAAGCCAGCCCAAATTAATGAAACCTTAACTAAGACAAAGGCCATATTTTAAATTTTATTCTTTTTTATTTTGGTTAATTAAATAACAAAAATTGTTTGATAATTCTTTGATATTTCTTATATGTGGACAATGCATTCTTACGTCTCAACTCCAACTCTCTTATCTCCTTCTCAGCTCTGCTAACCTCCCATTCTGCCATCTACTTTCTACATTCATGTCCACTGGTTTGGTTTTGTGATCCCCCAAGCCCATGGTCATACAAATGGCTCTAGTTCAACTCATTAAATGACGCAGCATTTTTATTTTTTTTTGTATTTTGAAATATTTATTACTTAATATTTCTTGTTTTGTGATATTTCAAATGGTCATTTTTTCCATTTCAGTTTTTAATTTTTGGTTTGTACTAAGAAGCACGGTTGTTTGTTGCTTACTACTCTTGAAGGGTAAACTGAGTTGCTAGCTCTCCCAGTTCAATGGCACAGCCAGAAAACAGTAAAGTTGAAATTTTATTCTTTGACAATTTCTAGTTTCTCTTCCACTACCTCCCATCTTATTTCTCCTCCACCCACACTAGCCCCTTTCTTCCTTATAAATCTTGTTTCCATATTCATAACTTTTCTTTGAGATGTACAAATATGAAAAAGGATACTCAATGTGTACTCAATTCTCATAGACAAAAATTCCATAAATGCTCATCACCAAGTGCCCGATTAAATGACAAGTCATACAATCTATATAAAACAATACTTGTAGCTGCTAAAAAGCATTTTGTTTAAAAACTGCAAAAAACTGATGAGAGAAATTAAACCTAAGGAAGCAGAGAGTAACATTCTGTTTATGGGCCAGAATATTTACTATTCTTAGATGCCAAAGTCCTGTCAAATTCACCTATTGATTCAAAGCTATACTAATTGAATCATAGCTGGAACTTCTGCATAAATTGTCAAGATGAGTCTAAAATTCATATGAGAAATCAAAAGTAAGAATAAAACAACCCCAAAAAGCAGTGTTAGAAAAATAATACTGCTTCATTTCATAACACCACCAAGCCCCAGTGATCGAGAGCTGGGGGGATGAATACGTGGTTAAAGCACTTGCTTCTCAAGGGGAGGCCCAGAGTTTGGACCCTCAGAACTTACTTAAATGCCAGTTAAGCATGCCAGTCCACCTGTAATTCCAGCTTGGAAGGTGGAAGCATGTGATGCTCAGAGCATGCTTGCTGCCATAACTAGCCCTACCAGAAAGTTCTCTCTTGAGGAAGAGACCATGACTCCTTGAATAAAGTGAAAAAGCAACTGAAGATGATCCCCAACACCAACTATGGACCTGCACATGCATGCATACCATTGTGTATACACACACACACACACACACACACACACGCCATTACATAAACAAATATGCACCTACATACAACAATGAAAAAAGAAAAATCATAAAGAACAAAGGCTATAGTAACTGTAAGACACTGTAGCATTGAGATTAAGATATACAAGTGTATCAATGGAACATGATAGATTCCAGATATATTGTTACATTTGCACAGTAACAATAATACGAGTATAAAATATTCAAAAGTTTTACTTTTTACTTTTTGGTGCTTACAGTCAAATAGGAGAAACTTAAATTAAGTATGGGACAACTGATTTTTGACAAATATATAAAGGCAACCAAGCAGAGAAATAAGAACCTTGTCAACAAACAATGCTGGAACTTCTGGATGCTGTCCTGACCAAAATAAATAAATAAATGACTTTGACCTGTAACTTGTAATATATTATTAAAAACTCAAATTATCTTAGTTGCTAAACCTAAAACCATAACATTTTAAATTTTTAGAGATATAAAGTATAAAATATCTGTGATTTGGCTAGACAAAGATTTCTTCTATATAATACAAAATTCCAACTGATAAAATAATTATTACTAATAAAAAATTAAAACTTCATGAAAAGGATGAGAAGAATGACAGAGAGGAATGCAGATAGAAAATAACTAAAATTTATTATATAAATGCATGAAAATGTCAAATAAATAAAATAAATTGCTGCTTTTCAAAAATATTTGGGTTTTTTTTTATTTTTTGTTTGTTTGTTTTGACTTTTTGAGACGGGGTTTCTCTGTGTAGCCCTGGCTGTCCTGGAACTCACTCTGTAGACCAGGCTGGTCTCGAACTCAGAAATCCACCTGCCTCTGCCTCCCAAGCGCTGGGATTAAGGGCATGCGCCACCACTGCCCAGTTTCAAAAACATTTGTAAGAATAAACTTAGCACCAACTATGAGAAAATATTTTCAGTTCAATTCCCGAACATTATGCTGGGATCCATTATATTACAAAATAAGACAAAACAAAAGAAAAACCCCCAAACCTCTTACAAAACTTGGTATAATGGTCCATGCTTGTATTCCCAACACTTGGGAGGCTGAAGCAGAAGGACTGCTGTGAGTTTAAAGTTAGCCTAGACCTCAAGAGAGACCCGGAATCAAAGTTATACCTTTTAGTACCAACAATATATTTTTAAAAACAATGCTTTTAAATTTTAAATGTTTTTTAAAAGACAAAAGATTTACAAATACTTCACTGAAGATATATGGGTGGTCAATATACATATGAAAAAAATAGTCAACATCATTAATCACTAGCCAAATGCAAATCAGAACCACTATGAGGTATGGAAAAAAATTAAATAAGTAGCCATAAGTAGTAGCAAAGCGGGGCTGGAGCGAGCGAGGCCGGAGCGAGCAGGGCCAGAGCAAGCAGGGCTGAAGCAAGTGGGGTCAGAGAGAGAAGAAAAAGTGTCCAAAGACAGTTACAGTGTAGTTACATATAATAAACAAATCTTAAAAAAAAAAAAAAAGAAGTAGCAGCAAGGATGAAGAGGAACAACTTTTACTCACTGTTTTTGCAATAAACTGGTACCACTCTGGAGAAGGTAAAACTAGAGCATACTGAATAATCTCCCAATACTCCATTCCCATTTTTTAAAAACTCAGAAACCATAAAAGTATATATCCAAAAACAACTTGCACATCAATTCTCATAGTAGCTTTATTTTGTACAACTCAAATCAGAACCCAATGCCAAGTAACAGTTGAATGAGTAAACCAATGAGGTAAAGACATAGTGGACTATTACTTGACATTAAAATGTGGTGAACTATTAAGACACATGACATGAATAAAACTCAAATAATTTCATTGAATAAAATAAACCAATATCCCTCACATGAGTAAATGCTCCATGATCTTTTATATATAATTTTAGAATTTTATTGTCTTGCCAGAAAGCAAATCAGTAGTTCCCTCAGGATGGGAAGAAAGCATTACAATGCGCCATCTTGGGCAAAGGGTCTGGTTTTGTATTTTTATATAACTTTGGTTCCATATATGTCAAAACACAGTAAACGGTGTACATTATGACATATGAGGTCTTCACTTCATATACTGTAAGGCTGAATGATACAGTAAGGTTCCATGTGTTATAAGATACAAGCACAGGGAATGACTAATGTAAATGTTTCTGTGCTCTTGAGCAAAAATCTGGATAGATGGTTTGAGAGTCAGGGTGAGTTATGCATGGCTTGCATTTCTAAGTCTGATGAAACTTTTATAGGATTGTGTAGGGAACATACTCAAGACTGGATCACAAAAATTACATACTTTAAATATTCAATTTAATGTATATGAGCTACATGTCATCAAAGTTGTCCTAAAAGCATGTGATAGATTATATAATAACTTGTAGGGATAACTGATCAGAGGAAAGGCAAGTTGTTGAGTACTGTACTCTAATTTTTGAAATGAATAAATTTGTACACTGTGCAAGAATATGAAATAGAAGACCACACTATATATATATATAAAAGAAAGACACAAAATTACATGGGAAAATGTTCATAACATGGTTGGGTAACAAGAAGTTACAAATAGTGCTACTTAAAATATGATCTATTTCTTGACTGAAAATAGTAAAGCAAGTAACCCAATGGTCTCACACATAAGGATTTCTCTCTATTATCTCAGACTAGGGATTGTAATTTCTATCAGGAGTGTTGGAGAAATCAACCACCCCCTCAACATGCTGAGAAACTTTCTCACAAAAAAAAAAAACCTTCTAGAAAACACCATCTATAGGATGAAACTGCAACCTCTCACCTTGGTTTCCTCTTTCTATATTCCTGAAGTGGTAGTTCTGGGCCTAAATCTCTCTGGTTAAGTTTATTCTCAATCTTAGAAGATTGAAATACAGAAGATGGGATTGCCTCTCAGAAACACTTGGCCTTTCATGCGATATGTGAATAAATCATGATTCATTTTAAAATTGTAGTTATGATTTTGCAAGAAAAAAATAAAAGCAGTTAGCTTTCTGAATGCATGCTATAAAACAGTATACAGAACGATTCTGGCTCTTTCAAAAAAAAGTATGCACAGAAAGACAGGCTCTAGCTTCCCTTTAAGACTCCCACACCGGACATCTTATTTACACAATAAAGTTTTGGATACCAGGGGTGACGCTAGCTGAGATTCCTAACAGAGGGGGATATAGAGACTGAAGTGGACACCTCCTATAGCCAGGCAGGACTTCCAGTGGAGGGGGGGAGACATCAATCCAACCACAAAATCCTCACCCCAAAATTTGTCCTGCCTAAAAGATGTGCAGGGATAAAGACTGAGCAGAGACTGAGGGAATGGCCAACCAATGACTGGCCCAATTTAAGTCCCATCTCATGGCTGAGAGCCAATCCCTGACATTATTAATGATACTCTGCTATGCTTGTAGACAGAAGCCTAGCATCACTGTCTCCTGAGAGGCTTCGTCCAGCAGTGGATGGAGGCAGATGCAGAGACCCACAGCCACACATCAGGCTGAGCTTGTGGGGTATTGTGAAACAGTAGATAGGATAGGATTGAGCGAGTTGGAGGGGATAAGGACTCCACAAGAAGATCAACAGAGTTGGACCCATAGGGGCTCACAGAGACTGAACCACCAATCGCAGAACATACATGGGCTGGACCTAGGCCTCCCCACACACTTGTAGCAGATGTGCAGCTTGGTCTTCATGTGGGCGCCATAACAATTGGAGTGGGGGCTGTCTCTGACTCTGTTGCCTGCCTGTGGATCCCTTTCCCCCTACCTGGACTGCCTGGTTGGACCTCAGTGAGAGAGGGTGTTCCTAGTCCTGCTGGGACTGGATGTCCCAGGGTGGAGGCTCCCCTTCAGTGAGGAGAGGAGCAGTGGGGCTAAGAATTTGTAAGGGTGGGTCTAGGAAAAGAGAGGGGATTGTGATCTGAATATAAAGTGAATAAAGAAATAAATTATTGAAACAAAAGAAACTTGAAATACAGAAGATGGGCTTGCATATCAGAAACATATAGCCTTTTGTGTAATATGTAAATAAATGATTCATTTAAAATACTGCTTATGATTTTGCAAGAAAAAAAATGAAAAAGCAGTTAGCTTTCTTAATGCATGCTATAAACATGTACAGAATGATTCTGGCTTTTTTTTTTAAAAAAAAAAAAGGACACACAGAAAGATAGGATCAAGCTTCACTTTCTTTACGATTCCTACATCTATATCTTATTGACACAATAAAGTTTTGGAGTCGGTTTCTCAGATACTACCTGGTAAAATACATATATTCATTTCAGACAATCCATCTGGCATCTAGTCAGACAAATGACTAATCAATATGAATTTGGAGGCAGCCAAAACCTGTTAATATGGTAGGGGACATTATCTATGCAAAAATTAAACTACTACTAAAACCAAGAGTCTCTGTGCTGTGAAGGCTATCACCTAAAAGGGGGGATGAGTGTCAAGGTGGTATAGTGAGATGACTTCTAACGGGAGAAAAATCACCTGTGCCACCTGCTAGCTACGAAGAGCTGGGAAACAGCACTTAGTGGTTATAATTACGATTGGGGAATGCTCAGAATAAGAGATAATAAAAATACGAGTTAACTAGCTCACAGGGTCACCATAAAAGGAATAAAGCTTGTAAAATATGCCAATCTAAGTGTGTGATGGACTAATAAGAAAAAATACTTCCTTTTCATGCTTACCTTTTTCTTCTTTGATGTGACAGATAAAATAGTTTAAAACTTGAATTTTAAGCATAAAAGTAAATTTTACAATGAACATATTGTAGATTTTGTGGAATTCAGGGCCATTTTGTAATGAAATGTTTGTTGTAGTTGGATAAAGGGGGAAATAGAAACCACTCTTATATTTAATAGCACATAGTAACCTCCCTCCCTTTTGAATTAAGAGTGCACATTTGGCAATAGGCATGTATATGCATCTATCATATACACAAACACACAGTGTAAACACCATCAGATATCTTTATTTGCATATTCCTTATTTCTGTAACTAGATTACAAGACCAGTAGTTTCTTTTTGCTATCTGGAGCCACAAACAGATCTAAGCAGACACTAATTCTTAAGACACTGTACTGCTGAGGGTTGGATCACAGTTTCCTTAAGTAAAATGTTAAAAATCTGCTAATCTAGATAAGATAGAAATCAATCAACTTTTTTATCTCAAGATGTCATATTTATTTGATACATCAAAAATGTTCTAGCTTTGAGCTAGAACCTGCCACAGGTAATAATATGTAAAAGATGTTAAGACAAAAATGTGTGAGCAGTAATTACCAAAATATTATGCAAAACTCTTTCGGCATGTACAGCCAATCAAATTTTGGACACTGTTCAGTGTTCTCTTTAATTTCTGAGTCACTTTACATTCTTTCAATAATCCCCTTAACTTCACGGAATATGGCAGTAAGAGTATTATAACTCAAGTGATCAACTACTACAATTGAGCCCTTTCTAATATGCTCCTTTATGTTAATAAAGATGGCCACAGCACTAACAAGATTGGCTTTGGCCTCTTTTTGGTTAAAGATAAGTTTTAATGCTGCTAATGCCTTCATATTTATCATATCTCTGGCTGCCTTGGGATTTTCAGACATATTCAAAAATACTTTCAAAACAAGATTCCTTGTCTTACGATTTCCCTGAGACAGCAAATGGAAAAGCTCTGAAAAGTAGCTAACTACAATGTAGTGATGGACAGACTCAGTAGTCAGCTGCCCTATTATCTTTAACCCAGATTGCTGGCCAGGTGAGTTCAAGGGGAAAGATACAGTTTCTTTACACATATGCTTAACATGAAATTCAACCTTGTGTTGTCTGTCATCCCCGGAAGAATTCAGAGTAATAACAGCCTTTTTTATACTAACCTCAGGGGAAGAAAAACTGAGCAAGCTTTCAATAAGTGTCACCACGCCCACTTCATTAATGAATTCCTGGGCAAATGGATGAACTTTATGTATACCCATTGCAATCTGTGCTATTTTATGAATAAGAGGATCAGTAGTTGACTTAAGTATGTTAACAAGCTTTTCAAATTCCGGAGAATCCAAATAGCACTCCATTTTGCAAGGGCAAGCAAAGGGCTTGATGCCATTCTCTTCTCTGATCTTGATTTGATGTCTAATTTCATCTAAGGTCTGGATGCAAGGATCAGAACCAAATGGATACTCAGGTATAGGCTGCAGGCTTGAGCGAGTATTCTTAGTACAAGATGTTGAAGTTTCCTCTTCATTTGAGGCCAGAACAATATATGAAGAGGACCTTGCCTCAGATGAGTCCTGGGATCTATAACCTAACACTGCTGGAGTTACGGCAGGAGCTTTGGGCCAGATAGTTACCTCGGACCAGTCCTTTGGCCTATCCTTTTCATTAATTTCATCCACTGGCTGAGGTTTAACTATTTTGAACACAGGTTTAGGATCAGAATCAAAACCAGTGTCATCGCCTTCCCAAAACCAGTTCCCAATAACATTCTCTTCCTCTTCCTCATCAGCCCCTGACCTAGACTTGTGGCTGGTCCTAGGTGTGGGCTCCTCAGCACGGGCCTGGATACTAGTAGTAGGTTTGTTTTCACACTTAGCAACAGAATTATTACCAACCTCTTCTCCCTTCCAGAACCAGGAATTGATACCAGTATCTTCTCCAGCCCAGAACCAGCTATCACTACTGGGCTTATCTTTACGTGTGGATCTAGCAAACTTGTTCTCAGCCTTATGGTTGAAATCTGATGTGCCTTTTACTAGAGCCTTAGATTCTGATCTCGCTCCTTCTTTTGGCTCAGCAACTACCTTGCCCTTAGACCCTGCCTTCGTCTCTGCCACCACATCTGATTTAGAGCCTGCCTTGCCTTTCCCTTTGTCCCTGTTTCTGCCTGCACCTCTGGCTGCATTAGCAGCCTCCCTCTCTGCCACAGCTTTGGCTTGCGCGCTTGCCCTTTTTTCTAGTTTAGCCTGCGCCCTGGCCTTATTCTTTGAACCAGCCATGGCTGAAGCACAGTTATAGACACCTGGCCAGTCCTATCCTTACTTCTCTGTTTGTTCCAGGCTGGTATTTTATACTTGTTAACTTGGTCAGAGATAAACTTGGCAGAAAGAGTCAAAGACAACTGTCACTTCAGGCGTTACAAAATTCCCCCCTTTGACATACAGTCTCTGTCAATGATAGGGACAAATTAAAGACACACTCGGGTTAGGGAGAAGACGATGATTTCCAAAGGCAGACCCGTTGAAAGCAATCTTCTCCCAATCCAAGTCTACCAGTGGAGAAAGACCTAAGGTAGGAAAAAGAAAGACTTTGAGCGTCCTCCAACTTTGGCCTTTTATACAGATAGCTACACAGAAGGACATGAAAGGAGGTTTGAACTGTGGGTTGAAGGTGGATTAGGAGAAGACTTGGCTATCTCGTTTTACATCTTGTGTATTTGCACCAAGCCCATGCTCTTCTCTCCACTGTACACAACCGTGGTAGCAGGTAAGATGGCTGCAGTGGGAGAAGCTAAGGAGCGCCCAGGTCCTTTGGTCCCGTATTGGTACACACCATCAGGTACTTACAGGCTTTCAGAAAGGCTTCACTTATGACGCACAGATGTGATGGGATTATTTCCTCCTTCCTCACTTTCACTAGCAAAAAGCAGCCCAACTGACTTCAAAGGCAGAACTATAGACAAAAATACACATGTGATTAGAATTTTGAGTATTTGACAGACTGACCTAAACTTGTATGTCCATGAATCTTAACACTTCCTCATACCCTGTTCTCTCTTATGGCCTCTCTTTGCATTTTCTGACCCAGTATCTGCTAATTACCTATCGACACAATCTTTGCCCACTCTCTGTAATGAATATGGTAGCAACGTCTGAAAAGCTGGAAAACCTTGGGTCCAAGATAAGATTTGGTTTCATCTGTGTGTGTTCGTGCTCTGTTCATATTCACCTTGAATCCTAATAGTCTTCTTCTCTTGCTTACCTTCTAAGTGAGCAACTACTTACATGTCTCTACAGCAGCAATTCTCAACCTTTCTAATGCTGCAACCCTTTAAAAGAGTTCCTCACATTGTAGTGAACCTAAGCCACAAAAGTATTTTTGTCGCTACTTGATAACTGTAATTTTGCTATAGTTATGAACTATTACGTAAATATCTGATATGCAGGATATCTCATATGTAACTGTTATGAAAGAATCATTCGATTTCCCCCCAAAGAGGTCATGACCCACAGCTTGAGAAACATTGCTCTATAAGAACCTAGGAAAAAACAGGCTTATGGCTAAAAAAGGCAGAGGCAAAAGGCAACATCAGAAACAACAACAATCCCACTAAAGGGAATGAGATGACAGAACACCCTTGAAAAGATTTATAGCACGTTTCTGTATACTCAAGGTTAAATATCTCGCAAATGTGGTCAGCCGCGCCCCAGTTATTCCTCAGATGTGCTCAAGACCTGTAATCTGTCTGAATATGCATCCTCCTAACCCTGAAGACATTCATTTTCCCATTCAGGGACAAAATTTCTTTTCCTGAGGAAAAAATACAAGGTACAAAAATAGACCGTGGTATACATACAACTACATTTGGGAAGAAGGCAGGAAAGCCAATGAATACAATACTTTCAAGGTCACGTTTGAAATGCCAGCCTCCCCATGTATAGCTAGATCTTGCCTCATGTACTATCAGTGCCAGCCTTACCACAAAGCAGGATCCTCAGGAGATGCTATCCTTCCCACTAAAGAAGAGTCCTCTGGCTGGAGTACAGTTGACCTACAGAAAGCAAATGATACTGAGGAAAATATAAAGAATGTGGACCACCGTATGAAATTACTAGGTTTATGGGCAGATTTCCAAAACTCAAGTTCAAATACCTCTTAAAGAATCAGGAGCCAAGGAAATGATCTCTGTCAACTCTCATGTGTGACCCAAATGGACACCTTCAGAAACCGCACATTTTTTTTCTGGTACTGCTTCTGTATAAAAATATGAGGGACTAGACAAAATGGTTGGGGATAAGGAATCCCAGAAACAGACACTTAAATCCAATAGTGATTTCAAACTATTCCAAATTGAACACTCACCTGTACAAAAAGTTCTCCTTTATTTTAACTTCATTCGAACATTAAAACAAATGTTCAACGTGAAATGTTGAGAAAATGGATCCTGAATATAAAAGATAGGATAATGTCATAATATTTATATAGCCAGGAGTTCTGTATATATGACCAACTCCTTATCATGACCAATTCCTTGAAGTAAATTAGGTACAAGAATCTAAATATAGAAGGCAATAAAACAATCCTATATTGAAGGCAGATGAACATTTCATTCTTAAGTTCTGGTGTCTTCATAATCACCCCTCTAATTATGTTTCCCCTTCCCCAGAATGCACCACTCCTACCACCCTGACAGGAGACTTTGCCACCAAGCAGGAGCCTGTGGGAAGAGACAGCACCAACGATGCAGGGCACAAGGATCCCTTTCTGGAATAAGGGCCCAGATAGAAAGGCGACTCACCTTTCTACCTAAGCTGAGCCAAGGCCACCTGCTCCCAATCCATGGACAGCAACCTCCAAGGGGCACCACCCCCAGCTCCCGCGCCGCCATTTCTCCCATAGGCGCCTCCCCCATATCCCTTGGAGGGCCCAAACACCAAGAAGGGCCGCGGGGGAAAGCCTGCTTCCTGACCATCTGCTCCGCACGCCTTCAGACTCCAGACACTCTGGCTGCCACCCTGCGCTCGGGGCCCAGTTCGGGTTCCAGCCTCCTCCTCCCCACCGCCTGGGGTCTCCGATCACCGCGCACACACCAGAGAGCCACTACGACCCGCTGGCCGCCACTGGACTGTCAGGGCTGAGCAGTGGTTTGCAGTGCTCGACTGCCCGGAGCCCTCGACACACCCCCACTTGCCTGGCCAGGCGCACGGCCCAGGTCCCTGGGCTCCCCCGCGTCCCTCTCCCGTTCCTGGATGGTCTCTGTCCTCTGCAGATCCTATCACAGAGCCCCCACCGCTTTGCACGCAAGTGGAATGGCAGGGACGTGTCCCGCCCCTACGTCTCTGCACCAAAGGGCAGGGGCTGCGCAGACTGCGGCAAGCCAGCTCGCCTGGAGAGTGTCGGGAAGGGGGCGGAGGGATACTGCGCACCGGGCTCGACGCCCCCTCCCAGACACACTGTAGTTCCGACTCAGAGTGGGCGGGGCCAGAGACAGCCCCCAATCCTCTTGGAGGGGTGGGCTGCACCGGTGGGCGTCTGCAGACCCCTGTTCACCCTAACTAGAGACCACCACCACTTTGTGTGTGTGTGTGTGTGTGTGTGTGTGTGTGTGTGTGCCACTACAGAGTGTGGGATGGCTGAAATCTAGAGTCTATGAGAGCTTTGGGGAGGGGGGACTACAGGGAGGAGAAGGTCTGCAGATGTGGAGCAGGAGGGAGCAGCGGAGGGATACTGAGTGCCCCTGCACTCCCGAAGGAAGCTGGACTTTGCTGGCCGCCTGCCCCTCCCTACACTCTATCTCTTACCCTTCAGTTTTCCCTGCCTTTCTGACGCAAGTAGAAAGGGAGCTGCAGCTTGAGAGGGAACAGGTAGCCTAGCAACAGTCTGCAGAGAGGGCTCTTGGTTCTTCCATGTTTTTCTCTCAATGCTTCATGGAGTTCCTAGGGGAACAGAAATGGGAGCACCTATTACAGCCCTCTTGACTGCTCCAGGGTAAAGCAGACTTCTGTCCCTGGGAAACCAACCAGAGGTCTGGGGCAAAAGTCACTTTGCTTCCTTTTCCTTACTTGGACTTAAAACTCACTTGGTCACATAGGACATAAAAGAACTGGGGTGGGGGTGGGAGTGGGTTGGGGGTGGGAGTAAGTGGTAGGTCAACCCAAACACAGCCTGTATGAAGAAGCCTTAAGGAAAACAACTAGCATGTGAGCAAATTTTAAAATATAATGTGAAGACAAAGGAATTTGAACAGAGGTACCCTACATGGGTGGACCAGGCTGCTGCTCTCAGAAGACATGAGTTATTAAATAAAACCCTCAGTACCAAGCACTGTGTGTTACTAGTTAAAGAGATCTCAGAGCAGTGGTTCTTAACCTATCGGTCGATATCTTCTTGAGGGTTGAATGACCTTCTCACAGGGGTTACATATTATACAGCCTACATATCAGATATTTTTATATTCATAACAGCCAAATTACAGTTATGATGTAACAACGAGAATAATCTTGTGGTTGGAGGTCACCACAGTACGAGGAACTAAATTAAAGGATCATAGCATTAGGAAGGTTGAGAACCACTGCCCCAGAGGCACCTAAAACAATATAAGCTATTGCCACATTCTTTGTTGCACACCATAACTAGCTATTAAGATTCCATGGCTGAAGCCGGGCAGTGGTGGCGCATGCCTTTAATCCCAGCACTTGGGAGTCAGAGGCAGGTGGATTTCTGAGTTTGAGGCCAGCCTGGACTACAGAGTGAGTTCTAGGACAGCCAGAGCTATACAGAGTAAACTCTGTCTCGAAAAAAAAAAAAAAAAAAGATTCATGGCTGAAGAATCACACTTTTTTGCTGTAGGCTAGAAAAATCAATATTTTAAAAGATTGTAATTTGTTCTTAAAACCATACATTATTTTATATAGTAATACAAATTATATATTGACTGATGTAATACAAATTACATATTAACTAATACTATAATCAAATTATTAGAATATAATAACATTATTTGAATAGAATTAGCTTTAAACAGAATCAAAGAAAATAAAAGAGAAAAGTATCAGGTTATGTAACTCCTCTCAAGCAGGTAAAGTGTGGGTAAAACCCAAAAAAATTAATAAATGAGTCAAAGAGAAGATGGTTAGAAGAGTGATAGATAGATCACTGTAGGTGTGGGCTTTAAGACCCTCATCCTAGCGCCTGGATGTCAGTTTCCACTAGCAACCTTCAGATGAAGATGTAGAACTCTCAGCTTCTCCTGCACCATGCATTCCTGGATGCTGTCATGTTCCCACCTTGATAATGCACCGAATATCTGAACCTGTAAGCCAGCCCCAGTTAATTGTTGTCCTTATAAGAGTTGCCTTGGTCATGGTATCCATTCACAGCAGTAAAACATTAACTAGAACCAGGGACTGGGGTATTGCTGTGATAGGCCTACCATGCTTTTGTTTGGAAGGATATGTATTTTGGGACTTTGGATTTGGAAAGCAGTGCTTTAAATGGGGCTTAATGGGCTATCCTAGTAGAAATATGGAAGACTTTCTTACTAAGCATGTTTTGAATTGTGTGGACCTGGCCCAAGAGGTTTCAGTGGAGAATTTCAGTATGTGGCCTAGAGACTGTTTTTGTGGTATTTTGGTGATGAATGTAGCTTTTTGCCCATGTCTGAACAGTCTGCCTAAGGCTAAGGTGAAGAGACTCAGATTAATTGCACTGACAAAGGAAGTATCAGAAATGCCCATCATAGACTTTGTTCTCTGGTTAAATCTCAGGAAGAGCATTTTAAACAAGCATAGCAAGCTTAGAAAGGAAAAATATAAAATATATGGTTCAAGTAATAAAGGGACACCAGGAAGTGAAATGGAGCTGAAGCCTGTGTTCAAGGGGATAACAGATTAAGGGATTTTGGGACAAGATCCCATCCAGCAAAATTTAGTTCCAGGCATGGTGGTACATACCTTTAATTCCAGGAGACAAAGCCAAGTAGATCTCTGAGTTTAAGGCAAGCCTCAGATAGAGCAAGTTCTAGTTGAAGAGAAGCTTAAATCCAGGCATGGTGTTACACACTTTTAATCCTAGGAGACAGGCATGCAGATCTCTGAGTTCAAGGTCAAACTACAGAGCAAGATCCAGGACACCAAGCTTAGGCAGTGAAAGGGTTGGAAAGAGGAAGCTAGTGACAATGTAATAGATGAAGGGGGCCATGTTCCAGCTCCTGCAAGCAGCAGAATAAGGCAGCTTCGGCCATGTGGCTCTGGCTTTATAGTCAAGAGGAGAAGGAGACTACTGGGACAATTGATGATGGTTAGCTGGAGCCAAGAAATTAGTGGTCATTAAGAAGAGACCAGCACCACTGAGGTGAAATCTTCTGGGAAGTGTTTTCTGAGAGCACAGAGGCTGTGTTCCAGAGATAGCCAAGGTTGTACTTTGTGCTGTGGCTGGACTTGGTAATGTGTGAGAGTCACCCAGTGGTACTGGTTTTGAAGGCATGAAGGGTCACAGAGAGCAGCTGAGGCTTGGCACTGTGAGGCCATGGAAGGCCACTGGTGAAGGTGCAGCTTCAGTTGCAATTGATGGCCTAGGACTGAAGGGGTCATGCAAAGGATTCGAGGCTTGGCACCATGAAGAGAGCCCATGAGAGGCTATTGGTGAAGCCTAGTTACAGTGGAAGACCCCAGTGTATTGGAGATGCCAGTACCATGGGATGATCACAAAGAATGGCAGCAGCAGTGGAGTGGATCAACCAGAGCTTAGAGTGCTACAGAAGGCAGAACTGGAGAAGTGACCCAAGCCCTTTGGAGGAGCCCAGAAGATCAGGTATGGATCTTAGACATTGAAACAAGAAGCTGTAACAATGAAGCTGCCTTGGAGTACCCAAAATTTTCAAGCTTCCAGAGCCATAGGATATTTCCTGAGGAAAACTGCTAATAGGGAATGGAACTAGCCCAGGAAAAAAAGTTTGTTGCAGTCAACAAAGATGCAAAAGGAGTTGGAAATCTGAAGACTGCTTTGACATTAGACACAGAGATGCAGAGTTTAAAGTATGCCAAGTTGGTTTCCTGTCTTGATTTGGGGATTACAGTTAAGTGATTGGATGAATCTCAGAAGAGACTTTGAACTTTTAACACTGTTGAGACTGCTATAGACTATGGGGACTTTGGAAGTTGGAAATGTATTTTGCAGTATGCTATGTTTAGGTATGGCCCCCATAGACTCATGTGTTTGAACAAGCCTATGGGGGCCAGGAAGTGGAATATGATGGTTTGCATATGCATGGCCCAGGGAGTGGCACTATTAAGAGGTGTGGCCTTGTTGGAATAGGTGTGTCACTGTGGACATGGGCTTAAGACACTTATCCTAGCTGCCTAGAAGTCAGCCTTCCACTAGCAGCCTGCAGATGAAGATGTAGAACTCTCAGCTCTTCCTGCACCAAGCCTGCCTGGATGCTGCCATGTTTCTGCCTTGATGGTAATGGACTGAACCTCTGAACTTGTAAGGCAGCCCCAGTTAAATGTTGTCCTTATAAGAGTTGCCTTGGTCATGGTGTCTGTTCACAGAAGTAAAACCTTAACTAAGGCAGACCCCATTAGATAAATCAATCTTGAACTGACTAGAAAACTCCCTGATGGACAGATTTCATAGTGTTGGAAACCGCTATGCAGGCTGTTGGGGTCTTATCTAGTGCTGAGCCCTCATGCTACAATACTGATCAATCCGGCAAGATGTGGCACTTGGTGCAATAGTGGCAGGACCATTATGGGGCTAAGGAAGTGACTTCAGTTTGTATTTGTTATTTAATCCACCAGAGAGATTTCAGGCCTGGCATTGTATACCTAATTAAAAATCCATCATAGATTCTAGAATAAAACCCGCTATTCTTATTTTGATAAATGGTTATGACGTCAAACAGCTTTCTAAATATCTACAGTTTTACTCAAAGATTTGTGCTGTTCCTTTTAATTTTTTGTTCTTGTTTTCTGGAGGTAATGTTTCCCTATGTAGCCCTGGCTGTCCTGGAGCTCACTCTGTAAGCCAGGTTGGCCTTGAACTTACAGAGATTTGCCTGACTCTGTCTCACCAGTGCTGGGTGTGCACCACTTCCAAGTTGATTTGTGCTGTTCTTAATCTTGGTCAGAGAAGCTCCGTTTAGAAACAAGAAGTAGTTAATGCAGAAATTCATAACTTGTTAAATGCCCAGAATAAGTTGTAACTGCTCAACCCTATATGGATATCTATATCAATCCTCCCCTAACATAAGATTAATGGAACATTGCAGTAGAGGAAGCAGAAAATGTGTATGGGATGGAAGCTAGGAATGAATACTGTAAAATGCACTCTGTCTCCTGGATATGACATGGACTCCTGGCATAGCACCTGTGGTTTTTGCACAAGACCAATACAGTTAAAATTCAAGCATAGAGAACCAAGACTGTTCACACCATCTCTACACCCTCAGGCCTAATCCTGGATGTACATGTCACACAAGCACTTTGCCTGGTGAGCTCTCCAGAACCTCTCCCTCCAGCACCACTCTCACACTCTCAGGCTTAGCTCCAATTGTGCAGTGTCTTCACTGGTATTCTCTGTTGAGCTCACCAAGAATGAGTCCCACCAAAGCCTTCTGTGCTTTCTTGGGCCTAGCTCTAACCCTAGATGTGCAGCTCTTGACCTGCCTTGCCTGCTGAGCTCAGAACCTCACCAGCAAGTGTCATCTCCTCAGACTCTCACCAGTGAGTGTCATCTCCATATTCTCCAGCCTAGATGCAGATATACAGCTCCTGCACCAGACCACTCTGAGGTAAGCTAGAAAATGATACCAGACAAACAACCAATGAAACAAGTCCATATGCAAAGTCATATCACAAAACACAAACAATATGGAAGGCCAAGAGATAGAAATATTGATGAGAACTCAACCCTAGATGAAGGAGGAATTGAAAAATTCAATAATCCAATTACAAAATGCAGACAAAGGCCTTGCAAACAGAATGAATCAAATAGAAAGAAACCACAGGGGAGAAACACACAGAAGACCTCAAAAAGACAAAAATCTCTGAATCATGAGCATAAGAGGAGAAGAATCCTAAGTTAAAGGCATAGACCAGACTTTAAATAGAACTAGAGAAGAAAATTCTCAGAATTAAAGACATACCCATACGTATACAAGAAAGTGAGAGAGTACCAACTAGACAGGACTGGATACTAAATTCTCCATGGCATATTACAGTTAAATCATACATTATTTATCTATAAGTAATCTATAATCTATAAATAGAGGATATGAGGGCTGCAAAAGAAAAGCTGTAAGTCTCTCTCTCTCTCTCTCTCTCTCTCTCTCTCTCTCTCACACACACACACACACACACACACAAACACACACATATGTAAATCTATCTAAAAAGTGGCTACTTTCTCAATGGGAAAAATTTAAGCCAGAGGAGCCTGGAGTAATGTACTCCAAGTTCTAAAAGGCCAGTGACATCAACTTAAACTGCTTACCCAGAAAAATAATATCTGTCATAGTTGAATATCAAAGAAAATCTTTTCATGATATAAATATGCTTAAAAATATGTTTATCAAACCAGCCCTATTACAGAATACTGGAAACAATACTTCAGACTGAGGAGAGAAATAAGCATAGCCAAGAGATTATAGAAAGAAAATAAATTTAGTTATAAGTACTGAGGCACACAGTTTGACTATGAGCACAAACAAAAAGAAACAAAAATAAAACAACAAAATGACTGTAATCAACACACACATTCAATAATAACTTTACAAACATTAATTGCTTCAACTTGCCAATCAAAATATACAGACAACTTAAATTAATTAAGAAACAAAATCCATGGTTTTTGTTGTTGTCTACAAGAAACTCAAGCTTCGTGTTACCTATAAGAAATTGAACTTACTCTTGAGGATAAGTGAAAGTGAATAGGGAAAAAATAATTCCAAGCAAATGGAACCAGGAAGCAAGCTGGTGTCACAAATCTTAATATCTGACAAAATAGAATTCCTACTAAAATTAATCAAAACAGATTCTAACCAAGGGAACAATCTGCCAAGAAGATATTACAATCACACACACACACACACACACACACACACACACACACACACA
>JADRCH010006964.1:98431-177339 GCA_019843965.1 Rhynchomys soricoides
TTACACACACACACACACACACACACACACACACACACACATATATATATATATATATATATATATATATATATATATATATATATCAAACTCTGGTGCACCCAATTTCATAAAAATACATACTATTATTGGAATTAAATAAACAGAGTAAATCTAGCTCAGTAATAGTAGATGCTGACAGTACCTCCCTTTCTTCAATAGATAAGTTAGCTGGACAAAAAGTAAATAGTAGAATTAAATGATGTCATACATCAAATGAATCTAATAGGTATCAACAGAATATTTCATCTAAACATCAAAGAATATACATTCTACTCAGTAACCCATGGATGCTGCTCTAAAACGAGACCACATCCTGGGACACAAAACAACTCTCATCAAATCCAGAAAATTTGAAATAAACATGTATACTATCTGACTAGAATGAAATGAAGCTCAAGATGAACTGTAAATGAATCTAGTAATTATATAGATTCATGGAGATTAAATGACACATTACTTAATGAAGAACAGTTTAAAAAAAAAAAACAAGAAATAAATTTAAAATTTCCGGGAAATAAATGAAAACACAACTGTAGGGAGTGCTAAGGTCCTGCTCCCCAATTGGTTCTTGATCAAAATGCTATCAGCCAATGAGCTGGGCAGAATAGGCAGGACTTCTGGATCCCTGCAGGAGAGCTAGCATATGGATGCAAGGGAGAGAGGGATATTTTCACAAAGCTTCGGAAGGAGAAAAGGTGACCAACCATGTGAGATCTCAGCCAGAATGGCCATAGGCCATTTCCCCAGGAGGGAGATTAGAAATGCAACTAAAGCCATTTCCCCAGGAGGGAGATTAGAAATGCAACTAAAGCTGAGTGCGGGTTTTAGGTTGCTGAACAAGGAGAAAGTAATTAGCAACTAAAGTTGAGGACAAATTTAGGATGCTGAGCTAAGAGTATTGGGATGGGCACACTAGCCATGGGAGGTTGGGAAGATTAGAAGTGCCCCGCAAGGTCCCAGATGGAGGAGTTGGAGGAACGACTGAAGAAACTGAGGGAGTTGGCAGCCCCATGGAGGAGCAACAGTGTCAACCGGCCAGATCCACCCCCCCAATGCTCCCGGAGACTGGATCACCAACCAAGGAATACACATGGAGGGACCCATGGTGCTGGCCATGTATGTGGCAGAGGAGGGTTTTGCTGGCCATCAGGGGGAGGAGAGGCCCTTGTTTTTGAGGGTGTTAGATGCCCCAGTATAGGAGAATGCCAGGGAGGGAAGATGGGAGTGGGTGGGTGGGTGGGGCATTACCCTCATAGAGGCAGGGGCAGGGGGATGGGATAGGGGGTTCCAAAGGGGAGACCTGGAAAGGGGAAAACATTTGACAGACCATTGGCCTTATTAACCAAAATAAATAAATAACCCAAATTAACAGAATCAGAGATAAACAGGGAAACATTTTAACAGTCATCAAAGAAATTTAGAATAAGGGAATACTTTAAAAAATTATATTCATTAAATTAGAAAATCCATAAAGAGATGGAAGGATTCCTAGGTTCATTCAAACCACTGGGGTTCAACCAAGAAGAAAGCAATAATTTAAACAAACACATAATTAAACAACTGAAACAATAATTTTAAAGTCTTCTAACTGATCTGGACATATAGGAGCTCACAGAGACTGAATCACCAACCAAAGAGCACGTATGGGCTGTACCTAGGCCTCCAAGCAGATGTGCAGCTTGGTCTTCATATGGGTCCCAAACAACTAGAGCAAGGGCTGTTTCTGACTCTGTTGCCTGCCTTTGTATCCCTTTTCCATTGCTGACAGGCCTCAGTGGGAAAGGATGTGCTTAGCCCTGCTGTGGCTTAATGTACCAGGGTGGGGGAATGAAGGGAGGGGGTGTAAGGATGGGACTAGAAGAAGAAGAGGGAGGGGGCTTCAATCAGGCTGTAAAGTGAATAAATAAACAAATTATTGGAGAAAAACATAGAAAAGCTACTGAAATTTTTAAAGTCGATCTTTTCAAATTGCTACTTTTCTAAAAGTGTTGATCATTTCTAAAATGTTTTACGGTATAATTTTTGAGATATCATGTACCATAATGTATCATCTACAAATAGGGATAATTCAACTACTTTTCCTCATTGTATGTCTTTTATTTCCTTCTCATGTCATATGGCTCTAGCTAATGCTGCTTCATGCAAAGGTTTGGGCCTTTGGGGACAAACTGAGCTTGGCTCGAGTTCTGAGACCTGTCTCAGTCACTTCTGCATAGGAGTGACTCAGCAAGACCTGTTTGGCCCTCCCTCTACCCTGTCATTGCTGACATGGAACTATGCCATTGGCCCTGTCAGTCACGCTTTCCCCTCCCCCGCCTCCTACATCACCTCTCCCCATACCTAAGTGCCTACCCCCTTTGCCTTCTCTATATAAGCAGAGAAATTGCTACATTAAAGTTGAGTTCCTGCTTCAACAAGACTCCTGGCTTGGTGTGTTTCTTTTTGGCCGCTGACACTCGCCATCCCGCTCAGCTCCGGATAGACTCGGCTGGACCGGGTTCTCTTTTCTTGCCTGGACCTGCTGGCTAGGAGCCAGCAATATTTCGAAATGTCTATATGTTTTATTTCATTTAATGACTTATGTACATTGAACTACCCTTGCATCTCTGAGAAAAAGCCAACTTGATTGTGGTGGATGAGACCTTTTTGACATAGACCTCTATTCAGTGGATGATCTTTTTGATATATTCCTCTATTCAGCTGCCAGTACTTTATTGAGGAGCTTTGTATCTATGTTTATCAGGGATATTGGCTTGTTGCTGTTGTTTTTGTGTCCTTTCCTGAATTTAGCATTAGGTCAATACTGGCTTCAGAGAAGGAACTTTTAAATATATCTTCTGTTCCTAATTTTTTTTAATAATTTAAGAACTATTGGTTGTAGATCTTCTTTGAAAGCCTTGTAGAATCCTGTTGTGAATCTACTTTGCCTGGGTTTTGTTTTTTTGTTTGTTTGTTTGGTTGGTTGGTTGGTTGGTTTGGTTGTGGTTTGATTCACATTACAGCCTGATGCTCTTTGATTGGTGGTTCAGTCTCTGTGAGCCCCTATGTGTCCAGGTCAGTTGACTCTGTAGGCCTTCTTGGGATGTCCATGACCCATCTCGTTCCCTCAATCCTCTGTGCTACTCTTCCACAAGACTCTCTGAACTCCTCCTAATGTTTGGCTGTGTGTCTCTGCATGTGTTTCCATCGGGTGCTAGACACCCGATGTCTCAGAAGACAATTATGCTAGGCTCCTGTCTGCTATCATAGCAAAATATCTTTAAGAGCATCAAGGGTTGGCTTGGTCCCATTGAATGGGTCTCTAGGTGGGCCAGTCATTAGTTGGCCATTCCCTCAGTCTCTGCTCCATCTTTATCCATGCACTTTTCGTATGCAGGATTCATTTTAGGTTGAAGGTTTTGTGGGTGGATTGATGTCTCTCTCCCTCCAATAAAAGTCCCCCATGGCCAGTAGCCTTTCTATATACAAATAACAAATATGATCAGAAGGAGAGCATAGAATCATTCCCACTCAAAATTGACTAAAATAAGGGTCCTACCTAAGGGTATAGAAGACTGATACATTGAAAGTGTTAACTATTCAAATAAAGAGAATGAAGAAGAAATGAGAATGAAAAGAGCTCCTATGCTCATGAACTGGTAAAATTAATGCTGTAAGAATGACCATCCTACCATAAATAATTTACATATTAATGCAACAGAAATCAAAATTTCCACAATATTCTTCATGCAAATAGAAAAATATCCTAAATTCATACAAACTGCAAAAGACCCCCAATAGCCAAATCAGTCCTCAGAAAAAAGAACAGTGCTGGAGAAATTATGCTAGATTTCAAGATAGATTACTGTAGTAATAAAAACAGCCTTGTATGGGCACAAAATATAAATACAGATCAATGGAACAGACAGAATAAAATCACAAACATCAGCATATGTAACTACAACCCATAAAATACCAATAAAATATACACAGCCGAGGAAAGACATCATCTTCAATAAACAGTTCTAGGGACACTGGATATCCATATGTAGAAGAATTAATATGGAACCATATTTTTTTTAGCCTGCACAAAAATAAATTCCAAATGGACCAAAGACCCCAATGTGAAGCCAAAACCACTGAAACTTATAGAAGTAGTCACAAGTTCTTGGTCAAAAGAAACAAGCTGGAGTAGCCATCCTAATATCAAATAAAATCGACTTTCAACCAAAAGTTATCAAAAAAGATAAGGAAGGACACTTCATACTCATCAAAGTAAAAATCTACCAAGAACTCTCAATTCTGAACATCTATGCTCCAAATATAAGAGCACCCACATTCATAAAAGAAACTTTACTAAAGCTCAAAGCACACATTGCACCTCACACAATAATAGTGGGAGATTTCAACACCCTACTCTTATCAAGGGACAGATCATGGAAACAGAAACTAAACAGAGACACAGTGAAACTAAAAGAAGTTATGAACCAAATAGATTTAAAAGATATCTATAGAACATTTCATCCTAAAACAAAAGAATATACCTTTTTCTCAGCACCTCATGATACCTTACCCTAAAATGACCATATAATTGGGCATAAAACAAAGACAGGGAGGAAGATCAATGGAATAGAATTGGAAGACCCAGAAATGAACCCACACACCTATGGTCACATGATCTTTGACAAAGGAGCTAAAACCATCCAGTGGAAAAAAGACAGCATTTTCAACAAATGGTGCTGGCTCAACTGGAGGTCAACATGCAGAAGAGTGCAAATTGATCCATTCCTATCTCCCTGTATAAATCTCAAGTCCAAGTGGATCAAGGACCTCCACATAAAACCAGATTCACTGAAACTAATAAAAGAGAAAGTGGGGAAGAGCCTCGAATACATGGGCACAGGGGAAATTTTCCTTAACAGAACAACAATGGCTTATGCTCTAAGATCAATATTCAACAAATGGGACTTCATAAAATTGCAAAGCTTTTGTAGGGCAAATGTCATTGTCAATAGGACAAAACTGCAAGCAACAAATTGGGAAAGGATCTTTACCAATCCTACATCTGATAGAGGGCTAATATCCAATATATACAAATAACTCAAGACAATCAAATAACTTCATTTTAAAAATGGGAACAGAGCCAAAATTACAGAGCATTTTAAATGGGAAACTGTGTTTCTCAACTGAGGAAACACGAATGACTGAGAAGCACCTAAAGAAATGTTCAACATCCTTAGTCATCAGAGAAATGCAAATCAAATCAACCCTGAGATTCCACTTTACACCAGTCAGAATGGCTAAGATCAAAAACTCAGGTGACAGCAGATGCTGGCGAGGATGTGGAGAAAGAGGAACACTCCTCCATTGCTGGTGGAAATGCAAGTTGATACAACCTCTCTGGAAATCAGTTTGGTGGACCCTCAGAAAAATGAACATAATACTACCTGAGGACCCAGCTATTCCACTCCTGGGCATATACCCAGAAGATGCTCCAATATGTAATAAAGACACATGCTCCACTATGTTCATAGCAGCCATATTTATAATAGTCAGAAGCTAGAAACAACCCAGATGTCCCTCAACAGAGGAATGGATACAGAAAATGTGGTACATTTACACAATAGAATACTACTCAGCAATTAAAAACAATGACTTCATGAAATTCGCAGGCAAATGGATGGAACTAGAAAATATCATCCTGAGTGAGATAACCCAATCACAAAAGAACATATATGGTATGTACTCACTGATAAGTGGATATTAGCCCCAAATCTTGGAATACCTAAGATATAATTCACAGACCACATGTAGCTCAAGAAGAAGGAAAATGAAAGTGTGGGGTCTTTGGTCCTTCTTAGAAGGGGGGACAAAATACTTATGGGAGGAAATATGGAGACAAAGTGTGGAGCAGAGACTGAAGGAAAGGCCATCCAGAGACCACCCCACCTGGGAATCCATCCCTTACAGAGTTACCAAATACAGACACTATTGTGGATTCGAAGAATCCACATATACAGAGGTGGATGCTCAGAGCCAACCATTGGACTGAGCACAGGGTCCCCAATGGAGGAGTTAAAGGACTGAAGGAGCTGAAGGGGTTTGCAACCACATAGGAAGAACAACACTATCAATCAACCAGAGCTCCTAGGGTCTAAACCAACAACCAAGGAGTACACACGGAGGGACTCTAGCCACATATGTTGCAGAGGATGACCTTGTGGGGCATCAATGGGAGAAGAGGCCCTTGGTCCTGGGAAGGCTCCATGCCCCAGTGTATGGGAATGTGCGGGTGGGGAGGTGGGAGTGGGTGGGTGCATAGGGGCACACCCTCCTAGAAGCAGAGGGAGGGAGGATGTGTTAGGAGTTTTCTGGGGGGGTATTGGGAAAGGAGATAATATTTAAAATATAAATAAAGAAAATATTCAATAAAAAAAGAAAATATGGAACACATACACCATGGAATTCTATTCATCTGTAAAGAAAAATGAAATAAAATTCATAGGTAAGTAGATGGCATTAGAAAATATTAAATTGAGTGAGATAATGCAGTCAAAGGAAAACACTGAATGTTGACTCTTATTTATAGATCATAGTTCAACATCTATTGAATTATTATTACTATTATTATTACTATTACTATTTACATCCTAGCCACAATTTCCTTCCCTTTTCTCCTCCCAGTTCCTCTTCCCACATCCCCTCTGTCCCCCATCCACTCCTTCTCCATTCTGCTCAGAAAAGGACAGGCCTTCCATGGATATCAAGCAAACATGGCAAGTTGTAATAAGACTAGGCACCTCCACTTACATTAAGCCAATTCGGTAGGAGGAAAAGAGTCATAAAAGCTGGCACAAAGAGTTGGACATAGCTCCTGTCCAACAAGAAGACCAAGCTACACAACTGTAACTTATATGCAGAGACCCTAGGTCAGTCTCTTGTGGGCTCCCTGGTTGTCAGTTTAGTCTCTGAGAGCCCCTATGAGCCCAGGTTAGTTGATTCTATGGGTTTGTGATGTCCATGACCCCTCTTTATCCTACAATCCTTTCTCCCCTAATTCTTCAGGATTACCCAAGCTTCACCTAATGTTTGGCTGTGGGTCTTGACATCTGTCTCCATCAGTTGCTGGGTGAAGCTCCTTTGATGACAATTGGGCTAAGAAGTGATCTATGAGTATCTAGCTCAGCATCTTTAGTGATAAATATTTAATATGGACTAAGTGCAGAAGCCAAGAAAGTGAAAAGGGACCGTGGGTAGCAGTGCTCTAGAGAGGGTGATAGGAGGGCACAGGTATTATGAATGGGTAAATGGGAAAAATGAGGGGTGCTTTAACTGGAAATGGGGAGGGAGAGCAATACAGAGGGAGAGGAAGTAGAGATAAGTAACATCAACATCAAGATGTTTGCAAATGCCACATGTTTATTTAATATATATGTAATATATAAGGATATATATATATATACAGTTTTGTATGAAATATGACAGTCTAAGCATGGAAAATCTCTTTTTGAGTTGTTAGTCAGGGAGAGTACATGAGGTTCCCAAACAATTGTCCTTGAGCACTTCCCTGAACCTGAAAGCAACACTGCATTTCTGAAGACACAATATACTTCAAAAACAGAACTTGGAGTAGTTGGGTTGGATTTGACTTGGAAGCTTCCTTTCTGAGGACTAACTCTCATAGAATCCAAAGGTGCTATGCAAGCAGCCAGTGCCAATGAAGGAAAGCAATCAATAGTCCTACAAAGTTGTAAAGCCTAGGAACAAGAACAATGACCAGAAAGGCAAGATGTCCCCAAATATGTAATAGGGTAACATATATCTTGAAAAATTATCAACAATTTTCTAATTGGACTTAATGCCTGTTTGTGGAGGTAACTCATGTCTGGTACTATAAATCTGTCCTTAGTGAGGTCATGGAGCCTAGAGGAGAACCTACTATGACCATTTTTCGAAGCCAGTGTAATTCCCTTTTATAATTCAAATAAAAGAAGCTTAATGTAGTCTTCCATATCACACACTAGCTGAATTAGACCAAGTCCAATCCCCTACCTTCAAGATGCCCAAGGTTTCCTGAGAGAAACCAACACATTTAAGCAAACAGCAGTACTGCATAGTAAGCGCTACACCAAAACTATGCTCACATTCTCAAGGAGCATGAGGGAAGAGGGATGAAATCTGCTTAAAACTAAGGAAAACACCAGAAAACTATTTAACCAACTGACAAGCGCTCCTTTTCTTAGGATAACTGCCAAGCCAGTGTAATTTAACTGCATTCTAATTACTTAGCCTTGTGCCCACATGTAAGTGTAACTTTCACCCCTCATCAAAGTAGCTTTATATTAACAGTGGATGAAGTTAGTATAGAAATCTACAGCTGGTCTAAATGCAGAAAACAAATGACCTTGGGGTACTTAACCTCAACTGATATAACCTCTAACCCGAGGCTCAGGCAACATCTCAGAAGAAGGAGTGGAGAGTAAATGACAGAGGAACAGACAGTAAAAGGACAGATCTTGTTTTGTGATACAATTTTCTAGCCTGTGTCTTTTGATAGGGAGAATTGGGACCACTAATAGTCAAGTTATTATGGAAAGATGTATTTTGACTCCTGTCTCTGTTGATTTTGTAGCTTTGAGTGTTTTCATAGTTCTCTTTTTTAAAAGGAATATTTTATTGTGTGTATATGTATCTGTATGCCTCTGTTTGGTTTTGTACATGTGAGTACAGTGTCCCCAAAATCCAGAGAGTATATAGGATCCTCTGGATCTGGAATTAAAGGTAGTTGTGAGCTGCCTAATACAGGTAATGGGACTAAACTCTAGTCCTTTGCAAGAGCACTACATGGTCTTAACTATTAAGCTATCTCTCCAGTTCAGTCCTCTTCTGTTTAACCACCATCCTAATCTTTTTACTAGCTTCTTTGAAATACTCTTTTGAGTATCCTCTATAGGGCTGGCATGGTAGTCATAAAATCTATTAGCCTTCATTTTCACAGAAAATTTTCTTTCTCCTTCTATTACAGTAAACAGTTTTGCTAGGCATCTAAGGCTGGATGGGCAGTTCTGATCTTTCAGAAATTGAAATATATCTTTCTAAGCCCTTCTGACTTTTAAGGTTTCCATTGAAAAGTCAGCACTTATTATTCTCGTGACTTGGGCCTTCTCTCTTGCCACTTTCAAAATACTTAATTTGTTCTGTACATTTAGTTTTGTAGCATGGGGATTTTCTTTCTGGTTCTATACACTTTTGTATCTGCATGGGCATTTTCTCCTAAATTTAGAGAATTATCTTCTATGATTTTATCGAAAATATTTCTTATTCCTTTGACATGAAATTCTTTTCCTTCTTCTGTGCCTATAATTAATAAATGTTGTCTTTTCATGGTGTCCTAAAGATCTTGCAGGTTCCATTCGTGTATCACTGACTTTGACTGAGTCTAATTCCAATACCACCATTTAATCTAATCCTCAATCCCTGAAGTTCTGTCCTTCATATGACCCATTCTATTGGGTAGGTACTCTAGTGAACTTTCACATTTATTTATTACTTGATGATTTTATACATGAATAGAGTGTATTTAGATAATCTCCACCTCCTCCCAGACCATCACATTTGACCTATTGTATTTTAATTTCCATCATCGGTGCAGTTTAGTTTTTTCTTCAGTATTTCTACCTCTTTATTGAATTTTATATCCACATCTGAATTCATTGTCTCATCTCAGGTGTCTATTTCTTTATGTTCTTTTGGAATATATTTAGTTTCCTGGTTGAGTTGCTTTAATGTATTTATTATTGCCTTTTAAAACTGTGTATGTGGAATTTTGCTTAGATTATTTTCACTGTAGACATTACTATAGGATAAGTTATTTTTGGAGGAAACAAGTTGTCTTGGAATTTTGCATTGGGACCTGTCCATCTAAGATTAGAGCACTGGCTAATTTTTGTTGGTGGTGGTTAAATTCAGGTCACTTTTTACTTTACTGGAAGTGTTTGCAGTATTCAAAAGAGACTAGGTTATATCCGGGTTGAAGTGATGCTTTCACCCTATGATAGTTTGCATATGCTTGGCCCAGGGAGAGGCACTATTAAAAGGTGTGGCCCTGTTGGAGTAGGTGTGTCACTATGGGTGTGTGCTTTAAGACCGTGATCCTAGCTGCCTGGAAGCCAGTATTCTGCTAGCAGCCTTCAGATGAAGATGTAGAATTCTCAGCTTCTCCTGCACCATGCCTGCCTGGATGCTGCCCTGCTCCTGCCTTGATGATACTGGACTGAACCTCTGAACCTGTAAGCCAGCCCCAATTAAATGTTGTCCTTATAAGAGTTGCCTTGGTCATGGTGTCTGTTCACAGCACTAAAACCCTAACTAAAACAGAAGTTGGTACCAGAGACTGGGGTGTTGCTGTGATAGGCCTGATCATGCTTTTGTTTGGAAGAATGTGGATTTGGGGACTTTGGATTTGGAAAGCAATGGAATGCTTTAAATGGGGGCATAATGGGCCATCTTAGTAGGAATATGGAAGGATTTGTTGCTGAGAGTGATTTGAAATGTGCGAACATGGCCTAAAAGGTTTCAGTGGAGAATCTCAATATGTGGCCTAGGGAATGTTTTTGTTGTTTTTGTGGTATTTTGGTGAAGAATGTGGCTACTTTGTGCCCTGTCTAAAGAGACAGGTATGCAGATCCCTGAGTTCAAGGTCAATCTACAGAGCAAGATCCAGGACACCAAGCTTAGGCAGTGAAAGGGTTGGAAAAGAGGAAGCTAGTGACAATGTAATAGACGAAGGGGGCCATGTTCCAGCTCCTGCAAGCAGCAGAATAAGGCAGCTTCGGCCATGTGGCTCTGGCTTTATAGTCAAGAGGAGAAGGAGACTACTGGGACAATTGATGCTGGTTAGCTGGAGCCAAGAAATTAGTGGTCATTAAGAAGAGACCAGCACCACTGAGGTGAAATCTTCTGGGAAGTGTTTTCTGAGAGCACAGAGGCTGTGTTCCAGAGATAGCCAAGGTTGTACTTTGTGCTGTGGCTGGACTTGGTAATGTGTGAGAGTCACCCAGTGGTACTGGTTTTGAAGGCATGAAGGGTCACAGAGAGCAGCTGAGGCTTGGCACTGTGAGGCCATGGAAGGCCATTGGTGAAGGTGCAGCCTCAGTTGCAATTGATGGCCTAGGACTGAAGGGGTCATGTAAAGAATTGGGGGCTTGGCACCATGAAAAGAGCCTATGATAGGCTACTGGTGAAGCCTAGTTGCAGCAGAAGACCCCAGTGCATTGGTGATGCCAGTACCATGGGATGATCACCAAGAACAGCAGCGGCAGTGGAGTGGATCAACCAGAGCTTAGAGTGCTATAGAAGGCAGAACTGGAGAAGTGATGCCAGCCCTTTGGAGGAGACCAGAAGATCAGGTATGGATCTCAGACATTGAAACAAGAAGATGTAACAATGAAGATTTTCGAGCTGCCAGAGGATAGGATATCTCCTAAGGAATGCTGCTAATAGGAAGTGGAACCAGCCCAGGAAAAGAAGTTTGTTGCAGTCAACAAAGATGAAAAAGGAGTTGGAGATCTGAAGACTGCTTTGACATCAGCCATAGCAATGCAGAGTTTGACGTTTGCCTAGCTGGTTTTCTGTCTTGCTTTGGTAATTGCTTTGGATGAATCTCAGAGGAGACTTTGAACTTTGGACTTTTAACATTGTTGAGATTGTTATAGACCATGGGGACTTTAGAAGTTGGACTAAATGTATTTTTTTATTATGCTATGTTTACATATGGCTCCCATAGACTCATATGTTTGGATAAGCCTATGAGGGCCAGGGAGTGGAATGTGGTGGTTTGTATATGCTTGACCCAGGGAGTGGCAATATTAGGAGGTGTGGCCTTGTTGGAGTAGGTGTGTCACTGTGGCCATGGGCTTAAGATCCTCACCCTAGCTGTCTGGAAGTCAGTATTCTGTTAGCAGCCTTCAGATGAAGATGCAGAACTCACAGCTCTGCCTGCACCATGCCAGCCTGGATGCTGTCATGCTTGCAACCTTGATGATAATGGACTGAACCTGTAAGCCAGCCCCAATTAAATGTTGTCCTTTACAAGACTTGCCTTGGTCATGGTTTCTGTTCACAGCAGTAAAACCCTAGCTCAAACACCTCCTTTGAGACTATTATTTAGGGAACTAGGTTATATCCTCAAATTCCCATTGTGACTTGAGTACTGTTTGCAACTATATTCACTGTCCAGTAGTAAATGTACCATGAACATTGAGAATCAGTTAAGTACAAAAAAATCACCTCCAAGTCAATCAAAGACATCAATCTGAAACCTCAAATGCTAAAACTGCTAGAAGAAAATGCAGGCAGTACCCTACAAGATGTAAGTTAGGAGTACATTAGGGAAAGGCTTTCTGAATATGACTCCATTTGCCCAGGAATTAAAGCCAACAGTTGAGAAGTGGGAAACTCCTAAAACTAAAAAGCCTTTGTACAGCCAAGGAAACAATCAATAGCATGAAGAAAATACCCATAGAATGGGGAATAATCTTTTGCAAGTGTACATCTGAGCAAGGATTAATATCCAGAATATACAAAAAACTCAAGAAAGTCAAGGAAATAAATGACCCAATTAAAAAATGGGCTAGGGATACAAACAGAGAGGTCTTAATAGAAGAAAATTTAAAAATGGTAAGAAATGCCTCAAAACGGTTCATCATCTTCAGAAATTAGAAAATTTAAATTAAAACAAATTTGATTTTTCATTTTACTTCATTATAAGAATGGGTAAGATAAATAAAACAAATGACAGCAGATGCTGGCAAGATTGTGAGAAAAGAGGAACCCACATTCACTGTTGGTAGGAATGTGTGTGGTTTTCTTTTTTTTTTCTTATTTTGGTTTTTGGAGACAGGGTTTCTCTGTGTAGCCCTGGCTGTCCTGGAACTCACTCTGTAGACCAGGCTGACCTCGAACTCAGAAATCCACCTGCCTCTGCCTCCCAGGTGCTAGGATGGAATGTGTGTTTGTACAGGCACTCTGGAAATCAGTACAGAGAATTCTCAAAAACCTAAATATAAATCTTCCATATGACCCAGCTACATCATTCCTTGGCATATGTCTACAGGACTCAAAACCCTACTTCACAGATACTTGCTCAGCCATGTTCATTGCCACCATATTCACAATAACCTAAATGTGTTTCAGTAGACTAATAGCCAATGAAGATGTACAAACAGTGGAACACTATGAAGCTACAAAGAAAAATGAAATTTGTAGATAAATGGATGGACCTAAAAAAGATTATATTGGTGACCCAGAAAGGCAAATGTTACATGTTCTCTAGCATTTGCAGTTCCCAGCTCCACATCTCCAGCTATGACTATATAACATGGAGAACCAAATAAGTGTAGCTTTCCCCCTTTATCAATGCTTTATAGCAAATGGAGACTACCGCAGAAAACTACAACCAGACACAATGCAGATATAAACCAATCCTGGGGACCCCCATGCCAATGTATAATACCTATGTCACAGTTCTTTCCTCTATGGTTCAGGAAACATCATAGAAGAGGAGAATGAACAAATTTTAAAGCCAGAAGACCAGGAAGTCTCTCACAGAAATGTACACATGAACAAGATCTGAAGAATGGCAATATCCACTAAGACAAAAGGGGGAAAATCTCTTGGGGTCACATCTTGAGGCAAGGGACTATATGCACATGATGGCTGTTAAGAGAGGGTGAGTTAGCATCTTCCAGGGAAAAGCCCACTAAATGTTTTTCCAATAAAAAGTGGTCAGCCCTGAAATCATATACACACAATGAACAAAAACAGACCCAACAAGAAGTATTTATATGTCTGCTCATGCACGCTCATGGGTACCCATACACATTAACAACAATAGTAATAATAATCATCATCAGTGAAGAAGAGGCTATCAATTTGAGAGTGTGGGTACATGGAAGGAGTTGGAGAGAGGGAATTTATGAGGGGTTGAAGGGAAGAAAGAGAAAGGGCAACGTGATTTAATTATATTTCAATTAAAATGAATGAAAACAACAAAAGAACTTGTTAGCTGAAGCTAAAATGTGCACCCACGTATGTGCGTGTGTGCGTGCACACACACACATGCGCGCACGCGCGCGCGCGCACACACACACACACACACACACACACAGCTGAAGACATCTTTCTACCTGAGTAAAAACAGACTATAAACCTACAGTTACCCAAATTGCATTATGGTGGCATCAAAACAGATGCATGGAATGAATTATAAAAAAAACCTTAAATAAAATCTATGCATCTGTAGCCAACTGAATTTTTACAGAGGTGTTAAGAATAGACAATACAAAAAGAATACATGGGCTGTCAAGATGGGTCAGCAGGCAAAGGCACATTTTGCCAAGTCTGATGATCCCCAGGACCCACAAGATGGAGAGAACTAACTCCCGGAAATTGTCCTCTGACCTCCATATGCACCTCCCTCAAACACACACACACACACACACACACACACACACACACACAGAGAGAGAGAGAGAGAGAGAGAGAGAGAGAGGCACCAAGAGACAGAGACAGAGACAGAGAGAGAGAGAGAGAGAGAGAGAGAGAGAGAGAGAGAAAGGAATAGTATTCAGTGATAAAAAATAAAATTCCATTATAATACCTTAAAAGATCCTGGTGTCCACTATGTTAAGAGAAATAAGTGAGGCACAGAAATACTATATGATTTCATTCATATGCAGAATCTCATGCAATATATCCTGAAAACAGTTTCCCCTCCCTCCATTCCGCCCAGCTACCTCTCACTTCCCCTCTTACCCAAATCCATTCCCACTCCATTTCCTCTTCAGAAAAGAGCAGGCTTCTAAGAGAGGACAGTCAAATATGACAAAACAACATACAATAACACAAGAAAAAAGCTGTCATATCAAGGCTGGACAAGAGAACCCAATAAGAGAAGAAGAATCTCAGGAGCAAGCAAAGGAGTCAGAGACAGTCTATGCTCCCACTATTAGGAGTACTATAAAAACACCAAGCTACACCGGAACATTTATGCAGAGGACCTGATGCAGACCCTTGCAGGCCCCATGATCGCAATTTCAGTCTCTGTGAGTCCCTATAGCTCTGCTTGGCTGATTTGGTGTGCTATATTCAAGAATCTTTATCCATAGAACCACAGAGGGTAGGTATGCATTAAGAGACTAGAGGGAACAGATAGATCTCTTTAGGAAAGAGAAGCAGAGTAGATAGATATGGGTGGAAGTGGGGACTGGAATGGGAGGATCAAATGGGAATAGGGAGGGTAGAGGGGATTGTGGAAGGAAATACAGGAAGAGAGATAAAATTAAGGAACATTTGAGGGGTAATAGGAAATGTAATATAGTAAATTCTCTCTTCTCTCTCTCTCTCTCTCTCTCTCTCTCTCTCTCTCTCCCCCCCCCCCGTGTGTGTGTGTGTGTGTGTGTGTGTATGAAGGTGAGCTAAATGCAATTGCCAAATAATGGGGGAGACAGAGAGTCCCAACTGCCTATCTCTTGTTATGAAATGAAGCATCCAGTACTGGGATTGGGTTACATTGAACTGAATTATTGGCTAAAAGGGTCCCATTAGAACTGCCAAACAACCCAGGCTGTTGCTAAGACTATAGTTTGTTCTCCATAAACTGAAAGCAAGGCCCCATTGCTGAAGACAACACCTGCATAACTCTTTGAACATGGAAATGTTGAGCTGGTGCCTGCATAAAACCTTCACCACTATCTCCCAGTGTTTTGGTACAGGAACATACTCTGCAAATTATCAAAAGAAGAAATGTAAACACCAAGCCAGCCATAAACTTTTTGGTCTATAATGGTGTCCTGCCTTCAGGATATGCTAGGGCAATGTTGGTACAAGTTTTGTGGGAATAACCCAACACCAATATCTGTTTTGACGTATGGCCTGCTCCACAAACACTTTTGTGTGTCTGAGAACCAAAAACTAGACAGCCCAGGAACATAGTGCAAAGTAAATAATACTAGTCTAAAACAAGAAAAAATAATAGTGATTAAACAATTCTTCATTATATTCTGCTATAGACACAGACCAGTCATCATCAGAGAAGCTTCCTCCTGCAGCAGATGGGAACAAATACAGAGACCCACAGCCAGACATGATGCAGAGAGAAACATTTTGGAAAACACAGCTCTAAATCGATGTCTTCATCAAATCCCTCCCCTCAGAGCTCAGGGAATCACACAAAAGAGGAGGCAGGAAGAGTGTGAGAGCCAGAAGGGATGGAGAACACCAGGATAACAAGGCCCTTTAATCAACTGAGCAAAGCTCATATCAAAGCCCATATACATGGGTCTACACAGGTCCTCTGCTTATATATTATAGCTTCTAGTTTAGTATTTTATGGGATTCCTGAGTGTACAAATGAGTGGATCTCTGACTTGTGCCTTCTCTTGAACTCTTTTCCTTCTGTTGGTTTGTTCTGTCCAACTTCAATGTGATAGTATTTGCTTTACCTTATTATATTTTACTTTGTTATATAGTTTTAAAAATGAATAAAAGAATGAATGGATGGATGAATTCTAGCCACTGGGGTAAAAGGCAACAACTGAACTGTCACTTATACATTCTGGAAGAGGGAAAGTCAGTTTTTTCCAAGGGAGTGACACTGGGTACATCAATGACTTCCTGGACAAGCTTCATGTTCAGGAGTAGTTGACCAACACATAAGGGACTCCACAGTGTGTGTGTGTGTGTGTGTGTGTGTGCGCGTGCGTGCTTTTATTTAGTTAGAGTTTTGTGGTTTTGGAGGGTGCTTTATTTTGTTTTCCTGAGAAAGTACTTAAAGTTGGGTAGGTAGGGATTAAGAGATAATCTGGGAGGACTTGGGGGAGGGGAATAATATGTTCAAAATATATTTAAGTTAAAAAATGTTTCAAATAAATTTTTTAAAGTATATTTTAAAGCAGTAGAATAGGTACTAGGTTCATGCCTTTGGACACATCATTCAGGAGATAGAGGCAGAGTAGGGGGGGTGATCCTGAACAAGACTCCAATGGCTCAGGCTCTAATATCAAGAATTGATAAATGGGACCTCATGAAACTGAAAAGCTTCTATAAGGCAAAGTACATAGTCTATAGGACAAATCAGCAACCTGAAGATTGGGGAAAAAAATCTTCACTAACCCGCATCTGATAGAGGGCTAATATCCAAAATATATAAACAACTCAAGAAGCTAACATCAAAAAAAAAAAAAACCCAAATAACCCAATCAAAAAATGGGGTATAGAACTAAACAGAGTTTACAACAGAGGAATCTAGAATGTTCAAGAAGCACCTAAAGAAATGTTCAAAGTCTTAGTGATCAGGGAAATGCAAATCAGAATAACCCTGAGATCCCACTTCACACCAATCAGAATGACTAAGATCATAAACTCAGGTGACAGCAGATGTTGGCGAGGATGTGGAGAAAGAGGAACACTCCTCCATTGCTTGTGGGATTGCAAACTGGTACAACCACTCTGGAAATCAACCGAGAGGTTCCTCAGAAAATTGGAAATAGATCTACCTGAAGACCCAGCTATGCCACTCTTGGGAATATACCCAAAAGATGCCCCACCATGCCACAGGGGCACTTGTTCCACTATGTTCATATCAGCCTTGTTTGTGATAGCCAGAAGCTGGAAACAACCCAGATGCCCCACATAGGAAGAACAGATACAGAAAATGTGGTTCATTTACACAATGGAATACTATTCAGCTATTAAGAATGAGGACATCCTGAGTTTTGCAGGCAAATGGATGGAACTAGAAAATATCATCCTGAGTGAAGTAACTCAGACACAAAAGAACATGCATGGTATGTACTCACTAATAATTGGATATTAGCCAAAAAAGTACAGATACCTAGAATACAATCTACAGAACCCAAGAAGGTTAACAAGCCAAAGGGCCCAAGTGAGGATGCTTCAATCCCACTTGGGAACAAGAAGAAAGCAGAAGGCAGAGGGAGGAAGGGAACTTGATGGTAAAGGGGAGGGGGAGGGGCAGGAGAAAAGGGGAACATGATCAGGTATTGAGGGGGGCTAGCAGAATGAATGGAAATATACAACCTCTGGAGGTGGGAGGTGGGGTGACCCTCTAGAATGTACCAGAGACTTGGGAAGTGAGAGATTCTCAGGACTCAAAGGGAGGGCCTTAGATAAAATGCCCTACAGTGGGGAGAGGGAACTTGTAGAGCCCACCTGAAAGACAAGGTATCAACTGAGGGATGGGGTTGCCATCCCACAGTCAAAACTCTTGACCCAGAATTGTTCCTGTCTAAAAGAACTGCAGGGACAAAAATGGAGGGAAAGAAGGTCCAGTGACAGCCCAAATTGGGATCCAGCTCAAGGGGAGACTCCAAGCCTTACACTATTACTGATTTTATGGTGTACTTACAGACAGAAGCTTAGCATGGCTGCCCTCCAAGAGGCCCAACAAGCAGCTGACTGAGACAGAAGCAGATACCCAACCAATGGTCTGAAGTCAGGGACCCCTGTGGTTGAATTAAGGAATGGCAAGAAGAAGCTGAGGAGGATTGTGACCCATAGGAAGAAGAGCAGTCTCAACTAACCTGGACCCTGAGATCTCTCAGACACTGAGCCACCATCCAGACAGCATACACAACTGATATGAGGCCCTAGACACGTATACAGCAGAGGACTGCCTGGTCTGGCCTTAATGAGGGAAGATGCACCTAACCCTTGAGACACTTGAGTCCCCAGGGAATGGTGAGGCCTGGCAGGGTGTTGGGGGGGTACGGGGGTGTGGAGACATCCTCTTGGAGACAGGGGAGGAAGAATGGGATGAGGAACTGTTGGAGGGTGGACTGGGATGAGGATACCAGCTGGACTGTGTGATGCTCAGCCCAGGAAGTGTCCTTTATAAGACTTGACTTTGTCATGGTGTCTGTTCACAGCAGTAAAACCCTAAGTAAGACAGACTGTAAAAAAGATTAAAGATAATAATAATTTTTAAAAATATTAAAGATGATATGTTAAAAAATCCCAATAAATCTTCATGTTAGCAACATTTGTTATTTAAAGTAATGAAATGTTTAGGTTTTCAGTCATATTAGCTTGCCTCATACCTCCGCTAACCAAGCTCCTTCTATATGCCACCTGTTTCTCCAAACTAGCTCTTTACTATTGATTAAAAAAAGATTCCAAATGCTAAAAGAAGGGGCTTGTGCCATCTAATACACCAGTAGCTAATGAACTGCCTAGCTCACATAAGACCATGGACTCAATTTAGCCACACTGCAAAGAAGAAAAGAACAGAAAGAAAAGAGAAGGAAAGTGTAGCTGTTTGTATTATGAATGCTACTTATGTTCCCCCAAAACACTGTAGGAGAGTGTCTGCATGTAGCTTCTGGGAACCTGCCCCCAGTTGGTTCTGATTTGTAAATAAAGATGCCAACAACCAAAAGCTGGGTGGGGCAGACAGAGGTGGGACTTTAAGATTCCCAGACTGGAGAGAGGAAGGAGAGGATCTGCCATGCTGGGAGAGATTGGAGGAGAGGAGAGACGCCATACCTGAGAAGAGCAAAGGACAGAAAGGCCTGGCCCTCATGTGAAGGAGCCGGGGGAGTCCTGCCCAGTTAGACCACCCTCTGGATTCAGAGTAGGCAAGATAGAACATAGAACTAGTAAGTAATAAGTCAGGATTAACCACCTGGAGTTTAGGGACTGGCCCAGCTATTAAGCTCATGAAGGCATATTAAAACATAGAGACTTGTGTGTGTGTTTCATTCAGAAACACAAAGCACCGAGGTGGGTAGAGAACTCACTGACAGAATTTATTCATTAATTATTTAATTCAACAGGAAAGGGAGGGGAAGAAAGAAATTGGTCACACAAAATATTGTTTAAGTATATAAGATGTTGCAATTACTTCCGACCAAGGTACAAGGAATGAAGATGAAAGTACAGACAAACTTCAAATTAGCCATACTATTTGAGCTGAGCCTAAATGAGGGACAGTTATGGGAAAATGTAAGAATATCGAAGACTGTAGCAACAACATGGGAAAAGCACAGAGTAATAAAGTGCATGCAGTTGGAAAGCAGTAGGTACATACCTACAGGGTGAATGAATGAAGAGTGAAGCAGGGACTGGAGGAAGGTGATAGACTAGCAGATGAATACTTCCTTAAGCATTTTACCTCTCATTCTGTCTTTTACTTAGAAGACAGTGTTTAAAATGGAGATAGAGGTAGGGACTGAGGAATAGCCAGGAGGTAAGAGGCTGTCTGCTTCCACCTGTGGCGGAAGACCTCTGCCTGGGCCACCAGGTCTCCATTGCCCACCTGCGCAGGGAGAAAGCGACCCGCCCACTTGTACGGAAAAGCCAGCAGAAGGAGGGCTCCAGACACAGGGACTGAGGAACAGCCAGGAAAGAGAACTGGTCTCCAGGGAACACTGAAACCTGGGCCTGCAGGAAAGACAAGCCACAGTCAGAGAGAGAAAGACCAGCTAACACCATAGATAAGCAGATGTCGAAAGGCAAGGGCAAGAACACAAGGAACAGAAACCAAGACTACTTGGCTTCATCAGAACCCAGTTCTCCCACCACAGCCAGCCCTGGATACACCAACACACCAGATAAGGAAGACTCAGACATAAAATCACTCATCAACAAGATGATAGAAGACTTTAAGAAGGAAATATATAACTCCCTTAAAGAAATACAAGAGAACACAGGTAAAAAACTGGAAACCCTTAAAGAAGACACACAGAAATCCCTTAAAGAATTACAGGAAAACACAATCAAATGGGCAGAATTACAGGAAAACACAATCAATCAAGTGAACAAAACCATTCAGGAATTAAAAACAGAAATAGAAACAATAAAGAAATCACAAGGGAGACAACCCTGGAGTTAGAGAACATAGGAAAGAAATCAGGAGTCATAGATGCAAGCATCACCAACAGAATACAAGAGATGGAAGAGAGAATCTCAGGTGCGGAAGATACCATAGATAACATGGACACAACAATCAAAGAAAACACAAAATGCAAAAAGCTCCTAACCCAAAACATCCAAGATATCCAGGATGCAATGAGAAGACAGAACTTGAGGATACTAGGTATAGAAGAGAGTGAAGATTCCCAACTTAAAGGTCCAGTAAATATCTTCAACAAAATTATAGAAGAAAATTTCCCTAACCTGAAGAAAGAGATGAACATAAATATACAAGAAGCCTAGAGAACGCCAAATAGACTGGACCAGAAAAGAAATTCCCCCCATCACATTATAGTCAAAACACCAAATACACAAAACAAGGAAAGAATATTAAAAGCAGTAAGGGAAAAGGGGCAAGTAACATATAAAGGCAGACCTATCAGAATTACACCAGACTTCTCACCAGAGACTATGAAAGCTAGAAGATCCTGGGCAGATATCATACAGACTCTAAGAGAACACAAAGGCCAGCCCAGGCTGCTATACCCAGCAAAACTCTCAATAATCATAGAGGGTGAAACCAAAATATTCGATGACAAATCCAAATTTGCACAGTATGTTTCCACAAACCCAGTCCTACAAAGAATAATACATGGAAAACGCCAACTCAAGGAGGGAAACTACACTCAAGAAAAAGAAAGAAAGTAATCTTTCAACAAACCCCAAAGAAGTTAGCCACATAAACAACATCAAAAATAACAGGAAACAACCATCAATATTCTTTAATATCTCTTAACATCAATGGTCTCAACTCCCCAATAAAAAGACATAGACTGACAGACTGGATCCATAAACAGGACCCAGCATTTTGCTGCATCCAGGAAACGCACCTCCATGTTAAAGACAAACACTACCTCAGAGTAAAGGGCTGGAAAACAATTTTCCAAGCAAATGGCCCCAAGAAACAGGCTGGAGTAGCCATTCTATTATCGGATAAAATTGACTTTCAACCAAAAGTCATCAAAAAAGATAAAGAAGGACACTTCATACACATCAAAGGAAAAATCTACCAAGAAAAACTCTCAATTCTGAAAATCTATGCCCCGAATGCAAGAGCTCCCACATTCCTAAAAGATACTCTACTAAAGCTCAAAGCACATATTGCATCTCACACAATAATAGTGGGAGACTTCAACAGGCCAATATCAACAATGGACAGATGTTGGAAACATAAACTAAACAGAGACACAGTGAAACTAACAGATGCTATGAACCAAATGGATTTAACAGATATCTATAGAACATTTCATCCTACATCAAAAGAATATACCTTCTTCTCAGCACCTCATGGCACCTTCTCCAAAATTGATCATATAATTGGTCACAAAACAAACCTCAACAGATATAAGAAGATTGAAATAATCCCATGCCTCCTATCAGATCACTACAGATTAAGGTTGGTCTTCAATGGCAACAACAAGAGAAAGCCCACATACACATGGAAGCTGAACAATGTTCTGCTCAATGATAACATGGTCAAGGAAGAAATAAAAAAGGAAATTAAAGACTTCCTAGAATTTAATGAAAATGAAAGTACAACTTACCCAAACCTATGGGACACAATGAAAGCAGTGTTAAGAGGAAAACTCATAGCTCTGAATGCCTCCAAAAAGAAACTGGAGAGAGCATATACTAACAGCCTAACAGCACACCTGAAAGTTCTAGAACAAGGAGAAGCTAATACTCCCAAGAGGAGTAGAAGGCATGAAATAATCAAATTAAGGGCTGAAATCAACCAAGTGGAAACTAAAAGAACTATACAAAGCATCAACAAAACCAGGAGCTGGTTCTTTGAGAAAATCAACAAGATAGATAAACCCTTAGCCAGACTAACCAGAGGGCACAAAGACAGTGTGCAAATTAATAAAATTAGAGATGAAAATGGCGATATAACAACAGACTCTGGGGAAATTAAAAATATTATCAGATCCTACTACAAAAGCCTATATGCAACAAAATTGGAAAATCTGGAGGAAATGGACAAGTTTCTAGACAGATACCAATTACCAAAGTTAAATCAGGATCAGATAAACCATCTAAACAGTCCCATAACCCCTAAAGAAATAGAAGCAGTCATTAAAAGTCTCCCAACCAAAAGAAGCCCAGGACCAGATGGGTTCAGTGCACAATTCTAGCAGACCTTCAAAGAAGACCTAATACCAATACTCTTCAAGCTATTCCACAAAATAGAAATGGAAAGAACACTACCCAATTCATTCTATGAGGCCACTGTTCCACTGATACCAAAACCCCACAAAGACCCAACAATAAAAGAAAACTTCAGACCAGTTTCCCTTATGAATACCGATGCAAAAATACTCAATAAAATTCTTGCAAACCGAATCCAAGAACACATCATAACGATCATTCACCATGATCAAGTAGGCTTCATCCCAGGGATGCAGGGATGGTTCAATACCCAGAAATCCATCAATTTAATCCACTATATAAACAAACTCAAACAAAAAGACCACATGGTCATTTCGTTAGATGCCGAAAAGGCACTTGACAAAGTTCAACATCCCTTCATGATAAAAGTCTTGGAAAGATCAGGAATTCAAGGAGCATACCTAAACATAGTAAAAGCAATATACAGCAAACCAGTAGCCAACATCAAACTAAATGGAGAGAAACTTGAAGCAATCCCACTAAAATCAGGGACTAGACAAGGGTGCCCTCTCTCTCCCTACCTACTCAATATAGTACTTGAAGTTCTAGCTAAAGCAATCAGGCAACAAAAGGAGGTCAAAGGGATACAAATTGGAAAGGAAGAAATCAAAATATCACTATTTGCAGATGATATGATGGTATACTTAAGTGACCCGAAAAATTCCACCAGAGATCTGCTACAGCTGATAAACAACTTCAGCAAAGTGGCTGGATACAAAATTAACTCAAGCAAATCAGTAGCCTTCCTATACTGGAAAGATAAACAAGCTGAGAAAGAAATTAGGAAAATGACACCCTTAACAATTGTCACAAACAATATAAAATATCTTGGTGTGACTCTAACCAAACAAGTGAAAGATCTGTATGACATGAACTTCAAGTCTCTGAAGAAAGAAATTGAAGAAGACCTCAGAAGATGGAAAGATCTCCCATGCTCATGGATTGGTAGGATTAATATAGTTAAAATGGCCATCTTGCCGAAAGCAATCTACAGATTCAATGCAATCCCCATCAAAATCCCAACTGACTTCTTCATAGATTTAGAAAGAGCAATTCTCACATTCATTTGGAATAACGAAAAACCCAGGATAGCAAAAACTATTCTCAACAATAAAAGGACTTCTGGGGGAATCAGCCTCCTTGACTTCAAGCTGTTTTACAGAGCAGTAGTGATAAAATCTGCATAATATTGGTACAGTGACAGGCAGGTAGATCAATGGAATAGAATAGAAGACCCAGAATTGAACCCACACACTTATGGTCACTTGATCTTTGACAAAGGAGCTAAAACCATATAGTGGAAAAAAGACAGCATCTTCAACAAATGGTGCTGGTTCAACTGGCGGTCTATACCTAGAAGATTGCGAATTGATCCATTCCTATCTCCCTGTACAAAGCTCAAGTCCAAGTAGATCAAGGACCTCCACATAAAACCAGATACACTGAATCTAATAGAAGAGAACATGGTGAAAATCTAGAACACATGGGCACAGGGGAAAAGTTCTTGAACAGAACACCAATGGCTTATGCTCTAAGATCAAGAATCGACAGATGGGACCTCATAAAATTACAAAGCTTCTGTAAGACAAAGGACACTGTAAATAGGACAAAACGGCAACCTACAGATTGGGAAAAGATCTTTACCAGTCCTATGTCTGATAGAGGGCTAATATCCAATGTATACAAAGAACTCAAGAAGCTAGACTCCAGAGATCCAAATAACCCTATCAAAAAAGGGGGAAGAGAGCTAAACAGAGAATTCTCAACTGAGGAAACTCGAATGGCTGAGAAGCACCTAAAGAAATGTTCAACATCCTTAGTCATCAGGGAAATGCAAATCAAAACAACCCTGAGATTTCATCTCACACCAGTCAGAATGGCTAAGATCAAAAACTCAGGTGACAGCAGATGTTGGCCAGGATATGGAGAAAGAGGAAAACTCCTCCATTGCTGGAGGGAATGCAAGCTGATACAACCTCTCTGGAAATCAGTTTGGTGGACCCTCAGAAAAATGAACATAATACTACCTGAGGACCCAGCTATACCACTCCTGGGCATATACCCAGAAGAGTCTCCAATATGTAATAAAGACACATGTTCCACTATGTTCATAGCAGCCATATTTATAATAGCCAGAAGCTGGAAGCAACCCAGATGTCCCTTCACAGAGGAATGGATACAGAAAATGTGGTACATTTACACAATGGAATACTACTCAGCAATTAAAAACGACTTCATGAAATTTGCAGACAAATGGATGGATCTTGAAAATATCATCCCGAGCGAGTTAAAGCAGTCACAAAAGAATGAACATGGTATGTACTCACTGTTAAGTGGTTATTAGCCCAAGAGTTCGAAATACCCAAGAGTCACTTCACAGCAACAGTAGGGCGGAGTGGGAGGTCCCAGATGGAGGACTTGGAGAAGGGACTGAAGGAGCTGAGGGAGTTTGCATCCCCAGAAAGGCAACAACAGTGGCAACTGGCCTGACCCCCCTGATACTCCTGGAGACTCATCCACCAACCAAAGAATACACATGGAGTGACCCATGGTGCTGGCCACATATGTGGCAGAGGAGGGTCTTGTTAGACATCAGGGGGAGGAGAGGCCCTTGGGTCTGAGGGTATTAGATCCCCCAGTATAGGGGAATGCCAAGGAGGGAAGAAGAGAGTGGGTGGGTAGGTGGGTGGGGGAATACCCCAATAGAGGCAGGGGACCGGGGAGGGAATAGGGAGGTTCCAAAGGGGAGATCTGGAAAGGGAAAAACATTTGAAATGTAAATAAAGTAGAAAATAAATAAAGAAATAAAATAATAAGATAAAATAAAATGGAGATAGAAAGGTTGAGCTTTAAGAATGGGCGATCCTGTAGGACCAGCAGTCTCAATTAACCTGGATCTCAGAGATCTCTCAGACACTGAGCCACCAACCAGGTAACATACACTAGCTGATATGAGGTCCCCAACACATGTACAGCAGAGGACTGCCAGGTCTGTGTTCAGTCAGAGAAGAGGCACCTAACCCTCAAGAGACTGGAGGCCCCAGGGAGTAGGGAGGTCTGGTGGGGTGGGGTGGGGTGGGGGTGGTGATATGCTAATGGAGACCGTGGTGGGGAGGAGGTATGGGATGTGGAACAGTCAGTTGGACGGTGGACCAGGAGGGGAATTATATCTGGAGTGTAAATAAATAAAAAAATAACAAAAAAAGAGAAAAGAATGGCCAACAAACCTTGAAAACCTTGATAGAAAAATCTGCTGATATTTTATAGATGAGATCTCACAGATTGTTCTTTTGAAATTGATGCAGGGCCAAGGACTGGTGGATAATAACATTTCACCTTTGCTGCAAGAAGACAAACTTCTTTCAGTAACAAGTGCAAAGATGACAAATAGCCTTTGGTGATAACATTTTCGATCAGGTAATATCTAAACTGGCCTTGATATTACATGGAAGAGCCTATAATATTTATCTAAAAGGGCAAAACAAGAAGGTTCTCTGAATAACAAAATTTCTTTTCTAATCATATCTTAAGAAAAAAAAAAAGCCTTGAGTGGTTATCCTGGCCTCTCCAAATACCTAGGGAGTGATCAAGTCATGATTATTACTATTCCTTATTAGCACATAAATGCATACACACATCTGTCATGTGGTTGTAACTGAAATTTCCACAGGAATAAATGGGTTAAATATTTGCTTAGCAGTAGCTTTGGAACCTAGACACAACCTGTCAGGCTAAAATTTTAAGTTCCACAAATATTAATAGAATACTGACAACAAGATTTCCAGACTGAATGGGCGCTGATTTTTTTTTTTTAAAAAAAAAGACTGATAAATTTACAATTTACCTAAATTACAAGTGAATGACACAAAATCACATCCTGCATTATTATGCATACTATACAAGTAGGCTTCTCTTCCGTTGTAACTTAATATACGATGTATAGAATCAAATGCTGGCTTTCCATATATTAATCTGGAGGTGTCTTCTAAAATGGTAGATACTGATCGATTATGATTGACATAATTGATCTTCACTTAGAGTTGGAATCAGACTTCACTTCTGACTGTCAAGTTATAAATGTAGGCAATCCAAAACTGGGTTTCATAATTTACCCGAAAAATACCCATAGGACAAGGTGTGGAAGGGTCTAAACCACAGCCTTTATGCCTACTCCACAAGGAGTCAGGGTGTCTCTCCCTTTTGTACATAACAGTATGATTATAAACCAGGGACTTCCACTTCTCCTTGAAAATAAGAATTTTAAAGTTATTCTTAGTGTGCATATATTGGGGTTGTGATATGCACGTATGCATGCATACATGTATACATTTGCAAGTATGCATGGCAAGAGGCCAATATGGGAAGTAATCTTCTATTGCTCTCCAATTTATTTTTGAAGAAGGAATTTCACTAAACCTGCCACTCACCAATAGGGTAAACTGTTCGACCAGAAAGTCTTGGGGTTCTTCTGTCTTGGACTCCAGGTTTTGGCCTCTCAGTCCTGGGTTTATGTGTGCCACCATGCCCTGCTTTTAATGTAAGTGCTAGGAATCCCAACTCAGATTCTGATACTTGTATATCAAATACAATAAGCAATCTCACTAACACTCTTAAGTTAAATATATTGGAAAGGATTCATTATATGAGCATTATTGACTCACTGGGATGGAACTCAATAATAAGTCCCACATTCTCTCTTGGATCTTAAGTTAACACAAAATTCCAAACTTCTAATCACAGGATCTTTCCTTCTGGTTAACTGTCCACATGCTACAGCACCACAAAGGCATCTTAATACTCTGATATGTCAAGAAAATTTAAGGCTTCTTAAGCTTTGTATCAAGAACCAGGGATGTAGATCAGATATAGTCTTTACTTTGCCACACCATGCTTGAAGTCTTTTATAAAAAAAGAACACACTGTTATAGACAAGAGAAAATAGGTCTTTAGAGGAAAGCCTCAATACTGAACCAATACTAATATTACAAGAATTCTGCTGAACAGAAAGTAGAGATGAACAACAAATTTTTGAAGATATGGAAATATTAATTTTGATTTTGTCATGACACATTGTATACATATATTGAAGTAGCACAGTGTGTTCCCTAATATAGAAAACTACTATCTGTCAAAATAAAAAAGAATTAGAGAGGAGGAAGGATCTTCATTCTCAGTCTTAGAGTTTCCTCAGTAACAGATACAATATGAGCATGTTTTAACATTTGGCCTTAGTACCTTGTTCCCTAACACATGAGATTCTAAGAGTAAAATTGTCTTGGAATATCTCCAGTATTCAAGCTTGCATGCTGATGAGATGATGGTGACTAAGCTTCTTAAGTAGCATTAAGATAGAGCTGGTCACCAGAAACAAACAAACAAACAAACAAATAACAACAAACAAAACATGCTTAGAGAGCTGGAACTTTGAACCACATCCCCCAACTTCCAGGAACTGTGAATAGGAACTGGAGATTGAGTTAATCTCCAGTGGCCTGTTATTTAATCAAGTCTACATAAGTGAGATGCTTTAACAATGTTAATTAATAGAAAATGAAAAGTTTTCTAACTGGTGACTAGTGAGAGCATTCATGTACTAACGGTAGGCCACTGCAACTCCTCGGGAACAGCAGCTCCTGTGTATTGTACCCTTCTAGACACTGCCTCAAGTACCACCTCTTCTACCTTGTCACTCACAGACTTTATAATCTTTTATTATAAACTAGTAACAGGAAAGTTTCTTTGACTATTTGTAAAAATTCCTGAACATGAAAATGGTTGTAGAAACTTGTGACGAGTAGCCAAGTCAGAGAGAAGCGGTAGTAACCCAAACATTCACTACTTGTGATTGTCATCTGACAATGGAGTCAGTCTTATGACGGAGCCCTTAAACTGCTTTGGGTAGTGTTTTATTGAAATTAAATCATAGGCCGGGTAAATGGTGTTTTCAGAGAACTGAAAAAAAAAAAAAACCTTTGGTTTTAAAAAAAGCACACACATGTATCATCATGTGAATTGTTTTCATTTACCTGGTACTCAGAGGATATGGGGGAGTACTCAGGAAAGACAAGAATGCACCAATGGCTGCTATCTAGGATGGAAACAAAGGAAAAAATTCTAAGAAATGATCAGTAAACAAAATACAAGGAAGATAGAAAATGGTGTGCAGAGTAAAATCTATGAGGTTCTCTATGAAGTAATCTCTATAGGACCCCAAAAGACAAGTATCTCAGATGCAGGACAGCAGAAAAGGGGAGTCTCACAAGGGTCAGTAGCTGCCTGGGGATGAGATCCAGGAATCTTTTGAAGGTTAAGAAGACTGGAGAATCCCAATGAGAAATTCTATGTGAAAAGCAAAAGGCACAGGGCAGTGGTGGCGCACGCCTTTAATCCCAGCACTTGGGAGGCAGAGACAGGCGGATTTCTGAGTTCGAGGCCAGCCTGGTCTACAGATGAGTTCCTGGACAGCCAGGGCTATACAGAGAAACCCTGTCTCAAAAAACAAAACAAAACAAAAAAAAAAAAAAAAAAAAAAAAGAAAGAAAGAGAAAAGCAAAAGGCACCCAAATTTTCTCCTTTTCAGTCCATGTCTCCCATTGTTGTACCTAAATTTGGCTTGGTGACATTAAATTCTATCCATGGTCAGATGGAACCCTGGATGAAAAAGGCAGATATCAAGTTCACTCTTTTTTTTCTCCACAGTGTGGGGCTGGTCTGGAACATTTCCAGTGGCTGGCTGGCTGCTGTCATTAAGGAACGAAACAGAAAGTAGAGAACAAGAAAAGAGGCCATATCCTGGGAAGCAGAGTGGCAGTAACCACTGTTTTACCTCTGGGTTCCTAAAGCCAATTCTACCTGTAAGGTCATCTCTTCATCACCCCTACACCACACACACACACACCCAGACCAGGGTGGCTGGGTGGGTGGAGAGAGAGAGAGAGAGAGACAGAGAGACAGAGAGAGAGAGAGAGAGAGAGAGAGAGAGAGAGAGAGAGAGAAATACAGAGAGAGAAACAGAGAGAAACAGAGAGACAGAGAGACAGAGAGAGACACAGCATGGGGGGGCCTAGAGATAGAATGAGAGGGTATTGAGAAGACAGGAAGGAGTGGGAGAGTTAGAGGCATTTCAAGCACTACCCCCCAGTGCCCACCACCATTCAAAGGATGCCATTTCTCAGTTCCTACATACTTCAATAGCAACTGCTGTTTATCTACAGGAATCTATCCTATAGGATGACTAGTACCAGCTTCTTAAGCTCGTGACATGGCAAACACACCATTACATGGCTGAGGGATTATTTCTCTCACCAATCAATGCTGTCCTCCTGGACACGTTTTTAAAAATAGCTTTCCAGCTAAAACAGCATGGACACTATTAGCTCAATTACCTTAACCTCTTGTCTTCTTTTATGCCTATCCCAATTGTCAGGTCTTTCTCTCCTTTCCCATGACAGTAAACATACCTTTCTGCCTGTCCACGCACATGCCTCATCATACAACTCCCCATCAGACCAGCATAACTACCAGAGCATCTATAGCAGCTCTGAAGCATGGGGGACAGAATCTTCTGCCTCCAGAGCTGAACTCTATAGAAGAACCTGAACATCCTTGCCCTGAAGACAGAAAGCCAGAGGGCTAGCTGGATTAGTAGTCAAAGCTTCTAGCCTGAAGCCTAGGGCTTGTTCTCTAAGAGTGCTTGGCCTATTTTTAAAAAAGGAAGGAAGGAAGGAAGGAAGGAAGGAAGGAAGGAAAGAAAGGTAGGTTCCCTGAGGAGTTGGAATCAATAAATTGATTCTTTAGCACTATTTGTATAATGTTCAAACACATGAAAGCACACACAGAAAATCTCAAAATGTATCAACAAAACAAACACTTAAATTCTAGTTCCTACACTTGAGAACTGTCCCTGTGTCGGCTTTGTGGTTTATAAAGGGGAACTAAATTACTACTTTGCCCAATTTCTACAATTCATATACTAAAATAAGGTGGGAAACCGTTGTGCTGCCCGGTACATTGTACAATGTTTGAGCAAAATCAGCACAGGCTACTAGATCCTATTTTAGTCCACCATGAGATTCCACACTCTATTGATTGAGCTACTTTTCATGCTTGCTTAGGTTGATATTAACTTGTAGATATTTTGTTCACTAGATAGTGAAGATTTGTCCAATAGTATGGATAACATTAAATGTTTCAAGGTGCTGCACATAAAGTGGTAATCAGTTTTTATATAATTCTGTAATATTATTCTATCATTTAATTCACTATATGTATGAAGTTTGGTATATCTTAATTATATCTTTATCCTGTATGTATAGGATACACACACATCCCTTTTGATTGCTTCTCGATCTTATCAAGTGTGTACTGATGTTGGTAAAATTCTTTCACCGTGCTCTTATTTAATTAATATGAGTCACAATTTTATCTGTTTGAAGGTATATAACATTCTCAGATCAAGGAAATAAGGTTTCTCCTGTCTAAAAATAATGAAAAAGTATGTATTGCCCACAACTTGTAATCTATCTCCAAACCAACTTCATTCTTGACTTGTGAAATACTCCCGTATGAAGGTCTGCTGTAGTCTGTGGCTTTTGTTGTGGCAAAATACACAGAACATAAAACTTACCATTGTAATCAATTTAAAGTGTACAATTCAGTGACATAAGTAAATTCTCAAGGTTGTTGCAACCATCACCACTGTCTAGCTGCAGAACTTTGTTGCCACCTAAAAAGGAAATGTGATGATTGTCTGAGTGTAATAATTACATGAGAAATTTTTTGTACCATCAACAGCCTAATACAAAGTTAGCAATCTTGATTCTGAAGTCTCATTTATTTATAATGTTTCTAAATCCCTCTACCTCTAACCTTTAGGTTAATCGTTTATACAAACTTACCCCCACTTACCCCCACATACCCACCTACAACTAGAGTTACTGGATAGAAACATATTATCTTCTGTATATTTTGCTAAATTTTGTGTTTCTTCAACATCTGTCTCTAAGAAATTAACATTGTGTATTTTAATCCACATAAGGGCTGTATGGAGCTGCTTCAGCCATAATGAGTTGCACACATTTTATTTATACACAAATATTAAAGTTAAGACCTAAATTTTCAAATATGATGCCAAATTCTTATATGTATGTATATACATATATACACATATGTACATTGTATATGTATATACATACACACACATATATGTACATATATGTATATATGTATATAATTGCTGGTTTGTGTCAATCAATCCATACATAGTTATACATAATGTTTGTATGATGTTTCCTTAATACTTTCCTTAGATTATCATCATACAAGAAATATTATTTCTGAGCCCATTTAATTAGGCATGGTGGCTCTCACCCTTCTTAATGTTTCAACCCTTTAACACAGTTCCTCATGCTGTAGTGACCCCCAACCACAAAATTATTGTTTTTGCTACTCCATAAAGGTTATTTTGCTACTATTACGAATCTCAACATAAATATTTTTTGGATATAGAGGTTTGCCAATGGGGTTGTGACACACAGGTTAAAAACTACAGAATTAGAGTCTATTTCATTCACCCTTTAGGCAGCATTGAAGCAAAATCTACACCTGAATTGCTAACTGCAATTCAGGTTACTCAGTTACTCCAAACTCACCTTGTCCCAATTTTGCAGTTCTATCACTCTCTAAGGTCCTCTCACTCACTCTGCCCATGTCATTCATGCTACTGAAACGTATTTTCCTATCACACATTTTTCTTCACATCCCCATGGCTCATTTCCAGGGATGCTTATAGCTCAGTGACTACTTCATCTAGGTCCAACTTCTTTAAGACATTTCTTGAGTACCAAAGTCCACAATAATTTCCCTTCCTAAAACAGGATTTTCTAGTAAGCATGTGTTTGCTCTAGTACTAATCATCTGTTTTTGAATGTGCATAACGTACCTGTGCCTGAGTTTTAAAGTGAAGAAGGGTCATTTATGCCAATTTTAACATCGAACTTTATTGAAAACACAGACTCAAGCAGAGAACCACATGTTTAAACGACAAACAGCAGGATAGCTTACTCATAAGACTTGGTTCACTGGGAGCTCAACACTAAAAAATATCACAATCTGGACGGTAAGACAAATATCAACAAATGTGTTTTCAGTTCTGATATTCATTTTTGGCATCCACAAATGATCCAGCTCACAACAAGAGTTTGACAAGTTAACATTAGCAGTAAAAATATAAGTTACAACACAGAAACAGACTGTGAACACCAAAGCACTATTTGGGGCTCTTTGGGAACATAAGGCTGATGAGTGGCAGGTGGTTAATCACACTAACTTTACTGTCCCTCCTCGGGATCATTTTGATTGTCTATTTGGATCTGCAGCTGTTTAGCTAGCTCTTCAAATTCATGGAATGCAGAAACAAGCGGCTCAAGACTGAAATCATCATCAATTAAAGACATTGCTCCACTTTTTACAATACTACTGATATTCTGAAACATTTTAATAACAATCTGAATGTTATCATTTGTCTCCTCTATGTTAAAGAGACCCACAAATATTGACAGAGCTTTGGCACTGAATAGTTTTTTTGCCACCAGAGGATTGTCAGACAAGTTCAACAGCATTTTCAGAACATGAAACTTGGTTCTTGCATCGCCTGTGGTTAATAAGGCGAGAAACCCAGACACGTAATTAGCAATCAGTGTGTGATAGTCAGTAGTTATAGTGAGATGTCTAAGCATCCTCATTCCAGTTAGCTGCTCAGGGGAATTCACACTATGTGAAAGTGTTTCCTCACACACTTGACAAATAAATGTCTCAATCATGTTTAGATTTGGATAAGGTGGAGCCATGTGAACCATATTTTCCAAAAAATTAGTCCTCACTCGGGAGGAAGGATAATTCATCAAGGCTTCAATAAGTGAGACAACACCCGAATCTCGTATGAAATCTCGGGTAAACTGAGAAGCGCTTCTCATACCCATTGCAATTTTAGCTATCTCATGGATAAATGGATCACGAATTCTGTCCATCAGTAAAAGAAGTTCCTCAAACTCTGCAGAACCAATTCTAAGCTCACATTGGATGCAGTTGCAAGACCAATTCTCAGGCTGTGTACTTTCCCTGGCCTTAAGATGCTCCCGAATTTCCTGGACTGACCGGTAAGAGGGATCATACTGAAATGGGAACTCAGGTTCAGGAAGATCACGCTGAACCACAGATTCCCGCTCCTCCCCCTCTGCGCCAAGCTCTGCGTTCTTGGCTTTTTCCTCAGTATTTCCAGAAGCCCCTTCAGGAATTATAAAGGGTCTTGGGGAAGGGAAGCCAAGCCCATGGCAAGGAGGTTTGAATTCAATAGTAACCTCGTCCCAGGTTTTGGGCCTGGATGCTAAATTAAGATCCTCTTCTGGATCTCTGTACCTGCTCTTAGCTGTGTACACAGGAGTGGGATTTGGGTCAAAACAGGCCTCATCCCTATCCCAAAACCAGGACCCGAATATGGCCTCTTCTTCAGACTCAGGCCTGACCTCATCTCTGGCCACAGCCCCCAAACTAGGCTTTTCTTCGGCCCAGAACAGGGACCCACCAATGGCTCCCTCTTCAGCCCCTGGTTCAGATTCACAGATGGCTGAAGCTCCAGCCTCCAAACTAGTCTCCTGTTCTGCCCAGAACCAGGACCCAATAATGACTTCCTCCTCAATCCTGGGCTCTTGTTTGACTCTTTCATCATTTTTAACATCTTTTTGGTTCCTGTTTTCCAAGGTCTTATTAGGCTCTTCCTTGTCTCGGCGCCTAAATCTATTAGCCTCTTCCCCAGGCAAAAGCCAGGACTCTTTATAGAACTGATCTTCTTCTTCATCTTCAAAATAGTCCTCTCTCTTTGTCCTGTTCTTGGGTCTGACATTCGCCTCATCCCTGCCTCTGGGCCTAAACATGTCATTAGTATTTTCTCCAGCCCAAAAGCAGAATGGGTTACCTGTCTCATCCTCAGACCCAGACAAAGAATCAATATAGGGATCTTGTTTGGATCTGGGCTTGGACCTGGCATTAGACTGATGTTTAGCCCTGTGCCTGGACCTAGTGCTCACCTCTTCCCTGGGCCATGATCTGATATTAGTCTCCTCTCCAGTCCAGAAAGAAGCCATTGTAGAGGTTTCATCTGCTGACCAAAACCCAGACTCATTAGAGGTCTCCTCTCTGGCTCTGGGCCTTGGATAACACCAAGAACCCATATTAGCCTCTTCTCTTGGTCCAAACCAGGGCTCGAGTCCAGTCTGACCATGGGGATCAGAAAAGGTTTCACTACCCATATTGGCCAGTTCTCTATCCATAGACAGACTCTTAGATTTAGTAACAGTTGTAGACTCAGCATTGACCAGTGGCCATGTGACAGAATTAGATAAGGATGCTCTCCCAGTATGTGGCATTGCCTCAGCTCCAAACTGACTCTGGGCCCAAGCCTGGACATCATCCTTAGGCCTTGCTCCTGGGATTGGCTTGGCCTCAGTTCTAGGGCGAGCGCCACCTATTGCCCTGGCATCAGTTTTAGGCCTGGCACCAGACATTACTTGGGCCTCAGATCTCGGCCTTACTCCAGTCATTCGCTGAGCCTCAGTTTTAGGTCTTGTTCCAGACACTGACTGGGTTTCAGTTTTAGGCCTTGCCCGAGAGGAAGATTTAGTTTCGGTTTTGGGCCTAGCACCACTTGTTGCTGGAGCCTGAGGCCTGACTTTGGGTCTGACCACCAGAGGGACTTCACTTTCTTTCTCAGCCCCACCTACGGCCTCTTCCTGAGGCTTCTTATCAGGCTTGGCCTGAGAACCAGTCTCAACTTCTGCCCCAGTCATGGTACAAGTTAGAAGGCTCAATTAAGAATTCCTACCAAAGCCTTAGTCTCAACAACAGATCTGTCACAGTACTGTATCTTCCCACTCTGATCTTTTGATTACTCAAGAGATATAGTGAGGAGCAAGGGGTAAATGACCAACCAATCCAGTACCAATGAGACTCCTACCCAAGCAGTCTCAGTGAATAACACAGATACAGTGCAGAAGAGGTGAAATCAAGCTGGAGGATGATGGACAGGTCCTAGGTGGGTGCAGACCTGTTGATTGCACTGCTCAGCCACAACCTCAGCACCACCAAGCAGGTGATCTAGGAGAGAGAAGAATGGGAAAATCAGTCCAATTCTGTTGCCTCCTGTAGAAACTTACACAGAGACACTGGTGCGTGACACTGAGTAGAAGAGTTCAGCCATGAGAAAATCCCTATGTTCCTTTTGCCTGCTGAGAAACAGGTAGGGAGTCGAGGAGAAAGTGCGCACACTAGAAATGGAGAGAGGGGGATCCCTAAATCTCACAGTAGTCACTCTGGGGTGATCAAGACTACCCCACCTTCTCCCATACTCACCTTCACGGATGTGGTGCAGTTCTCCCCTGTTTTCTGTGTTCAAGTGATGTTAAGACCAACAGCTGACTGACTGCAGGGAGGCCTACAAGTGCATAAAACAAAATGGAGTCTCAGTGCTTGGAAGATGGGCACAGATCTCTGAACCCAAACAAACAACAAATCCATGCCTGCTTCTGTCTTAAGTTTCTGTTCCCTGGTCCCAGCACTGAGGTCATGACCTGTGGGTCATAGTCTAACTCACACCTACCTCAACATTCTTAGTATCCCTGAAAGGAATTAAGCATGCTGTACCATTGAGCAAATTAAGGGGACAGTGATCTGAATTTGGTTAGAGCAATCTCAATTTGCCTCCTCAGTGGCTGGCTCCTGCACTGCCCTGAGTCTTACCAATCTCCAAGATCTGAGACAGTCGTCTTGAAGCCTTCTTTTCCTGACTGCAGAACTGACCAGCCTTAAAGCAGGGCTGTGGACAAAGACACAAAAATGTGTGACATTTCATGGCAGCAGCTGTGGGCAAATTAAGGGGACAGTAAAGAAATCAGGCATCCTATTGGGTTAGAGCAATCTGAATTTGCCTCCTTGGTGGCTGGCTCCTGCACTGCCCTGAGTCTCACCAATCTCCAGAGATCTGAGACAGTCGTCTTGAAGCCTTCTTTTCCTGACTGCAGAACTGACCAGCCTTAAAGCAGGGCTGTGGACAAAGACACAAAAATGTGTGACATTTCATGGCAGCGGCTGTGGGCAAATTAAGGGGACAGTAAAGACATCAGGCACCCTCGTGGGTTAAAGCAATCTGAATTTGCCTCCTTGGTGGCTGGCTCCTGCACTGCCCCTGAGTCTCACCAGTCTCTGGAGATGAGACCTTGAAGCCTTCTTTTCCTGATTGCAGAACTGACCAGTCTTAAAGCCGGGCTGTGGACAAAGACATGTAAATGTATGATATCAGGAAATGATGGCAGCAGCTATGGGCAAGTTAAGGGGACAGTAAAGACATCAGGCACCCTCTTGGGTTAGAGCAATCTGAATTTGCCTCCTCGGTGGCTGGCTCCTGCACAGCCCCTGAGTCTCACCAATCTCCAGAGATCTGAGACAGTCGCCTTCAAGCCTTCTTTCCTTGCTTGCAGAACTGACCAGCCTTAAAGCAGGGCTGTGGACAGAGACATGTAAATGTAAGACACTGAACATATGATGGTAGCAGCTGATCTTGTTAAGAATGCCACCAAGTATAAGAACCCGATCATGTGCCTTTCAGCATTTAGGGTCCTCCTTCTGGAACCTTCTTGATTCATTTAGCCTTCCTGCAGGGTTCCTGAGGTAACACCCCCTTCTTGATGTCATCCTTATTAGTCCCTTCTGCAATTCTGAAGATTCGCCACTAGGTGGCCATATTTCCTTGCCTTGCGCAGCAAAAAATGGGGGAAGGGCGCAGTACATTCTAGAAACCAGGCTCTGAAGTGGTCCTTGGATTTATGACTCCGTCATCATCCCCAACCCATCTTTTCAGACCCCAGATCTGGGAGGGAAGGAAAAGGTAGTGTGGAAGGTATCTACAAGGCTGTGAGAAATGAGATTAGGAGACACTAATGGCTATCCCACCTGTTCTGGCCAGTCACCCCCACCCTTTTTGCATCTCCACTCACTGTACACACCTCCAGAGATACGCGCTGTTTTTCTGTTCTTCTTTTCTCAAGCCTCTGGTTTATAGATGCTCACTGTGGCCTGTCAGAATATGCCAGACCTACCGCGCAGACAGGTCACTTTCCATCAGTCAGAAGCCTGTAGGGAGTGACAGCACCCAGGATGCAGGGTACTGGGGCCCCTCTTAGCAACAGGATCAGAACCCTAATAGCTAAGGTGACTCACCACCCACCAGCTGAGTTGGACCCCTGCACCTGCACCCACGTCCGTGGGCTACAGGCTCGCTGTCCCCCTCCCCCGCAAAGCCCCCAATGCCATTTCTCCTGCGGCCGCCTACCTCATAACCTGTGCGTGTCCCGGACTGACACCTGGAGGGAGACTGTCAGGCTGTTGGCTCTGCCACCTTCCAAACCCTCACACCCCTGCTCCTGGGCCCGGTTCGGGTTCCCGCCTCCTCCTCCCCACCGCTTGGGGTCTCCGAGCACCCCTCACACACCAGGGAGCCGCTACGACCCGCTGGCCTCCACTGGACTGTCAGGGCTGGGCAGTGGTTTGCAGTGCGCGACTGCCCGGAGCCCTCGACACACCCCCACTTGCCTGGCCAGGCGCACGGCCCAGGTCCCTGGGCTCCCCCGCGTCCCTCTCCCGTTCCTGGATGGTCTCTGTCCTCTGCAGATCCTCTCACTGGGCTTTCACCGCTTTGCACGCAAGTGGAATGGCAGAGATGTGTCCTGTCCCCACGCCTCTGCACCAAACGGGCAGGGGCTGCGCAGGATGCGGCAAGCCAGCTCGCCTGGAGGGTGTCGGGAAGGGGGCGGAGGGATACTGCGCAGCGGGCTCGACGCCCCCTCCTGGACCCACTGTAGTTCCGACTCGGAGTGGGCGGGGCCAGAGACAGCCCCACTCCTCTTGGAGGGGTGGGCTGCACCGGTGGGCGTCTGCGACCCCTGTTCACCCTAACTAGAGACCACCACCACTTTGTGTGTGTGCCACTACAGAGTGTGGGATGGCTGAAATCTAGAGTCTATGAGAGCTTTGGGGAGGGGGGACTACAGGGAGGAGAAGGTCTGCAGTTGGGGAGCAGGAGGGAGCAGCGGAAGGATACTGAGTGGCCCCTAGTTTCATTTGCACTTCAGAACGAGGCTGGACAGTGTCTACCCATCCCATTACCCCCTCTGTACTCCCTCCCACCCTTTTCTGACGCCAATGGAAGGGGAGGGGGCTGTTAGTACTGCAGTCTGAGAGAGGACAGGTGACCTAGCAACAGCCAGCCAGCCAGTAGGTTCCTGTTGATTCTTCCATGTTTTCTTTAACTGGTTCATGCAACCATGAATAGAAGAGCATTTTTGTATCTAAGGGACAGGACATGGGGGCTTCCATTACATCCCTCACCACTGCCCCTTTTCCAAAAGGGAAATAGAGGCACAGAGGGAGGAAAGGAGGAAGTGGGGAGGGAGGAGAGGAGAGGAGAGGAGAGGAGAGGAGAGGAGAGGAGAGGGGAGAGAGAGAGAGAGAGAGAGAGAGAGAGAGAGAGAGAGAGAGAGAGAGAGAGAGAAGCTTGGTTCTCATTCTAAGTAATACCCTTTGGGTTATTTATTGTCTATCCCCACAATTGTCCTTTCCCTGTCAGTATTTACAGGGTGCCATAGAGTCCTGTCATTCTTCTGTCCTACAGCCAAATGCTGGGACCCATTTTGGGCCTGTTCAGTTTCCTTGCCCATGTTTCTCTGAAGTCATCTCTTGCCAATCATGTGCAAGCTCTCCTATTTGATAGTGTGCAAATGCAGGAGGGATCAACCAGCTTGGATCTCAGCCGTAACGACCTAGGTTCACTGTATCTCTCAGGGAAAGGATCCTCCGTGCATCTTTTCACTCACAACCCACCCCCTGGCTGATTTTGGGTCTTTCCTTTTACTCCACCCACAAAATTCCCTCTGCTCTTCATCCTCTTTGCTTGCTTTGTGAGAAAAACAGGAATACCATTAAGCACACAGTAAAGCTGCTGGGCTTGCCCATTTAGAAACCATTTAAGCAGCTACCCAGTAGCAAAATTACAACCCCAAGTTCATACCCAGGATATGCGAACATATATTATTTGACCAAGGAGAACTGAAGTTTCAGGTGGTTGTTAATAGTGGAATCTAACACACAATTATGCTGGATGAGTCTTCTCAATATAATTACAAGGGTTATAGGTGTGGCATAAATTCTGTGACTGAAGGAAGCAGCATGGAGAGCGAGAGCTGCAAAGTCCCTTGTTAGCCTTGAAGATGGAAGGACTACAGTAGCCATAGAATGTAATCTGTCTCCAGAAGTCAGAAAGAAAACCGATGAAGATTCCCCCACAATAATCTTAGAAGGAAAGGAACTCTCAGAAGACCTTTACATTAGCGTCAGTTTTTAAAATAATTTCTAACTTCCATAATTGTAAAATTCAAATATGCGTTATCTTATGCTACTACATTTGTAATACAGTTGCCTCTGTCTAGTCCCTGTTGCACCTCTGTATGCTCAAAGAACCCTGGATGGGAAAAGACTTTTCTAAAATATGTTCCTGTACTGAACAAACTTTGTCTTACCAACATTCTCCAAGCAACAGAGTTCAATGAGCTTCATAAAACGTACACTGTATTCAGTATCTTAAGCCTTTTGAAGAACAATTTATTATTTTATGTGTGTTTGTGTTTTACATGCAAGTGTGTTTGTGTACCACAGGCATGCTTGGGACCTGCCTAAGTCAGAAAGACATGGGATCCCTTGTAACTGGAGTTACAGATGGTTGTGAGCCAAAATCTGGTTCCTGGGATTGAATTTAGGTCTTCTTCAAGGGTAGTAAATGCTCTCAACAATTGATAAATCTCTCTAACCCCTTGCATTCAATATTTTAGCAATCTAAAGCAGACAAAGTTATACTGGAGAAAGCACATATGGTATATGAAAATTCTGTTGTGTTTCATGAAAGTGACTTGCGTTCCCATAGGCATTAGTCTGAGGGATATTCTAGAAGCACTGTCCTGTGGATACTGAGGAAGGCACCGTAATTTGTTAGAGCAGTATTAACAAACTCCTTTCTCATCCTACCCAGTCCTACACTCACTGTCTTTCACTGTGTTTCAGTCTCTAGGAAGATCTGTTTTGCAGTTATTTCTCAGCACTGCTAACCACCACTGCCTCTTTTCTCTCTTTTTGCTAAAGAAGAAATATTTTTGTGATGGTCCTTAGAGCTCAATGTAGAGACTGTTACTTTTTTGCAATCACTGATATGAAGGGGAACTATATTTTCATTGTGAAATTATCTGAATTTCCATATTTGTAAACAGATTTTACTCTAACCATACATGGTTTATACATTAAGAAAAAAGTAACCCCCAAACAATCCACACTGTTGCCAAAGCTTGCTGTTAGTCTTCACAAACTGATGGTAAGGCCCTATTTCTGAAGAAAATACTTACACAACTCACTGAACATGAGAAGTCGAACTGGTGCATACATAAATCCTTCACCCATACTGACTAGTGCTTCATGGTACTGGAGAGCATGCTACCAAAGGAGAAAAGTTTACACCAACCCAGCCACAAAACTGGGTCTACAATGCTGTCCCGTTTGCAAAATATGCTAGCTAGTGCAATAGTGGCACAAAGCTCATGGGAGTAACCAGTCAGTATCTGATTGGATTTAAGGCCCATTTCATGAGATGGACTCTATCTGTGACACTGTTCGGGTACCTAAGAACTTGAGGCTAGATAGATCAGGGACCTAGTACAAAACTAAATACTACTGCTAAAGGAATGTAGCAATGACTCCTAATGGTATTCTGTTATACTCATAGATCAGTGTCTTGCTCACTCATCATTGGAGAAGCTTCCTCTTGCAGCAGACATGGATGAATACAGAGATCCATGACCTGATAATATGCAGAATGAGTCTTTGAAACACTCAGTCTGAAATGGGATGTATCCATCAAATTCCTCCACTTAGGGTTCAGGAAATCCTTCAGTAGACAAGACAAAAAGACCATAAATTCAAGAGAGGATGGAGAACACCAAGGAAAGACTTGTGAACATAGAAAGACCTTCTAAATACAGCGGGACTGATAAACATGAAGTCAGAGAGACTGTGGCAGCATGCATAGGGCTGGCAAGGGTCTGAGACTGATGGGGTCCCAGTGCTGAGAGAGGAATCGGACACAAGACAACATCCCTAACACAGAAACTATCTCCAATTGATAACTTCTCTCAAAAGAAAAATTCGTTTTCTACAGTGTAGTCTTACTGAGTATACACAAACCAAACTTAAAGGCAGGCTCTTGCCGAGAACTGCCTCAATGGCATTTTAGGGGGTTCCTTGTCTCATTAAACCTTTCTTGGATTTTTTTCCTTGCAGGTCTTTTGCATATATATTATTGTTTCTGGTTTTATCTTTTTAATGGTATCTCCGTGTGTTCTGACTTTATAAATGATTCTTGTGCTTTTTTCTTTGTCGTATTCTGGTTTGTTTTTATTTTTCTAATTTTTATTATTGTTATTTTTAGATGCCTGTTTGTATCCTAATGAGAGAAAGAAAGGGAGTGGATTTGAGTGAGTGGGGAAATTGGGAGGATCTGGGAGGAGTTGGGGGAGAGAAAATAATAATCAGAATATATTCTGTTTTTTAAAAAAATATTTTCAATTAAAAAGAAAGAAAAAAGAAAAGAGTATCTGAGGATGATTTTTATAATGTATTTAGAGATGTCTGAATACTAATTATTAGAGAAAGACCACTTTAATTTTGATGTTTAAATGATCTTATCTGAGGCTGGAGAGATAGCTCAGTAGTTAAAAGCACATGACTCTCCTAGAGGACCCATAGCCAGTTCCCAGCACCCACCTTTGTGACCCAGCTTCAGCTCCTGGGAATCTGACACCCTCTTCAGTCCTCCAAGGACATGTGCACACACAAACAAAAAATAAATCTTTAAAATAATAAGTAAATTGTCTTCTTTACTGTACTTTTTTTTCTTTCTCAGCACAGTATAATCTCATTGATGAATAAATAACACTTGAAAGATTGGGATCAAAGTTCTGATGGAGTGTGTGTGTGTGTGTTTATTTCCCTAACTGTTCTCCTTAAAACCATTGGTACTTTTTCAAGTTCAAAGGCATTCGAAAATAATGTCAGTGCCAATTCCTCTTCCAATTCTTGGGTTGGAGACACTGGCATCTTGTCATGATATTTATCTACCGAGGAATTCTTTTACCAAAACTGATAAGTTTTATTGCCAGACTGAAAAACATATTAGACAATATGTTGTGAATTTATTTAGAGACATGGACCATGTGTGATGAACATTTATTGACCAGAGAACAGCTTGATTTTATGCTCTTTTTTGTACATACCAGTGTTTTGTCTACCTTCCTCTTCCCTTCTGGTGATCCTATCCCTGCATCTTCTTGCCAGAGATAACCCCTTCCTCTGCTTTCAGCCTGTCTCCTTACTTTAAGACTCACCTGATCCTAGCCTTCAATTCCTTCCTCAGTAATACAAAAGGAGAGAGTAAGAAGAGAGATAAATAACACTGAGGATGTTTGAAAAATCCACAGGGAAGTGCATATTTCATGTTTACCTAAATACATAAAACATACATAAATGTATATGTATGCATAAACACACTTGAATGACCTGTAGTCTACCTAACAAAAACTCCATTACCAAGTGTGAAAAGCCTCCTTTAAAGTTGTTGGTGAGGGGACTCTGAGATTCCCCTCAAACACCACAGACTATTGACATTGAATTTGGTTGCCTCTCAGAATTTGAAGGTAATACCCTATAACTGAAGACCCTACACACTTTGGACACAGGACTTGGAGGGATTGAGCTGGAAATGACTAGAAGCTTTCTTCCTGAGGACTACCTCTCACAGTGCAAGGAGATATGCAATCTGCCAAAGGAAGGACAAATTCAATAGTCCTATGCAGCTATGACACCTATAAATACCAATAACCAGCATGAGAAGATATCCTTAAAGGTGTAATAGTGACATTGTACCTTGGATGAAACCAAAATCTGTCTAATTGGACTTAAGGCCTGTTCAATAGCAAAGAATTCATGTCTAGCACTATAAATCTAACCAATTACCCTTGGCTGGTGATGTCACAGACCCTATAGGAAAGCATACTACAACCCCCTTAAAAAAAACAAATATAATTTCTAAATACATTCTAATAATTACCTTTATACATACAGATAATCATAACTCTTACCTGTAATCAAAGAATCCTTTTTGCTGCAGCAGCAGCAGCAGCAGACAGACAGACAGACAGACATGACTACAGAAAATCACGACTGGTCAAAATGCAAAGAAAACTGGCTGTGGGCTGCCCAGGCCCCATTGGTATATCTACAGCATAACCACTACATTTGAGGATGTACATTCAGGGAATATCACAAGCAAGTGTCTGGAAAGACTAAGAGCATGAAGAGCAGGAAGTTTGCTATGAGATTATATCTTCTATAGTTTGCTTCTATAAAATCTCAACTTTAAATGGTAGCCTAAGCAATACCTGATCAATGACAGTGCCACCTGACATGCCAATGTGGATGGATGAAATGAAACAAAGTGTCACTCTAGATGAAGAACTATAGGCAATTAATGATTGATGGCAAAAAGAATGATTCCTCCCCAGAGATGAGCCCCCTAATTAATTATTTGATGCTAAGTGGTCATCCTTAAAAAACATATACACATGAGCAATACTAAATTAGCTCAACAGACTGTATTTATACATGTATATCTGACAATAATAATTAAAGAAAATAGGACAAAGAAAAAGAAGAGGACATAGAATTGGAGAGATGATGTTAAACAGCACTGGCTCTCCTTCCAGAATTCCCAGTTCAATTCCCAACACACACATGGTAACTAACAGCCATTTTTAAGTTCTGCTCCAGGGGACCAAATGCTCTTTTCTGGCTTCCACAGGCATCAGGCATATATGCAGTGCACAGACATCCATACAAGCAAAGCAGCCATACACATACAATAATAGGATGAAATAAAGAAGATGATGTGAGAGAGATTTGTGGAGAGTCCCTGAGGGGAGTTGAAGGGAGAAAATGGGAATATGTAGGGTCAGAACACATTATATACATGTATAAAATTTTCAAATAATAAAGATAACAATTTAAATGAAAGGCTGCAACTTCAAAAGAGTGAATGCACCTACTTGAGAGGAAAAGTGGTAGTGCAGTATGGGAGGAACTGAAGGGAAGAAAATCTGGGATGGATTTGACCAAGATACATTGTATACTTATATTGAAATTCTTAAACAATAAGTAAAAAAATATTTAATTTTGAAATGTTTTTTAAAAATTTATTTATATTTATTTTGTGTTTATGAGTGTTGTGCCTGTATGTTTATAAGTGCAGTGGGTATGTACCTGATTCCAGAGGATGCCAGAAGAAGGTGTTTGATCTCCTGAAACTGGAGTTATGAATGGTTGTGAACCATTGTATGGTTTCTGGGAACAGAACCTGAGTCCTCTACAAAAGCATCAACTGCTCTTAACTGCTGACCCATCTCTCCAGACCCAGACCCATGTTTCAAAATTTTAGCTCAAAAAGTTATTTTTATTCCCCTTTACATGTTCATCTACTTTATTTTTATTTTATTTTTTTTATTTTCATATTTTATATACATTTCAAATGTTTCAGATCTCCCCTTTGGAACCTCCCCATTCCCTCCGCCTTCCCCCTGCCAATATGGGGATATTCTCCAACCCACCCTCCCACCCACCCACCCACTCTCATCTTCCCTCCTTGGCATTCTCCTATACTGGGGATCTAACACCCTCAGGCCCAAGGGCCTCTCCTCCCCCTAATGGATAACAAGACGCCCCTCTGCTGCATTTGTGGCCAGCACCATGGGTCCCTCCATGTGTATTCTTTAGTTGGTGGATCAGTCTCCAGGAGTATGGGGGGGGGGGGGTCAGGCCAGTTGCCACTGTTGCTACCTCCCTGGGGCTGCACACTCCCTCAGCTCCTTCAGTCCTTTCTCCAGGCCCTCCATTTGGGACCTCACACTCAGTACTACTGTTGCTGTGAAGTGACTCTTGGGTATTTCAAACTTTTGGGCTAATAACCTCTTAACAGTGAGTACACACCATGATCATTCTTTTGTGACTGCCTTACCTCACTCAGGATGATATTTTCATGTTCCATCCATTTGCCTGCGAATTTCATGAAGTCATTGTTTTTAATAGCTGAGTAGTATTCCATTGTGTAAATGTACCACATTTTCTGTATCCATTCCTCTGTGGAGGGACATCTGGGTTGTTTCCAGCTTCTGGCTATTATAAATATGGCTGCTATGAACATAGTGGAACATGTTTCTTTATTACATGTTGGAGCATCTTCTGGGTATATGCCCAGGAGTGGAATAGCTGGGTCCTCAGGTAGTATTATGTTCATTTTTTCTGAGGGTCAAGCTAGATGCCAGAGATCCAAATAACCCTATCAAAAAATGGGGAAGTGAGCTAAACAGAGAATTCTCAACTGAGGAAACTCAAATGACCGAGAAGCACCTAAAGAAATGTTCAGCATCCTCAGTCATCAGGGAAATGCAAATCAAAACAACCCTGGGATTTCACCCCACACCAGTCAGAATGGCTAAGATCAAAAACTCAGGTGACAGCAGATGCTGGTGAGGATGTGGAGAAAGAGGAACACTCCTCCATTGCTGGTGGGAATGCAAGCTGATACAACCTCTCTGGAAATCAGTTCATCTACTTTAATTATGAGTATTTTGATGTTTGTGTGATCTTTTTTCCCCTGACTTTACCTATTTTCTCCTTCCCAGCTATAGCTCAGCAGGAGTTTTCTTTTTTCTTGTCCCAACTTTTAAATTTTTCATTCTTTTTCTCTTCATTTCTTTATATTTCATTTACTATTTATTGTGTATGTGCATGCATGTTTTTATATCTGCATGTTTGTGTACTCATGCATGCATTCATGGTGAACCTGTGGATGCATTGTGAGGAACAAAGACCATCACCTAGTTACAAAAGCACTGGACTCTTATAGTAGTGAAAGTGAAGCAGTTTATTTTCTGACTACAAAGTTGGACATCAGCTCTAAAGAGCAGAATGCTTGGTCCTCTGTTGCTAGAACTGTCTTGGGAAGGATTGGGAGGCATGGCCTTATTGGAGGTGTGTCACTGGGAGCAGGCTTGAAACTGGGAAAGATTAGGAGGTGTGGCCTTATTGGAATGGGAGTAGGCTTTGAGGTTTCAAAAGCTCATGCTAGGTCCAGTCTCCCTCTCTTTGCCTGTACTTGTGGGTAAGATGAAAGCTCTCAGATACTGTTGCAACTTCATGCCTATTGCCTGCCCTTATAGATGCCCTCCATGATGATCATAAACTCACACTCTAAAACTGTAAGGAAGCTCCATATTAATGCTTTCTTTCATAAGAGTTGCCTTGGTCATGGTGTCTCTTCACAGTAATCGAACAGTAACTAAGCCACTGAGTCATCAGGAACCAGGAAGGTTAAGTCTTACATGCCATCTAGGTCTTATCTTTCTTTGTCTTTACATTTGTCATTTTCTGTACCAAAACCACACATGGCGCCGGGCAGTGATGGCGCACGCCTTTAATCCCAGCACTTGGGAGGCAGAGACAGGCGGATTTCTGAGTTCAAGGCCAGTCTGGTCTACAGAGTGAGTTCTAGGACAGTCAGGGCTATACAGAGAAACCCTGTGCCAAAAAACAAAAACACAAAACAAAAAAACCACATCTGTTCATTTTACATGCTGTTTATTTTTATTTGTTTATTTAAATATTTATTTTTATTTGTATGTATATGAATATATCCCATTTGTAGTTCTCACAGAGTCCAGGGGATGGAGTTATAAGAAGTGAGCTCCATGATGTGGATGCTGGAAACTTGAAATGGAGTCCTCTTTAGAAGAACAGGAAGCACTCTTAACTATTAAGCAATCCTTATAGCCCTACATCTTGTTTATTTTAAACTTTATTGAGTAAATGCACATTAAGTGAATTCACATTCAGGAATTATGAATTTTGTTAGTAATTTTTACTATAAACTCATTGTTTTGGGTAAGGGTATTTTTTTTTTTTGGCTGTGGTGGATAGATAAATTAACAGATTCTAGCAAGGGTCTAGTATATTTTTTGTTTGTTTGTTTACCTATGTTTGGTCCTAAGCTGGTTCAAGACACTTTAAAAAAATGAATCTTCAAAATTTTATTTCTCATAGTATTTCCTTCCTACAACCGGGTCCTGAGATGAATTTGAACTCAGATCAGACTTGGCAGCAGGTGCCTTTACTCACTGAGTTATCTCTCCGCCCCCCGTCTTATTTTTATTTAAATTTGTTCTTGAACTTTGTAATTATTGAAAACTTCTGAGTTTTTTCTTTTTCTTTATCTTGTCTAACCTGTTGCTCTTTTCTCTTCTCTTCCCCTCCTTTTGCACGCCTTTCCTTACTGTCTTTTGATTGATTTAAACTTGCACCCTTTATTTTTCTTCTTCCCTTGCTTCCTTCCTTTATGTATTTCCTTTGCTATGTCTATATTTATCTTGCATAATATTTAACTTCAGAGTACACTCCCATTTGTGGGTTTGTGGTCATTGGGTATGTATTAGTGAGTTCTAACCAAATTTAATGTAGTTTTATATCTTATAAAGTTTGCAGTTGTTGCTGTGATAAAAGTTTGTTTTCTCCTCACTTAATGGTACTGAGAATTAATTTCTCGAGAGTGTGCTATATCCAGCGACTTTGGGGTAAGATGGCAGATGAGAAGGTACATCTATGTGACTCCATGAAGGAAAACAGAATAATGCACAATACTCTATCCCTGTAAGAGACAATAGCCATGAATACATTTACCAAGCCAGGTGAGACCTCCGTGGAGAAGCAGGCAAGAGGGGCTCTAAACCTGTATCTAGCCATGTCAACTGGTTCTGTCAATGTCAGTGGAAAGCCCCAGGAAAGCACTTTGCTCACACACAAACACTGTGGGAAAAGTCAGCTGGATGACCGAGTATTAATTTCACAACTCTCAGTGAAGACAGCAATTGATGACATTGAAGTCAAGCCTCAGTTCCAATGCATGGTATTCTAGCTGAGATCAGTTGGAACTACTAGACCATGGCTTACAACCCTTCTACCCCCCTCCCCACACACACCAGACACACACAACTCCATGAAACATCCTAAGGGAGTAACTGCAGCAGAGTGAGGGCCTTATCGGATCCACGAGCCCTGTGATGCTCTCTGTGATAAGTTGTGGCCATGAAAGTGCAGATGAAGTGTGGTACTGCAAGAGTGAATGCCATATCCTCTCCAAAACTGCAGCAGGTAACCAGGAACCCTCCAACAAGGCTTCTTTCCTCCTGTCCTCAATATGCCAATGTCATGATTGACCATAAGAAAAGAGATTGGTGCAGAGCCCAAAAGTAGTAGCACCAAGATTTCTATAAACCTCCGTGGGCATAGAGACCAGGATGACTCCTAGCTGTAAAGGCTAGTGTCCAAGTATGATGTTTAGAACCTGGAACAGTCTCTCCTTAGCTAAAGCCACCACTGCCACTGAGATCAGTGGGAACTGGCAGCAAGGGATCATACCCTACCTTCTCACACATAATGCTGCCCAGATAGAGAAGATCAAGGAGAGAATGGAGAACCATAGTTCTCAAATCAGTGCAATTGTGCAAGAAGCTCAATCCAAAAGGGAATCCATATAAACTTCTCGAAGAAAATGTATACCCCAATATGGTTTTATGAATTTGCTCTGGAATTACAAATTGCACATCCTAGATCAGCGTACTTTACTACATGAAACATCACAAGAGTGTAAGAATACAAAGCCCATTCCACCTAGAAATAAATACTGACTGATGTGTATTTGTAATCTAATATATTCATGTTATACTTTATATTTTTGTTATATAATTTTTGTAATTTTAATCTTTATACTTGCATAAGTATCTCTTAATGCTTTTACTTTAGTCTGTATATTGCTGAGTTATGTTTAACAGTTGAATGCTTCTCTACACATTCTCTATAAGTCTTTCTACACACAACTCAATCTCTCTCAGTCATACCTCTTTCCTCTTTCTCTCTTCTCAATGTTATCTTTTGTCTTTCTTAACTATAACCTTCCAGAGATTTAATAATTAGAATTTTGTGGATACTAACAGTAACCCAGGGTAATGCTACTTTTCCCACTCAATTTTTTCCTCAGTTGATCTAATACTAATAGCTAACACTGCCCATGTGAACCTTAGTAACTAACAGCCTAACATACATCATTTGGACCATCTTTGGGCCAAACGATGTATGTTACCCTCTAGCAGTTGTGAAGTTAAAGTGACGGTACTTTTAAATGGACTAATATGACATTTGAATAGTGGGCTCTTTAGTAGTTATAATCACGTCTGCAGTTACTTTTCTACTCTTGAAGTAATATAGGACTAAGGAATGAGTGCATAAAAAGAAGGATTAGCTTCAAACTCCAACTCTATCATAATCTAACCCTAACTGAATATTGCTAATACTTCAACTGAAAGAATACAGCAGAAAAAGTCAAATAAATAAAATAATAATATATACCCAATGCAGTTATATAGAAAGAGGTGAGAAATCAAGGCGATACAACACTCTTGAAAAATACTAAATTTATAATAATGGCTCACACTGAGGGTGAATTGGAAATTATATATATATATATATATATATATATATATATATACATATATATTTGTTTGGCTTCACTTAATAATACATATTCTAAGTCCATCTCTGTTCCTAAAAATTTTGTGATTACATTCTTCTTTAGAACTGAGAACTTGGCGGGGAAGGGCACTCCTGCCGAGGAAACAGACAGGCTGACATTAGATCTTCACCACTCCTTCTGCTCCTCCAGTTCTATACACTCCCCCATTCTCATTCCCGAACTGTATGGCAGAACACCCGCTACAGTTACCCTTTCCTCTCTGACCCCATCCCCAATGGATAACAAAACTCTTCTCCTTCAACCTTCCTTCCCCCAATTCACCTCAGTATCCCATCCTCCAACACAAGTAAACATCCTCTGTGCATAAACCAGTTGATCAGGCCAGGAAAATGGGTACGCCAATTGAAGACCTTCACCATGCTCTCCCCTCCTCAATACCACCCCAGTCTCATCCCTATCTCTGCAGCAGAACACCTGCTGCAGCCTTCCTTCCCCACTTCTTCTCAAATCTCCTGTGGATCCCACAGACCCTCCCCTCCTAACCTCTTTCTGCAGATGTGTTGTTTTATCTAGCCCTCACCTCCAGCAGGCACCCTGTACTAACCCACAGGCCACCCTTGCCAAGGAACCAGGTAAGTTGACTATAGATCTTCCCCACTACTTCTGTTCTTCTAAATCCAGTGACCCAGTCTCATCTTTAGAGCTATAGTAGACCTCCTAGGGTAACCTCTCTTCATTGTTAGCCCCATTCCAAGGAGATGAATTATGCAGTTCCTGGAAGAATACTCTGCTTTTCTCCCTCCTGTGAACACAAACTTCAAACACAGAGGCACTCAAGTTTGTAATAGAAATACCACTATAGCTGAAATCACACATTGACCCGCACACACTGATAGTGGGAGACTTTAGTGCCCCATTCTACAAATGGACATGTCATCCAGACAAAAACTAAACAGAGAAATGTGGGAACTAACTGAAGTTATAAACCAAATGGACTCAATAGATATTTTTCAGAACATTTTGCTCAAACACGAATGAGTATATCTTCTTCTCAGCACCTCAAGGAACTTTCTCCAAAATTGACCACATTCTTGGTCACAAAGCAAGTCTGGACAGTCACAAGAAAAATAAAAGAACTCCCTGTATCCTATCAGACCACCACAGATAAAATCTGGATATCAACAACCAAAGGTAACAGAAAACTCACCAAAAACGAGCAACTCTGCACTAAAAGAAAAATTGGTCAAGATAGAAGTAAATTAAAGACTTTCTATGATTGAAGGACAATGAATACAAAACATAGCCAAACTTATTAGACAAAATGAAGGTGGTTCTAAGAGGCAAACTCATAGCTTTAAATGCCTGCATTAAAAAAACAACAACAACAAAACTGGAGAGATCTCATGTTAGCAACTAAAAGCTATAGACTGCACACCTGAAAGCTGTAGAATGAAAAGAAGTAACCACACCAAGGAGGAATTGACAGCAAGAAATAAACTAGGGGATGAACACAATAAAATAGAAACAAAGAGAACAATACAAAGAATTAATGAAATGAAGAGTTGGTTCTTTGAGAAAATCAATAAGATAGACAAACCCTTATCCAAAGTAACTAAAAGGCAGAGAGAGAAAATCGACATTAACAAAATTAGAAACAAAAGGGGGTGGAAATAACAACAGACACCAAGGAAATCTAGAGACTCATAAGGGCATACTTTATAAACCTGTATTCCACCAAATTGGAAAATAAAAAGAAACGAATAATGTTCTTGATACATACACTTACCAGTGTTATCAAGATCAGATAAGCAATTTTAATAGACCTAGAACCTCTAGTGAAATAAAAGCAGGCATTAAAAGTCTCTCAGCCAAAAACCAAAACCAAACAAAACAAACAAATCACAAATGGCTGGATGCTTTTAGATCAGAATTCTAACAGAGAAGAGGTGACAGGAATACTCAAATTATTCCACAAAATAGAAGCAGAAGAAACATTGTTCAACTTTTCTTATTAATCCATAGTTACATGACTTCCAAACCACGTAAAGACCCAACAAAGAGAGAGAATAACTATTTTCCCTAATGAACATAGACACAAAATGCTCAATAAAATATTTACAAACTGAATCTAAGAACACATCAAAAAGACCATTCACTGAGATTAAGTATCCTTCATTCCAAAGCTACAGGAATAGTTCAACATAAATAAACAAATAAATGTAATACACAATATAAGCAAACTGAAAGACAAAAACCACATGACCACCTCATTAGATGCAGAAAAGGCCTTTGAAACAATCGAAAAACCGTTGTGATAACAGTTCTGGAGAGATTAGAAATACAGGGACATACCTTAACATAGTAAAGGCAGGTTACAACAAACCTATAGCTAACATCAACTTAAATGGAGAGAAAGTCAAAACAATTCCAGTATCCTAGGAAGAGAATAAGACAACTGAAGGAGATCAAATGCATAAAAATTGGAAAGGAAGAAGTCAAAGTATCGATATTCACGGATGATATGATAATATACATAACTAACCCTTAAAACTCCACCAGGGAACTGATAAACACTTTCATCAAAGTGTCTGGACACAAAAGTAACTCAAATAATCAATAGCCCTCATTTATATAAATGATAAATGTGCTGAGAACGAAATCATGGAAACAACACCTTGGAAACAAACAAAAAAAATAGACAGAAATAACATAAAATACCTTGGTGTGACTCTAACCAAGCAAGTGAAAGATCTGTATGACAAGAACTTCAAGTCTCTGAAGAAAGAAATCGAAGAAGACCTCAGAAGATGGAAAGATCTCCCATGTGCATGGATTGGTAGGATTAATACAATAAAAATGGTCATCTTATCAAAAGCAATCTACAGATTCGATGCAATCCCTATCAAAATTCCAACACAAGTCTTTACAGACCTTGAAAGAGCAATTCTCAACTTCATATGGAAAAACAAAAAACCCAGGAGAGCTAAAACTAACTGTAAACAAACTTCTAGAGGTAGTATCCCTGACTTCAAGCTGTACTACAGAGCAATAGTGATAAAAACTGCATGGCATTGATACAGTGACAGGCAGGTTACTCAATGGGTAATTGCAATACCTTACTCTTAGTAGAAAAGGTCATACCAACAAAATTAAACAGAGATAAACACAAGTTAAATGACATTATATATCAAATGGAAGAGGAAGGCTGAGAAGAGGCACATGAATCTCCCTGGGAAGGGGAAATAGAACAGATTTTGTTCATGGACTGGGGCAAGTGAGGATGACAGGTTGTAGGGGTGTGAGAAGGCATGGAGAGTGTGTGGGGAGAGACAGCTGTAACTGAGGGACAATTGGAGGGCGCTGTGGAAAGCCACTGCAATGGAAACTTAAGAATAATAAAATGAAGATAAAAAAGAACTTTGCAGAACATTCCATCCACACATTGTAGAATACACATTCTTCTCAGCATCCCATGGAATTTTTCCTAACATGGGTTAGATAATAGGACAGGAGCTAAGTCTTAGCAACTATAGAAGTATTGAAAGAATTTCTTATACCGTATATGATCATGGTGGAATATAACTAGAACCCAACCACAAGTGAAAAATATAGCATATACATACACTCATAGAAATGAAGAGTCACGAAGAATATCAAGAAGGAAAAAAAAATGTAAATCCCAAGAATTAAATGAAAGTACAACACAGCAAAGCCTATGGGATACAACAAAAGCAATGTTTCTGTCTACAAGTGCCAACATTATAAAATCCAGAGATATCTCTATAAATAACTTGATGATGTGCCTTAGATTCATGGGGAGGAAAACAACTAGCAGAAACCAAACTGAAAATTAGTAGACCAAAAGACATAATCAAGATGGAAGCAGAAATGACGGAAATGAAAATTTTCGAAAGTAAAAGGAGTCACTGTTTCCAACTGCACCCATGTCAGAAAACAGCACTCTAAGTGTTGAAAATGGGATGTCATCAGATGCTGGTTTACCATGTCTTTCTCAGGAACCCAGACTTCTTACTATTTGGAGACATGCTATTGTTGCCCAACAGAAGTCACTTCAAATGATCTGTCACTTGAAAGACAAAAAATATAAGTATTGTGGATGAGGCCATCTATTACATCAAAGCAACTATGAAGTTAAAAATGAAGCCTAAACGACCAAGATCTATATTACCCTCTACATTTATAAGTGATTAAAGCATCTCCAAACATCCCTTTAAACTTTAAAGCAATTTCAAAAATGTAAGATGGTAAAGTCATATACATACTGGTAACGGCCAATTTCCCCTTTCTGAGAGTGCCTGTTTTTCTACTTAACATAATTTATAATGAACCTACAAACAGAACAATGAAGTAAATATACATATATACACACACCAGCTAAGCCAAAAGACTGGACTAAGCATCTATAAAAAGGTTTTTGACTGTCAGAATACTAAACATAGCAAGTATTGGACTTGCTTTGTGAAGAGACAGTTCGTTCCTTTGCTTTTATTTTTATAAAGTTTTATATGGATGAGAGAAGAGAACATATCTTTACCTGAAAAGCTCTTGATAAAGAATTCTGATAAGGTTTGGGATTATCACTAAAACAACTTATATAAGACTGGTCAAAATCTATAATTTTGTGAGATGCAAATTTGTACTTATATTAATCATAAAAAATGATTTTCATAGATAGGATTCCTCTTCACAGTTGAATATACCCACAGAAATAAAATAAAGAAGAATTCAGTAACTAAAGATGGAGTTAAAAGAATGTAGGCTAAAGAGACATCAACAGGGGAAAAAAAAAAAGAAAGACAGAAATCCCGAACTCCTGTTTGGTTTCATGTATTCTTCCAGAATAATCCTATATTTTCAAAAAAGCTCTCTTTAAGAGAAAATTGAATGTTGAAGTCATGAGATCATTAAATAAACTATTTAACAATATAAAGCAATTTTACATCTGTAGGTAAAAATATAGCTAGAAATATACTAAGGTAACTTGAAAAATTAAATATGAATTTATATTCCTTAATATTACAGATTATTTGGAGAAAAATAATGGTAAATTTTTAAGAACTGATAATATGCAAAACATGTTTCCATTCTCCGTGTGTGTGTGTGTGTGTGTGTGTGTGTATGTGTGTGTGAATTTGTGAATATGACATGATGTGTAGACTGCACAGGATGGCTTGAACAACTTGTTTATCTCCTTTTACTGTGAGGGTTCTAGGACTCCAACTCAGGTCCTTAAGCTTTGGGTAAAGTGCCTTTATCCTTGGAACCATCTCTCCAGGCCTCATGTGAAATGTGCAAGCAAAACAAAAACTGAGATCTGGAAACAGGAAATGTGAGCTAAGATAGAGATGTATCAATATGAGACCTTACTAAACTGAATATTTGTCATCACTTTTAGAAATAAGTGTACATGCTTCTGAGAGTCCATATGGATCAACCAATTAAAAGATGTGATTCATAGACTTCACATTTATATAAGGGTAGTCATCACACAAATCAGGCAGGTGTCTCTGTATGTAAAGCTCAATGATGCTTTAATTTGTGGGTGTAGAAAAATATGAACAGAAATGAACTGAGAATGTTAATAATTTTGACCAAGCAAAGAAACTAAGATATTGCTTTCATGGTTACATCTTTTGATTGGTCAACAGAGTGAAATCAACCAGAGGTACATATTACACCAATAGTCATGGTTCATGTGATTTTTACCTATTTAACTTCTAATGCACTGTATTTATGAGGATTTGCTTATCATAATTTTCATCTAATTGTATACATCCTTGGTAATTTATACCAAGATAATATTAGAACTTGTCATAGGTGAATAAATGTTGTATGGATTGTTTCATAATATGCTAATATGAATCAAAAACTATTCAGTACCTTTATTAGTATATGATATTTTAATATTACTTGGAATTTCCTTATTTCCTATTTTGGAATGTAATCTTTGGGCCTCCCTCATCCAGCAAGATGATATAAAGTATATCACAAAGAACAGTAGTATAACAGTATTGCAAACAGGGTTTTCTGTGGAACCATTTTACTACAAACTAGCATGATATCTTACAAGTAAAATATACTTTAACTTTGGAAGAACTAATTTTAATATAAATAAAATTACAAATTTTCTCACATATTTAACTAAGAACAAGAATAGAAAACTTCAAAAAGTCATATAACAATATAAAACCTGAAGGTGATTTATCCTTCTTACAGCTAGTTGTTTACATCTTGAACATGAAAATTCAAATCCTGGCCTCATTCAATCCTTTGTGCAAAAATCCCCTTTCTGTTACCTCATCTGTTCACAGGACTCATAAATGGTGAATTCAAGTTTTCTATAATTATTGAAAGACATTGGTATGGCAAGCACGAAAAATAACCATGTGAGACATGGAAATACTAGTTCCAAATATTTCATTTGATTTTCCTGGAAGACAGCTGTTCTTGTTCTATTCTGCCTATAGCATCAGTTTACTATTGGCACTCGTGTGCCTGTGTCTGTGATTATACATCATTTCTCATACACAGACTTCTATGATTTTAAGAAGCATGCATAAGGTACATTGATCTATGCCAGGACTCTGATAAAACTCTTACCCTAAGTCACAGTAATTCATATCATAGACATACATTTTGCTGAAGATAAAGAACACAAGATACCCAAGAACGTTAGGGTCAAGTAATTTTACATCTTTCAGAATACATGATCACATAGTAAAAGTTCATCACAAGTTTGCACATAAAATTCAAATCATAAATTGAAATAGAAGTTTACAACAGTGAATGTTTACATGCACAACCATTAGATTAGGAGTACTCATTTGGCTAAACATCCATCACCTGTCTCAGCTCCCTGTCTCAGGGTTCATTGAAAATTGAAAACCATAACTAAGTTATTAGTGAAGTTTTGTATAGGTAAACCCAGTCAATATTTTATCTTCTGTCCTAGAACCTATAATAAATCATTATTTCCCTTTTTATGACCTTTGGTTAATTGTTTTACAACCTCTTGGAATGTGCTCTGAGTAGGAGAAAGTCTGGTTACTATCTAAGAGCAAATAGCTGGTGACACTTGGGAGTCTGGGAGAGATCTCATTGTAGTTATGACTATCATTAAAAAAAAACTAATAGCAGTCCCACTATAAAAGAGCTTAATAATCACTGATATAATTTTAGGAATTCTTATAGGATCATCATTAAGAATTAAGAAGTCATCTATTTGTCTATACAGCATCACTATAAGACAGTACATCTTCATGGATCTACAGAGATCTGCTCCAAAAGGGTGTGCTAATACCTAGTGATTGTCATATATGTAATAACAGGAAAAGCATATTAATATCAGGAATCGTCCCTAAAATGATCTTCTCCTGGGCCTTGCCTGCTGGAGTTCTGTCACGGATGTTAATCTAAGGCAGCCATCTCAGGAAGATCACCTGCTAGTTATTAGCTTGTCCTATGATGGCTCCTGTCAACAGAGCGCAAAAGGATGCACTGGCTATGTGCACATAAATACACTAAACTGAGTACAGCAAATGACTTCCACAGTTGTGTTGAATTGTTTTCTACAAATGTATGCTTGATACATTTTTGTAATTATAATAGTCACATTATTATTTTGTAAAACTTGTGCTTACTTCCTCTCTGGTATATTAATTATGTAACTATTTAAAGCTAAAATCAAAGTATTTTTTAAAAGCCTCCTCTTTTGACAAGACTTTCAAATAAATTAAACTCATTTTTACTCCCCTTTGCAATAGTGTGTGATAGAGGTCAGAATAGATATAGAAGCTTTCTTGAATCATTTAAATGTGTCTGGCATAATAAAAAAAATAAACAAAGAAACAAAGAAATAAACAAAATTAAACCAAAAACATGGAAACAAACTATGGAAAGTAATACTTTGCTTTATATTTTAGATGTGTTTGTCTTTACCAGCAACTTTGGTTGCTTTATATTGTTTGATAATCAATGCATAAATCTTTCAATAGAAATTTTTTTAAGTGGTTAAATAATTATTTTCCTGAACTTTGTGTCTTTAGATATAACAGCCAGTAAAACGTAGCAAATAAGAACAGCCATGGGTTTGTCCCATAATGAAAATTTTTCAATCATCCTGAATTTCTTCAAAATGGAAAAGTTCATCATGCAATTTTTTATGTAAGATTCTATTTTATATTTATTATTTTTCACTCAGACTGAATGAAGAGTATCGCTTTAGGTAAATTTTGACCATTTGCTTTACTTTTTATTGAAAACAGATTCTTTTTTCATCCAACATATCCTGATAACAGCTTCCTCTCCCTCTCCTCCCCTCAGCAACTCCCCACTCCCTTCCCCTCCGAATTTACTCCCTTCCTGTCTCTCATTAGAAAAGATGAGGCTTCTAAGAGATAACAACAAAACATAACAAAATAAAAGATAAAAGATAAAACAAAACCATCTATTGAAGTTGGATAAGGCAAACAAGAGCCCAAGAAAAGATATGAGAATCAGAGATCCACTCATTAACACATTCATGAGCCCCATAAAAACACTAAACTAGAAGTCATAATATATGCACACAGAGGACAGGTACAGACCAATGCCAGCCTGTGCTTGCTGCTTCAGTCTCTGTGAGTTCATATGAGCTTTGCTCAGTTGATTTAGAGGGCCTTGTTCTCCTGGTGTCCTCTGTCCTCTCTGGCTCCCACATTCTTTCCATCTTCCTCCTCTTCTGGAGTTCCTTGACCTCTGAAGGGAGAGATTTGATGGAAACACTGAAAAAGAATTCAGAGATCTGCTTGCCTCTGTTAAGCACAGGACAATAAGCTAGCTGGGTAAGACCCTGTCCTGAAATGACCATTTCTACCACACCTGGGCCTAACCTTCCTCTGTCCCAGGCCAAAGCTGAACCCAGAAATCAGTCTGCCTTTGTCAGCATAAACAAAAAACCTTAGGTGGGTGAGAGCTCGTGCAGCCACCATTCCCCAAATCTTTTTATCTCCTTCCTTAGTATCTTTCTGACAAGTTGGCTCATAGCACAGCTGCTTTGGTTCCTTTAAATGCATGAAGTCCCTCATAATTCATATTACTAAACTGAGAAGTTATATATTTCTGAACTCATGTTTTTGAGTTCTTTTCCACAGCATTGAGGGTGGTCCTAAAGGTACCAGAAAGTAAGGAACACAAAACAATATACATTATTATAAAATAAGCTGTCTTCCAAAAGTAGCCATCAACATTCCTGGAGGCCCACACCTGCTGGTCCTGTCCCAGGAGCAGGAAACCTTGTCCCCACCAAGGCCATGCTGGACACAGAAATTTACCATATATATATATATATATATATATATATATATATATATATATATATACACATACATACATATATATATGTATATATGTGCGTGTATGTATATATGTATATATATACATATTTTATACATGTTATGCACATAAAATATTTTATATATTTTATATATTAGACTATGTATTATATATAAAATATATACTCATATATAATATACATATGAATTATGCATATTTCATACATATATTTAATTTATACATATAAATATAATACTTATTAAATTCATATATTATAACAATGTTTTATTTATATATAAATATATAAAATATGTATGAAATAATAATCTAAAATATTTATAGATATATTTATATAAATATATCCCATACATATTTATATATAAATATAAACAAACGTATATAAATATAAAGAAATATAAATATTTATATATAAATATAAAATGTATGAAATAATAATATAGCAAATATAAAATAATATATATATGCATGTTAATTTATATATAAAAATCTATATATAAATCAATAATACAGTGCATATAAATATATATTATGATATATTTATATATCATCTATTATATATTTATACATAGCATATTATATAGTACAATATATAATGTTATATACTTATATATGATATAGCATTATATACAAATATTATATATAAATATATAAATATGAATAATAATTATAAAGATATATAGTTAATATATTAATATAAATGCAATATTTACATTAATATACATTTACATTTATGTATTAAATTTTACTATGTATACAAATAATATACATATAAATAAATATATATAAAGAAATATATAAATATACATAAATGTATATATGTAAAGTACATATTATAATATATAAATATACATAGTATTTATAAATAATATATATAATATATATAAATATGATATATAGTTACATATATCATTATATATTATATATTTTTATGTATATTAGCTATACATATTAATATGAAAATATGTTTATACAAAATATGTTTATACAGGACATATTTTCATACAAATATATTCATTTTATATATTAATAAATTATATAATACATATACTTAGTATATATTTATTATGTATATGATATACATTATATTTCATATCGAAAATATATATCATATACAGTCACTTATAAAAAGTATATAATATAATATATAGTATATATTAAAATATATTTATATATACTAGATTTTTATGTTAAATTTTTCTATTTAATATATATTATATAAAGCACTGATGACACACACACATATACATACCACTGATGGATGAATGTATAATATGTATAGAATGTTGTTCAGCTTTAAAAATAATGGAATTATAGTCATATTTGAAAAATAATGGGGATCATAAAAATTTTTTTAAAAAAATAGCTTTGATAATTTTGTTTTTATTTTTCCATGTTTATTATTTAAAATCATTTTTAATGTAAACATACTTTGACTGTATTCTTCCTCTCTACCAAGTCCTTCCAGATCTTTTCCCCTCCCTACCCACTTAACTTTAATTTCTTTCTCAAAAAGAAAAAACGCAATATAAAAACATACCTTCTGAAACCAAGAAAACAAAATAAATCTATCTTCCCCCAAACCACCAAACTGTAATGAAATAAAAGCACATACACGCACACACACCTAAAACAAAACAACAACAAAAAAGGAAAACAAAAAACAAAACCTGTGAAGAAGCTCTAAGTGACAGTGGAGGCAGTACATTGTAGAGCAAGGGTTTGTGGCTGGCATAGTGTTTATGTTTCTCTTTCGATAGCCTGCAGGCTAAGTTCCTGTACCAAAGATGCTGGAAGACAGGGTTGAAAGCTCTATGGTAGGTATCAGCTCCACATCTCCATATTCAATGAGTTGTGTAAGTGTTGTCTTCAGCAATGGGGCCTTGCTGTCAGTTGTAGAAAGCAACCTATTTTCATCACCTGTAAAAGAGTATTTTCCCTTGATAAGCAAAGTTCTTTTTGCTTCTGGCCTCAATCACTAATCCCCTTCCAGCTACTTTGGACTGGTAAGCAATGGAAATAAAACAATCAAGAAACATGTGTCCACTTGTCTATTATTGTTTATGATCAGTTTGTCCTGTCATATTGTGAAGAAATAAGTTTTGTCTATAGACACCATATTATGCTTATGCGTTATGTTGTTCACAGCCATTTAAAGTATATTCAGTTTTACTGAGTAAAATTAAAGTACACATCAGCAATAATAACTAGGTTTTTGGAGTGATTTAAATTTTTTTGCCATTAGTTGAGCAGTGGTGACACATGCCTTTAATCCCAGCATTATGAGTTTTAGGCCAGCCTGGTTTACAGAGCAAGTTCCAGGACAGCCAAAGCTACACAGAAAGACTCTGTCATGCAAAATCAAAAATGCTTTTTTGCAATAATACTTAATAAGCAATAAATTTACAACATTTTTTATCAGAAAAAAGTAGAATTTAACTCCCCCCCAGTGAAATAAAGACCAAGATTTCTGGGGGGGGGGGAGCAAAATAAAGAAACCTTTACCAAAATGAATCAAAAGAAAGACCCAAGTTAACAAAATTAGAAATGAAAAAGTAGATATTGTAACAGATGCCAAAGAAATTCAGTGATCATTAGGAAATATGTTAAAAACTTGTATTACAGCATATCTGAAAATCTGAAAGAAATAGCTAGATTTGCATATGCAAATGACATACTAAAAGTAAACCAAAATGAGACAGGCAATTTATATAGCTCTGTAACAAGCAACAAGAATAAAACAGTTAAAAAAAATCTCACCTAAAAATGTGCAAACCTAGATTTCATGGCTGAATTCTAACGAATTTTTAAAGAGAAATTAAATACTCACAATAGTTAAGTCATGGAACCAACCTGGGTCTTCATCAACAGAGAAACTGATAAATAAAATGCATCACCTATATGCAATATAATATTTTTCAGCTATGAGGATTACTAAAATTATGTCATTTCAGGGAAATGGATAAAATTATATATAGTCATATTAAGTGAATTCTGTCAATCTCAGAAAGAGGCATAACATACACTTTCTCCCATTTGTTTAACCTAGATTTTATTTAGCCACACAAAATTATATACATATATGTATACATATGTGTGTATTAAACACATATATGAATAAACATATATGAAATATACATATACATACATATATATTTAAAAAAATTCTGTAGAAGTGAAAACAGCTAGGTGGAACAAACGGCGCTAGGGCTGGAGTAACAGAGCATATGGGTTTTCGGAATTGACCCAGGTCCTCTGTTAGAGCAGCCAATGCATTTTGCTGCTGAGCTATATTTCTCTAGTCTCTGTCTCTCTCTGTCTCTCGTGGCTTTCAACATTTAAAGTCTTTTATCTCCTTGATTAAATTATTTCTGTGCAGTTAATTATTTTAGATGTTATTACAGGTAAAGGTGATTATTTTTTTATTTCACATAGTTCATTATTGGTTTAAGGAAATACACGTGATTTTGAGAATTATTGAACCTATTCCACAACTTTCCATAGTTCAGTTATTATAATAGCATTATTATTAATATTTTATGATTTTTCTCAATATTGGGTATTTGACAGCTAATAAAGATCATTTTGCCTGTTCTGCACGGTTTGGATGCTTTTATTTTTCTATAAAAGCTCTGGCTAAAGCTTTCAGGAGAAAGTATACTAGTAGTGAAAATGCTTGTTTTTGTCTTAGTGGTAAAGGCTGGTATGTTTTACCATGTGATACTGCTTGAAATTTCATAAATAATAATTATATTGAGGTAGTTTTCCTGAGTAGATATTTTATTGAGATTTTTATAATGAAAAAGTGGTCAGTTTTTTTGAATAAATTTTCTGGGTCAGTTGAGATAATCATGTGTACTTTCTCCTTGTTAAAAATATAGTATAGAACTTTATGTTTAAGCAATCTTGACTTCCTATAATAAATATCACCTTGTCATGCTGAATAATCCTTCAATATGTCACTGCAATAATTTTGCTAAATATTTTATTGAGTATATTAACATTAATGTTCAAAAAGTATAAGTTCATAGCATTTTTCCTACTGAAATCTTTTAAAATACACTATTTTAAGTTGAGGATGAATTGTAATAAATTATGAAATATTGTGTTTTGATGTATTTATACTGCTATTACTTTGGATCTTAACTCTCCCCCAAGACAGAAGTGTTAAATGTGTGTTCCAAAACATGACATTGTTGAGAGGAAACTTTAAGGGGTATGTGTTGCAGGAAGTATTAAAAATGACAGAGTGTATATGGCACGTGTTCCCACACTATGCCCTGGTTCTCTCATCCCCCGCGGGCTAGTTGGCCGGCCATGCATTGGCAGGCAATGGCCAACCTGCTTTCATCTCATGGAGCTTTGATCTCTCCACTCAGCTCGCTAGGTTCCCATGGCGGGTCACTACCACGCCAACCCCATGCTTCAGCCCCATTCTTCAATGCCCTCATGGTCTCTGTGCTGCACATCAGGCAAACCAACACTTTGCCGCTGTACCTTTCTCTGTGGAACCCAGATGAGCCGCCGCATGAAGGAAAATGCAGCACAAACTTAGTTCAGAAACAATGATAACTCAATCTCTGGGCACAACAACTAAAACCTAATCTTATAAACCTTATCAAAGTCTGATTCCTCTGGTGGTGAATCCTTGCAGATCCACCATGATACCAGGAGACTCTACTAGCTACATCTTACCTACTACATGCTGTCCTCGGTCCAAAAGGATTCCCCCCCCCTCCTCTCTTCTCCTCTCCAACCCAGAAGTTTCTCCATGCACCCAGTGATCGGCTCCTTTATTCATTAGGGGATTGGTTCACAAGAAGTCACAGGTGTAACTCACTCCTTGTCTGAAGCCCCTCCCAGGAGGGCAGAATTAGCATACAAAAAAGCCCCAGGGCTATCCACAACAGGTATGGCTGACACCAAAACCACACAATTTTATTTTTCTTAACAGTTGAATAATATTCCATTCTGTAAATGGACCTCATTATCCATTCATCAGTTGATGGACATCTAGGCTGTTTTCAATTTCTGGTTAAACTGTGCTGAAACAAATATGGATGATCAAGTATCCTGTAAAATACTGAGTTTTGGGGCATATGTTCAAGAGTAACATAGCTGGATCTTCTGATAAATCTCTTTTCAGCTTTTGGAGGAACTTCCACACTGATTTCTACAGTGGCTGTACAAGTTTATACTCCCGCCAGCAATGGGGGAGTGTTTGCCTTACTGGACATTCTTGCCAGCATGAGCTTTCATTTGTCTTACTTATCTTTGCTATTCTGACGCATGGAAGATAAAATTGTAAAGTGGTTTTAACTTGCAATTCTCTAATGGCTAAGGATACTGACCAGTTTTTAAAGTGTTGATGAATGTCAGGTGCACGAGCCTAGATGCAACATTTTCAGTTCAAACCACCACGTTCCAGTCCCTGGCCAGAACAGGCTGGTGACTCTACTATTAATGCAAAAAAGCATTTAGTCAAACTTTGATTAAAGTTCCTATGGTCTCAACTTCATCCAAAGTCCCTCTGAAATTAAAAGTATCTCTTAATTCTCAGTACCTCTAAAACCATTTACACATTTCCAACATACATTGACACAGGATATACATTTCCATTTCAAAGGGGGAGGAATGAGACATAAAGAGGAAATACTGGGACAAAGTAAGACAAACTCAGCAAAGAAAAGACAAGATCCCTGCAGCCTCATATCTGGTGTCAAGGGTTTTGCTGCCGGCAACATCCATCTCTCAGGATGCTTCCGTTCCCTGTGTGCAGCTCTCGCTGGCAGATGCTTCATAGCTCTGCTACCCCCAATGCCTTTGAGTCTCAATTTCAACCGAAGCTACACTTTTTCAGCTTCAGCTTCACGTAACAGCATCTCACTGTCTCTTGGCCTCTCAAGGCCTTCTTCTCTCCGTGACTTTAGCATATTGCCTGGCATCAGGAAAGTTTTTGGGTCCTTTGCAAAAGTTAGCCAGATTCTTTGCCACTATTCCACATGAATGAGCTCAAGCCCAGCTGCTAATAGAGACCTTGTTTCCCTATGAAGCCTCTTGAGCCAGGCCTCCTCAGCCTGCACATCCATGTTCAGCATTTGGGAATGTTGCTAGCATTATTCAGGCTCCAATAGCCTTGGGTTGCCCCACTGCTGTAGTTATGCTGCTTGCACTATGCTCAACCTACCTATCTATCTCCACGGTATATGCAGCCTTCTTAAGTGGATGTCTCACCATTCTGAGGTCTCCAACATCCCAAGGTCTCTATTTGCACATCACGTTTTGCTTTAAATATTCAATTGCCTTTCTAGTCCAAAGTCCCACAGTCTCTGCAGCCAAAACAAAACAAAACAAAATACAGTCAAATTATTCACAGCAATACCCTACTCTCTGGTATCAAGTTCTGTATAAGTTTTTTGATGCTATTATAAAATATCATGACAAAAAGCAACTTTATGGTTCCAGAGAGAGAGTTCATAATGTTGGGGGAGGCTGGCAGCAGTTGGTCAGAGCAGGAAGCTGAGAAATCACACCTTCAACTACAAACACTAAACAGAGAGTGATCTGGAAGCCAGGATGAGACTATAAACTCTCAAACACCAGCTCTACCACCCACCTCCAGCAAAGGTCCACGTCCCAAACACTCCATGATATCCCCAAACATGGATAACAACTAGGGATCAAGTGTACAAATACCAGAGCCTATGGGGGACATTTTTTATTCAAAACCTCTACACACTCTTAAACAATTGAACCATCTTTCCTCTTTTTCTTTTTTCAGTTTTGGCTATGTGTTTCTACAAATTTATCAATTTCTCAAAGCCTATCTACTCCTTTTAGAGCAACTCTTCAGAGTAGTGTTAAATCCCTTTCTGTGTGTCATCCCTAGTGATGTTTCTTCTTTATTTTTTATTTAGCTACTTGGTTCTTTGTTCTGTTTGCCAATTTTGTTGATGTTTTCCAAAAGTCAACCTTCTTTTGGTTTCTATTAGTTTTCTTCTATAATCTAGTTAAATGGTGATATAATTTATTCTTTTTTATATTGCAGTTTAATTTATTCTTTTTCTAGTTTCTTTAGGTATAAAGTTGAGTTGAAGATTGGAGATTGTTCTTTTTTTGGCATATGTGTTGTCAGGTAAAAAACTACTTTTGCTACATTCCCTAACTTTGGGTTTATTTTGATTGCTTTCATTCTGTAGCATATTCTTTAATTAAGTATGAGATTTCTTTTTGTTTTTGTTGTTGTTTTGAGAGTGTTTTGCTTAATTTCAGTATGGTGGTGAAAATTTCAGCTTCTGTCTACCATTTTCTCATTTTATCATAGTATGATCAGAGAAGATACTTCAGATGATTTTAATCTTCGTGAATTTATTGACTTCATTCCTAGCATATGTTGAAAATGTATATTGCGATACTGTTGAGGTTGATGTGCCATTGTGTCTGCCATATTCAATTGTTTTATACTGCTCTCCAATTCTTTTATTTTTCTAGCTGATTTTTAGTCCTTTATTCACAATTGAAAGCTTGCCTTTGAAATATACAGCTGTTGTTAAGTAACTAGTTCTTCAACTGTGAAAAGAAAATTGCACCACCTAAGAATCCTTAAGAATAGAATGGAGTTAATGTTCATGGTATTGATGAATTAATTCTATTATCATTATAGAATATCTTTCTATATTTCATTGTTCTTGATTTAATATTTGTCTGATGTTAGTGCAGACATCCATGTTCTGTGGTGTTACCATCCTTTCACTTTTAGTTTGTTTTTTTTCTTGACTGAAGAATTTCTCTTATATATGGCCCATTATTAGTTTCCATTTTTCAGCCAGCCAGCCAATCTATGTGCTTTGATTTCAAGTTTAATCTATTTAATTAATAATAGGAAAGCATATTATTTTCATTTTGCTGTTTCCTTAATGATCTACTGGTTTCCTTTTTCTTTTCTTTCTTTCTTTTTTGTTTTGTTTTGTTTTGTTTTTCAAGACAGGGTTTCTCTGTGTAGCCCTGGCTATCCTGGAACTCACTCTGTAGACCAGACTGGCCTTGAACTCAGAAATCTGCCTGTCTCTGCTTCCCAAGTGCTGGGATCAAAGGTGTGCGCCACCACTGCCCGGTGGTTTCCTTTTTCTTAACCCTGTTCTCTGTATTTTCCTAACAGGCTTTGGTGTTTCTTGTTTTCTTTTGGGTTTTGCTGTGTCCTTTTTAGTTAGCATTGTAGTTATGTAAAACTTCTTAACAGTGCACCATTTAAATTGAAACTTAACTTCAGTAGCATATAAAAGCACTACTTGCCTATAGTTTTCCTCCCATTGTTTCTGCATAAGAGGTCCATCCTTTACATGCTACATAGTCATTAAACACATACTCTTTGACTGTTCTTTAAATTCCAGTTCCAGAATCAGAATAAAAAGATTCCTATATTTGTCCATGTACCTTACTGGAGAATATTTTTTAAGTTTGTACTAGAGAACATTTCATTTTTATGTGGCTTGCCATTGCTGTATATGTTCCTTTAAGCATTTAGTCTTCAAGGATTCTCATTTCTTATGAGAAGATTCGGTGGGAATAAACTGTTATAGATTTATGTAGGAAAATCTATTTTCTCCTTAATATTTCCAAAGACAGTATTGATAGGTACATTTCTTGATTGACAATATTTTTCCCTCAATACTTGACATATGTCATCTATTTCCTTACAATCAACATGTTCCTGATGCGAAGTTCACTTATGGAAGCTCTATGGTATATGACAAGTCATTTCTTCTCTATGGCTTTTTAGTTTCTGTTTGTCTTTGACTTTAGACAAAACTCTCCCATCTTTTCCATTTGGTTTATGTCATTCATATTTTGGTTCATTGCATTCACATGTCAATTGCTTTCCTAGGATTTAGGAACTTTTCACTCACCATTTTATCAAACAAGTAATTTGTCCCTCACGTCTTCTTTCTCCTAAAAGATACTGGCAGTGCATATATCCATTTCCTTGATATGATCCCACTAAGTCCCTCTCTCCTCCCCTCCCCTCCTCTCCTCTCTTCTCCTCTCCTCTCCCTTCATGATTTCAAATGGTCTGTCTTCAAGTTTGAAGATGATCTCTTCTGCCCGCTTAAGCCTCCTGCTGAATTCCTTTTGAGAACTTTCAGCTCAGGTATAGTATTTATTGGCTTCACAATTTCTGCTTGGTTCTTTTCTATAGTTTTTTTTTTTTTTTAATTTCTTTGCTGATATTTATGTATTTTTTCACTCATCACTTTCCTGATTAAATTTACATGGTGTTCTTCCTTAGCTCATTGAATATGTTTATGACAGTTATTTGAATTTATTTGTCTAATAAATCATGGATAGTTTATGGTTGGTTTCTGTAGTCCCCTCACTCCCCTTTGATTTGGGCTGTTTGTATTTTGTTATATACCTTGCAGTCTCTAATGGGGATTTGGAGATTCATTTTGAAAAACAAAAAACAATCAACTATTTGTCTTTATGTCCTGACAATGTGCGAATGAAGTTTTTCTTACAGTACTTCTAATGAACAGTTTACCAACTAGTACTAAAGTATAAATTGTGCATAAAATTTTATCTAGTAAACTTATTTCTAGGAATTTATGCTGACAAAAATATGTATGTACTGTGGGATATCTATCACAGTATCATATACAATGGTGAATTATGAGAAGCATGTCAAAATTAAATACAGAATTAATAAATTATGAAATTACTTATAGACATTTCTATAATAATTAAAATGCTATTTTTTGGCTAAAACTTTAGAAGCCAATATTACCATCATCTTATACTTTCACATTATAAATATGATTAAAATAAATTAAATCACTTTGTAAAAACATTATGCAATTGGAAATTATGTATGACATCAACTGTTACAGTTTTATAGGCCATTCATTTTTCTCCTTTGAAGTGACAAAGGAAAGTTGACTTCAGACAAAACAGCACACACAACCTAGTCTCATAAATCACACGTTTAATGTTACTTGTTTTCAGTAGGCTTTGAAAACCTTACTACTGTCACACTCAACTAGAAATAAGTTGACAACTCCTGACTAAAGTCAGAGAAAATAAATACTAGTCTTCTAAAATATACAGGACTCACCTCCCTAATGTGAACGTAAAATTCAAATACATACAATGTTCTCCCTTGAAGATATGTTAGCTTCACTCTGAGCAAAGAACAACATTCCTTTGTGTTTCCCAAGGCCATTACACTAAGATTCATCAGATACCTATAACACTTGCTGAAGTTACCCCTTAAATATTTTTATTTGATCAGTACAAAGTATCCTTCCTTATCTTTTTTGATAACTTTTGGTTGAAAGTTGATTTTATTCAATATTAGAATGACTACTCCAGCTTGTTTCTTGGGATGAGCAAATGAAGATTTTTTTTTTAATTTTTATTTTTGGATATTTACTTTATTTACATTTCAGATGTTTTCCCCTTTGGAATCCCCCTATCCCATCCCCCTCTGCCACTATGGGGGTATTCCCCCACCCACCCACCCACCCACCGCTGTCTTCCCTCCCTGGCATTCCCCTATACTGAGGCATCTAACACCCTCAGGCCCAAGGGTCTCTCTTCCCACTGATGGCCAACAAGGCCCTCCTCTGCCATATATTCGGCCAGCACCATGGGGCCCTCCATGTGTATTCTTTGGTTGGTGATCCAGTCTCTGGGAGCTCCAGGGGGTCTGTCCTGCTGACACTGTTGCTCCCTCCATGGGGCTGTAAGATTTTTAACAATCGACCTGATTAGATATTCCAAGGCCCATTGAACTTTCTCTGATCCTTTGCTCCCTCTCGTGTCTACCTGCAGTACTGCATCTCTAGGATGCAGTGGTAGTTTTCAGCAGCTCCCAAGTTTTTTCTCCTGTCTTTCCACTCATAAGGCCAGGGAGCTTAAAGTCAGGTGAGGGGGAAAGTTTCCTGGACAGTTGCCAAACAGGACATTAGGAACACTATCTACTCCTTTGTCCCCACTTCATTCTGAAAGTAGAGACTTTTATGATGTTTCTTCTTAGTTGCCACTATGGTTAGTTACCCATGATAGGCTGTGTAGTGGCATGCATGGCATGAAAAAACCCTTTGGCATGCTCAAACCCCTTTGCTGGAATTCTTTTGTTGAATTTACAATGGCCTGGGTGCTCTTTGTTCTCACTTCTTCTCTAGAGTTTACCAGAATTTAGTGCAGTCTTTGAGGGAGGTTTACTACTAGTAAGCCATTTTGTTGACACCACTCCACTGCTGAAACTTAGCATCTCATTAAATTATTTCTATTAGTTTATACTGTTATTGTCATAGATATCATTACACATCTGATGTCCCCACACATAGATTATGATGCTTTTAAACATTTCAAAAATGTATACATTTTACAGATGGTTGTGAGTCACCATGTGGTTGCTGGGAATTGAACTCAGGACCTCTGGAAGAGCAGACAGTGTCCTTACTGCTGAGCCACCCCTCCAACCTTGGAATTTTGTTTGTTTTATTCTTTTCAAAACAGGGTTTCTCTGTGCAGCCCTGGCAGTCTTAGAACTAGCTCTGTAGATCAGGCTGGCCTCAAACTCAGAGAGATCCAGTTGCTTCTGCCTCCCAAGTGCTGGAATTAAAGGCATGTGACACCACTGCCCAATGTTCCTTTTGATACTTAAGTTTTAGATCATCTAAAAACAAAAAACAGAACTATAAAATGCTAATATTAGGTTTTGCTACTATTTACTCATATACTTTATTGACTTCTATTTGTTCTTTGTGAATTTCAAGCATGTACCCCAATCCCACTCATTTCTCCCTCCCCTCCTACCCACCATCTACCCTTGCAACCTCCCCCCTCAACAACAAAAATATAAAAATCTCATTGTGGAAGCTGTAGTGTGTCACAGTGTGTCCCACAGTACACTCTTTTGTCCACACTTCTTTGCTTGCAAATGTTCATTGCAATGACTCCTTGGCCTGGTTCTGCTGCTCTATCAATAGTGGAACCTCACTGAGACTCCTCTCAGACATCCTGTTGTTGCCCTGGGTCATGGAGATCCTGTAGTTTTGGATCTGTAGGGCTGGGCCCTTCATGCACTCCAGCAGTCCATTGATGGGGTAAATGGTGGGGTGGGTCTATTCAAAGTCCTGAATGTAGGCATGAGAGGTATCTGAGCTGGCCAGCCAGCCAGCTCTCCCTCTCTCAAGCCTTCAGGGCTAGCTCACTGACAACCCCCACATCAAGGGCCAGCTCTACTGTGCTGCCCAGGTGAGCTGCAGGGCTTGCTCTCCCAGATGCTGCAGCAGGTGAGAGGCAGGGAACTCTCCAGCTCCAATGACCCCTGTGCTGCCTGAAACGGACTATTTCCACCTATAATCCTAGCCTTAGAAGTTCAAAGTGTCTCCGAAGCATACTACGTTTGAGGCGAGCTTGAGCTACAAAACACCTTGTCTCAAGAAACAAAGAAAAAGTGTGGATGAATTATTAGACTTTAGTAGTTCTACAAATAATTCTGTGAGCACTTCACGCTCACAGACAGGCTCGCTTAGCTGGCCCGAAAACCCTTGGGATCTTCCTATCTTTGCCTACCAGCACCAGGCATACAGGAGCACCTCTGGATTTGTATCCAGATGATAGGGTCCTAACACAGGACAGGATGCTTCCATGGCAAGCACTTTATCAACTGAGCCACCTCTCCAGCAGTATTAGTGCATGATAGTATCTTATCAAGTGATAACAAAACTATTCTGACTTAACCATCCACTTGACTGAATTTTTCGTCCTTTCTGATGCTATTCTTTTAACTTCATTGCCCTGATAAACGTAGTATTTTGAACAGCAAAGTCCAACTTGCTCTTCAAAACTTACCTCATTCTTAATGCATCTCTTCAATTTAGAGTTCTCCCACCTAATACTCCAGGAAGTTAGATATATAAATATAGAAGTATAGAAACACCTTCCCCTACCCCATGCTTTGCTCCTTATCATGTTGTAAGTTGCATTAGAGTACACCTTAAAGCGAGTCTTCACTGAAGGATGCTCTGAGTTGCAGTCCATTCCAACCTTTGAAATTTAATGCTGAGAAAAACTTTTGTAATAAGCATGTTATTCAGACACTCTCTCTCTCTCTCTCTCTCTCTCTCTCTCTCTGTGTGTGTGTGTGTGTTCATGTATCACCTTTGCATCTGAATTTTACAGTGAAGGGACAATTTCTGCTCACTTTCACATAGAACTTTATTGAAGCACAAGACTCAAATATACATGAGAACAACATTTAGAAGGGTATCTTATTTACAACGGCTCAGTTCACTTTACACTCAAATACTGAACATCACAATCAACAAAACAAGCATCACCAACAAGTGTCACGTGTTTTCAGTTGTATCTTCATTTGGCATCAGAACAATGACACAGATTACACAGGGTTGGGTATAATTACCATCAGCATTAAAGAGGTACACTGAAACATGGAATCAGCTGGGGAAGCAAAGCATTATTTGAGGGTCAGATGACTCAGGAACACAAGGACAACCAGAGGCAAATGGTTAATCAGATTACTTGTTTTGTTCTGCTTTAGAGTACGTTTTGATTTTCAGGTTTGTGTTTCAGTTCCTTGGCAATTATTTCAGCCTCACGGAATGCAGAAATAAGCGGTTCAAGATTCATCTCTGCCTCCTCATCCTCATCATCATCATCAGCAAACAGTGCCTCTTTTTGAATATTTTTACTGATATTCTCAAATATTGCAAGAATAAGTTGAATGTTTTCATCTGACTCCCCCCTTTCAAAAAGGGCCATAAATTCTGACACTGAATCAGTAACAAGTAGGCGTTTTGTAATGACAAGATTTTCAGACAAATTCAGTAGCAGTTTCAGAACATGAAACCTTGTTTTAGTATTGCCTGAATTTAGTAAGTAGAAAAACCCAGCCAAGTAAGTGATGACCACTTTGTGATAGTCAGAAGTAGCAGTGAGGTGTGTAATCATTGTCAATCCAGATACCTGCTCAGAGGAATCCAAGTCATAATCAAAGGTATCCTCACAAATCTGACACACATATGTCTCAATCATGTTTAGGTCTGGATAAGGGGGGGCCATTTGAATCATATTTTCCAAAAACTTTGTCCTCACTCGGGAGGATGGATAGTTAAGTAAGGCTTCAATAAGTGAGACAACACCCGAGTTTCGAATGAAATCTCGGGTAAACTGAGAAGCGCTTCTCATACCCATTGCAATTTTAGCTATCTCATGGATAAATGGATCACGATTTCTGTCCATCAGTAAAAGAAGTTCCTCAAACTCCTCAGAACCAATTCTAAGCTCACATTGGATGCAGTTGCAAGACCAATTCTCAGGCTGTGTACTTTCCCTGGCCTTAAGATGCTCCCGAATTTCCCGGACTGACCGGTAAGAGGGATCATACTGAAACGGGAATTCGGGTTCAGGCTGCCCTTCTGGATGAACTTCCACAAGCTTAGGCTTTCCTCCAAACATTTCTGCAAACAGAGATGCCGCTTCTTTTGGGAATCTGAAGGGGTTTATGGATGGGAAGCCAGCCTTTCCCCATGGACCAGGCTTAAACTGAACAGTAACCTCGTCCCAGCTCTGAGGCCTGCGGGAAGGATCAGGTTCGTGCTCAGTTGAAGACTTAGGCTCACAAATGGCCTTGCATACAGGTACAGGATTTGATTCAAAGCTAGCTTCATCGCCTTCCCAGAACCAGGGTCCCACTATGGTTTCAGCTTCTGCACTAAATTTACAATTGTCATCACTGCCAGTCTTGTTAATCACCTCATCTTTTGCTCTTGACCCAAACTTAATTGACTCTTTCCCATTTTCTGGACTGGACTCACTGACAATCTCAGTTTTAGATTCTTTTGTGGCCTTGTCACTAGACCAGAGCCAGGACTCAACAGCTATTTCACCCTCATCTTTTTGCTTGGACACACGCTCTACTCTTGCTTGCATACTGTCCTTTTTTGCAGCCCAGATCAAGGACTCAAAAATTGCCTCCTCTTCAGTTTCTGACCCAGTTTCGACAGTCTGTGACCCAGCCCCTATTTTGGCCTTATCAGTCCAGAACCATGACCCAGTAATTTTCTCTTCCTTAATTCCAGGAGCAGACTTAAAAGTACCCCTTCTCACTGCTAGACTGGCCTCTTCATTGCCCCAGAACCAGGATCCAACTGTATCTTCATCTTCAGATGCTATCTTGTTCTCTTCATTAATCTTAGCAGCTGGCTGAAACCTGTCTTCATCCCCAGCCCAAAACCAAGAACCAATAATGTCTTCCTCTTCTACTTCTGGCCTGGATTCTTCTCTGTTGGGAGCCTCTACAATGGTTTCTTCGTTTTCTTTCCAGAACCAAGAATTGAATGCATTGTCCTCTAAAGTTGGTAGTTTGATCTTTTCTCCAGTCTCATCATCTATACTTCCCTCTTCTGCAGCCCATAGCCAGGACCCTGTGATGGTCTTGGTCCTTGGATAATTATTGGACCAGAGCCATGGATCAACAGTGCCCTCTTTTTCTCCCAGAGCTGATTTCAAGCTTTCTCTATTGGTAGGATACAAACAGGGCTCTTTTGCCCAGACGCAAGACTTTTTGTTAGCATCCTCAGCTTCTGCCATAGGCTTGTATCTGACACCGGCTGCATACTTCATATCAGGTTGTTCTCTGGCCCCAAACCAAGGTGATCTAATGGGTTCTTCCTCATCCTCAAGGCTAGACTTACTGTTAACTTCAGCTTCCACACTATTATCTACTTTAGCCCAGAACCAGGGCCCAATTATGGGCTCCTCCTCAGCTCCTGCCATGATGTCAGAGCAAGGTTCACTCCCTAAATCCATATGTGCCTGCTTTTCAGACCAAAACCAAGGCACAAAGATTGTTGCTTTTGTAGATGCTGACCTGGCCTGTTCAATCTCAGCCTCTGTATTGACTTCACCAGCCCAGAACCAGGAATCAGTAACTTCTTTTTCTCCAGACTTTGGCATCTTCTCACAATGGACTCCAACAGATCTAAGGCTGTTCTCACCAGTGCCCCAGAACCAAGATCCAAAAATAGACTCGTCATCAGCCTGTAAGTTGATCTCTTCATTATCAGTCCAGAACCAGGACCCAATAATAGCCTCATCATCCTTAGCTACTGGCATAGATTTAGAAGTAGCCTTTGGCCCACTTTCCATACTGATCTTCTTTCCAGACCCTAAACAGAAACTACTAACTTGCTCCTCCTTAGCCCTTGGTCTGGATTTATGACAGGTCTCAGAGTCCACACTGGCTTCTTCTTCACTCCAGAACCAATCTCCAACAATAGGCTCCTCCTCTACAAAAGTGGTCTTGATGCTTATCCTATCCACCATAGTGGACTCCTGGGTGTCCCAGAACCAAGCCCCAACGAGGACTTCCTCTTCTGGCCTGGCTTCTTGTTTGGTGCTTGCTCTGGCCTTAGTTTTGACTTCTTCCCTTGGCATTGCTCTGGTTCTGGGCTCTTTCTTTGTCTTAGACTTTGAAAAAGTATTAGCTTTCTCTTCAGGCAAGAACCAGGACTCTTTCTTATTTGTATCTACAGATCCAGACATGACATCACTGTAAGCTTCTCTCTTGGCCTGGTGCCTGGCCCTCATATTAACCCCTTTCCTGGCTCTGGGTTTGGACCTAGATTTAGCCTCTTCTCCCGACCAAAACAAAGATTTTGTATGATTTTCACATTCAGACCCAGAAGTGGATTCAACACGGACTTCTTTCTTAGACCTAAACCAGGACCTAGTATTGGGCTCTTCTTTGGGCCTAGACCAGACTTTGGTCTTATCTTTGGCCCAGAACCAGGGAGTCTTACCAGACTCATCCTCAGAATCAGAACTGGAAATATTATAGAACTCTTGTTTGTTTTTGTGCCTAGGCATGGTATTTGCCTCCTGTTTGGCCATGTGCCTGAACCTGGTATTGGCCTTCATGCTTTTCCTAGGACGAAATCGTGTATTGGTTTCATCTCTATTCCAGAAGGAGGAACTTCCTGAGGATTTATCTGCCCATTTGAAATCAGAATTCTCATATGCCTCTCCTTTGGGGACAGGCCTGGGACGGTACCAGGACCCCATATTGGTTCCCTCCTCTGAGCCAAATGAAGGCTGAAATCCAGCTGGAGAATTAGTTTTTTTGGAAATACTCTCACTGTCCATATTAGCAAGTTCTCTATCTACAGACAGGCACTTAGCTTGAGCAACCATCCCAGAATCATTACTGACCAGTGGAGAGTCTGCAGCACTGATCTGACATTGCTTTCCCATCTTTGGCATGGACTCTCCACGAAACTTACTTGGGGCCCAGACTTGGCCATCATGCTTGGATCGTGAAATAGGGATTGCCTTGGGTTTACATTTAGCATATGCTCCACCTGGTGAACTGGTTTCACCTTTAGGTCTTGCTCCAGGTGTACCCTTAGGCTTCACTTTGGGCCTTGCTCCAGTCATTATTTGTGTCCTAACCTTGGGTCTGACCACCAGTGGAACTTCAGGCTCTAGTTCAGCAACATTGGCATTCTCATCCCCAGGCTTATTTTCGGCCTTTGCCTGGGCACCAGGCTCAACCTCTGCCCTAGTCATAGTATAAGTTAAATAAAGCCCCAATGTATACCACTTAACAGAATGAACCTTCACTAGAGATCTGTTACAGGATAGCTCTTCACGACGATCTTTGGTAAGCTACGGTATGAGATTGAAAATAAGAAGACTGAAATGACAAGTCAGCACTCAAGGAGGCTCCTACCCAAGCAGTCTCAGTGAATAACACAGATACAGTGCAGAAGAGGTAAAATCAAGCTGGAGGATGATGGACAGGTCCTAGGTGGGTGCAGACCTGTTGAATGCACTGCTCAGCCACAACCTCAGCACCACCAAGCAGGTGATCTAGGAGAGAGAAGAACGGGAAAATCAGTCCTACCCAATTCTGTTGCCTCCTGTAGAAACTTACACAGAGACACTGGTGCGTGACACTGAGTAGAAGAGCTCAGCCATGAGAAAATCCCTATGTTCCTTTTGCCTGCTGAGAAACAGGTAGGGAGTCGAGGAGAAAGTGCGCACACTAGAAATGGAGAGAGGGGGATCCCTAAATCTCACAGTAGTCACTCTGGGGTGATCAAGACTACCCCACTTTCTCCCATACTCACCTTCACGGATGTGGTGCAGTTCTCCCCTGTTTTCTGTGTTCAAGTGATGTTAAGACCAACAGCTGACTGACTGCAGGGAGGCCTACAAGTGCATAAAACAAAATGGAGTCTCAGTGCTTGGAAGATGGGCACAGATCTCTGAACCCAAACAAACAACAAATCCATGCCTGCTTCTGTCTTAAGTTTCTGTTCCCTGGTCCCAGCACTGAGGTCATGACCTGTGGGTCATAGTCTAACTCACACCTACCTCAACATTCTTAGTATCCCTGAAAGGAATTAAGCATGCTGTACCATTGAGCAAATTAAGGGGACAGTGATCTGAATTTGGTTAGAGCAATCTCAATTTGCCTCCTCGGTGGCTGGCTCCTGCACTGCCCTGAGTCTTACCAATCTCCAAGATCTGAGACAGTCGTCTTGAAGCCTTCTTTTCCTGACTGCAGAAC
>JADRCH010006964.1:177349-244990 GCA_019843965.1 Rhynchomys soricoides
AGAGCAATCTGAATTTGCCTCCTTGGTGGCTGGCTCCTGCACTGCCCCTGAGTCTCACCAATCTCCGGAGATGAGACCTTGAAGCCTTCTTTTCCTGATTGCAGAACTGACCAGTCTTAAAGCCGGGCTGTGGACAAAGACATGTAAATGTATGATATCAGGAAATGATGGCAGCAGCTGTGGGCAAGTTAAGGGGACAGTAAAGACATCAGGCACCCTCTTGGGTTAGAGCAATCTGAATTTGCCTCCTCGGTGGCTGGCTCCTGCACAGCCCCTGAGTCTCACCAATCTCCAGAGATCTGAGACAGTCGCCTTCAAGCCTTCTTTCCTTGCTTGCAGAACTGACCAGCCTTAAAGCAGGGCTGTGGACAGAGACATGTAAATGTAAGACACTGAACATATGATGGTAGCAGCTGATCTTGTTAAGAATGCCACCAAGTATAAGAACCCGATCATGTGCCTTTCAGCATTTAGGGTCCTCCTTCTGGAACCTTCTTGATTCATTTAGCCTGCCTGCAGGGTTCCTGAGGTAACACCCCCTTCTTGATGTCATCCTTATTAGTCCCTTCTGCAATTCTGAAGATTCGCCACTAGGTGGCCATATTTCCTTGCCTTGCGCAGCAAAAAATGGGGGAAGGGCGCAGTACATTCTAGAAACCAGGCTCTGAAGTGGTCCTTGGATTTATGACTCCGTCATCATCCCCAACCCATCTTTTCAGGCCCCAGATCTGGGAGGGAGGGAAAAGGTAGTGTGGAAGGTATCTACAAGGCTGTGAGAAATGAGATTAGGAGACACTAATGGCTATCCCACCTGTTCTGGCCAGTCACCCCCACCCTTTTTGCATCTCCACACACTGGTGCCCACCCCCATTACTACACACCTCCAGAAATATGCGTTGTTTTTCTGTTCTTCTTTTCTCAAGCCTCTGGTCTATAGATGCTCACTGTGGCCTGTCAGAATATGCTAGACCTACCGTGCCGACAGGTCACTTTCCATCAGTCAGAAGCCTGTAGGGAGTGACAGCACCCAGGATGCAGGGTACTGGGGCCCCTCTTAGCAACAGGATCAGAATCCTAATAGCTAAGGCGACTCACCAACCACCAGCTGAGCTGGCCCCTGCGTTGGATACTTGCCCCACACCCACACCTGTGGGCTTCAGCCTAGGTCCCCTCCCCCCCCCAGTATGGCCGGCCATTTCTCCTGCAGCCGCCTTCCTAAGACCTGTGGGCTCCCTAATGCCCAACCCCCCACTCTCACATCCCCATTTCAACAGTAGCCTTCTACCCCATAACCCTCACAGTGCCCAGATAGTATGGAGGGCGGGGTATGGGCGCCAGGGAAGCCAACTGCAAGGTGGCCAGCCTCCAGACCATCACACCCAGTAGCTCCATCCATCCCTTCTGCCCGGAGCTCCGCAGTGCTTCCTGCCTCCTCCTCCCCACCGCTTGGGGTCTCTGAGCACCGCGCACACATCAGGGAGCAGCTACTACCCCTTTGCCGCCACTGGACTGTAAGGGCTGGGCAGTGGTTTGCAGTGCGCGACTGCCGGGAGCCCTCGACACACCCCCACTTGCCTGGCCAGGCGCACGGCCCAGGTCCCTGGGCTCCCCCGCGTCCCTCTCCCGTTCCTGGATGGTCTCTGTCCTCTGCAGATCCTCTCACTGGGCTTTCACCGCTTTGCACGCAAGTGGAATGGCAGAGATGTGTCCTGTCCCCACGCCTCTGCACCAAACGGGCAGGGGCTGCGCAGACTGCGGCAAGCCAGCTCGCCTGGAGGGTGTCGGGAAGGGGGCGGAGGGATACTGCGCACCGGGCTCGACGCCCCCTCCCAGACACACTGTAGTTCCGACTCGGAGTGGGCGGGGCCAGAGACAGCCCCACTCCTCTTGGAGGGGTGGGCTGCACCGGTGGGCGTCTGCGACCCCTGTTCACCCTAACTAGAGACCACCACCACTTTTTTTGTGTGTGTGCCACTACAGAGTGTGGGATGGCTGAAATCTAGAGTCTATGAGAGCTTTGGGGAGGGGGGACTACAGGGAGGAGAAGGTCTGCAGATGTGGAGCAGGAGGGAGCAGCGGAGGGATACCGAGTGAGAACCTTGTTACATCTGTATTTCAGAACGAGGCTGGACAGTGCCTGCCCCTCCCTGTACTCCCTCTCTGCCTTCCCCCTCCTCTGCCTCCTCATCTGACGCCAATGGAAGGGGAGGGGGCTGTTAGTACTGCAGTCTGAGAGAGGACAGGTGACCTAGCAACAGCCAGCCAGCCAGTAGGTTCCTGTTGATTCTTCCATGTTTTCTTTAACTGGTTCATGCAACCATGAAGGGAGGACACTTCTGTCTCTATGGGATCCAAAGTGGGGCCTCCATTACATCCCCCACCACTGCCCCTCTTCTAAAGGGAAACCAAACTAGTAAATCAACCACAGGTTTGGGCCAACAATCATTTCTTTGTGCCAGAGGGGGGGGGGGAGAGATAGACAGAGACAGAGAGAGACAGAGACAGTGTGTGTGTGTGTGTGTGTGTGAGAGAGAGAGAGAGAGAGAGAGAGAGAGAGAGAGAGAGAGAGAGAGAGAGAGAGAGATTGATTCTAAGTAGCAATACCTTTCTGGGGAAAAAAAGGAGTGGCATAATGCACAAACTAAAGCTATTGGGCTTGCCCATTTAGAGATTTATTTAAGCACTTACCCAGTGTTTCACAGAATAACAACCCATTTTTTATATATATATATATATATATATATATATATAAATTAATTAATTATTTGGTCAAGGAAATATATATATATATACTATCTGTATTCAAAATGTCCACTCCTCCTAAGTGTCTTTACTATATACATCAATGCCCAGGACAGGTTACTCTGTGTCTCAGTTTTCACCAGCATTAACATCAATCTTCTGTTTCACAGTATAACTAAAATAACACCAGAATCAAATTTGCTCACATTTGTGGAGGTTCAATGTTCCTTTTTGTTGCTGTGGTGCTGCTAAGCATTCAACTCAGGCCCTTGAGTATGCTCAACAAGCAATCTACCAGTCAGCTATATTCACAATACTGTTTATAGATGGTATTGGGAAACTGGTCTCATCCGATTTCCCAGCTGACCTTGGGTTTCCCATGCAGCCCAAGGTATCCTCAACCTTATTATTCTGCTTTAGATTCCAGAGAAGCTGGCATTATATGTGTAAGCAACAGAGCCACAACTACCAGTATCTTTTCATCAACTTACTTACTGATGGGAGTGGTTTTAGCAATAGTTGAAATAGCTGTTGGATAATCTACTCAATTCATTTACAAAATAAAGCCAATAAGTGGCTAACAATTATTGATCAAAATGGCCTTATGGGAGGTTTTTTAAAATGTGTTTTATTGGTATGTGTTGATATATTTGCCAAATATCATCTTGAAATTAGATCAAATACTATGTAGAAGATGCTGACCTATATTATGACCGCAAGTCATGATTTACTTCCTCTAAAAGTACATTCCAGTCCAGCATAAGACAACGAGCATTGTTCTACTTTCCAGTATCTCCTCTTGTGTGTATGTAACACTGACTTGTCCCCAAAATATAAATTTCAGAAACAAATCCCAAGCATCAACCCTAGGATAAAGAGGCAGTCATGAGCACTTGGAGTGCCTTCCACACCTTTCCCCCCCTCATGTCATGTTACCTTTCATGTGTGCTCAGGAACTTGCACAGTAGCATGTCTATTGCTATTATGGCTCACAACATCTCCTCTTGCACCTTTCATGAAAGGGCTTTTGTAGATTTAGGCTAATGTGCCTCTCTGCTGACCTCCATGATCCTTAGGTAAACAAACCTTCAGCAAACTCTCTTCTAGAATAGGTTGATCCAAATTCTGTGTGTTCTTACAATGTATTGCTTTTTCTTCCCATGGGTTTCAGGAACTTCATGTTACAGTTTGAATATGGCTATCCCCCAAGGGTCTCTGTATCTCTTTTCTTTTTTTTTTTGATAGGTGGCCACCAAGGTGAGATGTTTTGTTCTGCTGTGTGCTGTGATGTGTGTGTGCTACAGTCACTTGGTTGTGAACTAAAACTTCCAAAACTGTTAGCCAAAAGAAAACTTTTCTCTTCATAAGTTGATTACCTTGACTACTTTCTTATAGTGATGAAAAGCTACTATTCGGTACATAGGAAATTGAATCTCCCAAGTCAGGACCACGTTTTTTGAAGTAATTGGTGAGTAACAGGCCCAAAGAATATCTACTTCTAGTGTAGGGGAAAAGATGCTCTGTTTCTACTACTTGACACAGGATACATTTACAGAATTTGAAGAAGCCACATCTAAGACTATTTTCAGGTTATGTCAAGCTATATGCTTCAGCAACCAGGTGTGGTAGCGCATACCTGGAATCACAGTGCTTGAGGCAGAGGTAGTAGGATCACCACACATTTGGTGTTTAAGGTTAGCCTGACCTACATACTAAATGCTAGGCCAGCCAGGGCTACATAGTATGATTCTCTGTCTCAAAGTAACAGAAAGGGAAGGGAAATAAGAAGGAAAACGGTGTGAAGAATCACTTCGCACCAAGGGAAAACAGAGCCAGGAACAATGTCCTCGGCCCATGAACAGCGCTTTATTCTCAGGAAGGACAGCTGTTCTAATAGCAGCACTGGGATTAGGACACTCAGCTATCCACCTGTCATAAAAAGGCCCATTTCTATGTAACCTCAGAAACAACTCTTTCCAAATAAACTCTCAGGCATTTTGCTGTGTTATTGACATAAGGATAAAGTGTACCCTAAACAAAGGAAAACATCCTCTTCTCCAACATGGCTTAAAGTTTTGACTACTATTCAGTTCTGACATCATCTAGACTCTGCCTAGGGAATGTTGTTTGGAAAATACAAGGGAACAGATGGAGGCACTTAAGTGCCTGGCAGTAAAAGCTAAGAACGGCAGCAGCAGCTGCAAGAATCATGGCAAAAATCACTGAAATTCCAAACATGGGAAATACTCCTTGAGACGTTTACAATTATAGGAATGGAGGAGGTAAGCTAACTAGCTCTGTATGGATACGAAATTATTAATGTACACAATTAAAAAAATAATATAAATTAATGGAATGCCAAATTACTTCTCAAAATACAAAGTATGAGAAGTCTACAGTACTTTTTTTGGTATTATTTATTAGCTAACCACGATCTTCTGCTTCTTCATGAGAAGACCTCATAATGGCTACATTCAGCAAGTGAAATGGGAAAGAAAAGGAGAAGAGAAGTAATTCTCTTCCTTACAATCCCTGGTCAGGAAACGCTCATATCATTTCTACTCACAGTCCACAGACGAGGTCCTGAACTCCCCTCTCCATTTCCATGTATCATATCACCCTGTTTTAAATTCACTCTACACCTTTCCTTTCTCTCATGTCCCCCTCCTAGTTTTTTGTCGTACATTCCTACCCTCCTCAAACACAGACACATACAAAGAAAGAAATTTAAATCTGGAATCCACACAGTAGATCCACAGAAACTCTCCTGAAATAATCCAATTTTAAAAAACAACATGTAGGCCAGCAAAATATCAGCAAGTAAAGACACTTGCTCTTGAGGTTAAGGGCATGAAACCCACATGGTGGAGGAAGAAAGCTAACTATGCAAGTTACACTCTAACCTTCACTGAATAAGAATGGTCCCCATAGGCTCATATATTTCAGTGCTTAGGGAGTGGCACTGTTTGAAAGGATTAGGAGGTGTGGCCTTGTTGGGGGAGATGTAGCTTTGCTGGAGGAAGTGTGCCACTGGGGGTTGGCTATTAGGTTTCAGAAGCCCAAGCCAAGCTGAAGATTTGGATATAAAACTCTCATCTACTCTCCAGTTCCATGTCTGACTGTGTGCTACCGTGCTGCCCACTATTATATTAATGAAGTAAACCTTTGAAACCATAAGCAAGCCCCAATTACACGCTTTCTTTTATAAAATTTGCTATAGTCATGGGTGACTCTTTACAGCAATAGAACACTAAGGCATTCACATACCCGTCACAGGAATGCCCCTCCTCAAAGACAATATGCTATTCCAATCCAATTACAAGACATGTGGAAATGGTCAAACTATGGAGACTGAAAAAAATTAGTGCTTAGGGCTGGGAGTATACCTAAATCACCAGAATTCTTTCCTAGCATACAAGGGATCCTCAGTTCTAGTTCCAATACTTCAAGAAAAGAGAGTATTTTTCCCGGCATGGTGATGCATTTCTGTAATATCAACAAAAGCAGGAGGGTTGCTCCAAATTCTAGGCTAGCCTTCTACAAAGCAAGTTCCATGCCAGCTAAGTCTACATAGTTAGGCCTTGCCTCAAAAAGTAAAATAAACTAAAACCACAAAATAACAACAACAACAACAACAAAATTTAAGTGGTTTCAGGAGTTGAGCTAGAGAAAAATGAACAGAAGCATTTTATATAGAGCAGTGAAGCATTCTGTATAATATTATCAAATACATGCCAATATATTGTATGTCTGTCCAAATCCACAAAGTGTACTGAGTCCTAATGTGAAGTTTGGGTGATGATGTTGTGTTAACATAGATTCATCAGTTGTAACAAATGCACCATCATTGTTGGCAGCTGCAGAAGAATATGCACAGAGGTACAAGATATATGGACATTTCCATTCTTTCCACTAACTTCTGCTGTGAATGTAAAACTTGTCTTAAAATTAATTTTGAAATAGACTTTCTACCAAAACAGTCTCATCAGTATTTAAACATGCTAAACTGTCTCTCATTTTGAAAATCAAATTTCCCTGTACCCATATCATCCCATACCTACTGTTCCATTCCTCCTATCTCTTTTGCTGAAAATATCCTAGCAGTAAGTCTCAGAGGCTAAAAACATTGTAGGCCTAGGTAAGATTATACATAGGCTAGAAACTCTCAGGACTAGGCCTAAATCAGCAGACTGGGGCAGTAAGCTTCAGAGAAGACAATTATACTAAGAGAATAAAAAATGTTTACATCTGGCACTTGACATATTTGGAAGAAAAACTCAATGTGACTGGAGAAGGAGAAAGCCTGCCAGCATTGCAGAAAGCAAAGGACCTCTGACAGAAAAGTTGCAGAGGACAGGAAACATCTGACAGAAAGCCAAAGAGTAGAATGTGCCTGGGATCATCTCCAGAAGAAGCATTAGTTATTTAAGTTCAACTGGACACCCAGAGAGACTGGGGAGACTCCGGATCGAAGCAGCAAGAACTTGAAGCTCAGCAAGGAACAATGCAGAAGCCACTGAGACAGAAAATCACAGTAAGCAACCCCAAAAGACAGTTTTAAGTAGATGGGCAGACTCTTCCTACAAAAACAACAAAATGGGAAACTCCATTTCAGATCCCTTGAGAGCAAGGGTAGGGACTGAGGGGATAGAAACGTTACTTGAAAAGGCCACCACAGTACACATTGCAGTTTTAACTACTAGAGTAAACCCCTCCCTACTTTCAATTGCAATCTTTATGTTTTTCCTCACAAAAAAGGGATGAGAAAATAACTGCAACAGGAAAAACTAGCTCCGATAATTCAAAGGCTTGAGAGACAAGAGACAGAGGACTTAAGAGAACAGGAAATGCTTAATTTTGAACCTATGGGCTTTAATGAAATTGAGGATCAAGATAGACAGTTCATTGACAATGGGCAAGAAGCCTAGCTCACTGGCATGAAGCCCGGCTCCCTGGTGTGGAGCTGGGCACGGATGGAGAGTGCATAAGTGTCAAGTTTATATGTGGATTCACAAAGATCTAATTGTACCTTGATAAACAGAAAGGGGGAATAAGATTAGCTGAAAGACACTGGATTGTAGGAAAAAAACCTGCTGAATTAGATCAACTTGTACACTTTAAAGAGGTTTTAACATCAGAATGGAAGTCAGGGAATGTGTTATGTTAAGGAAGAGGTTTTGTCTATATTTTCACAGGTGAGGAAAGACTATGGGTTCCATCGAAATTGATAACGATCTGATCCAAGTAAGAGAAGCTTCCACATGAAAGGCACGACTCAAGGAAGGAAGAGATGAAGAAAACTGATTCCCCCCGTATGGAGACAACTCAACAAATCAGCTGAAGAAGTACAAATCATTCACCAGACTGGCAGATTAAAAACCTTGATGCTGAAATAGACAGCATTTATGAAGATGCTGACATCTTCATGAAGATGAAGACAGATGTTTAGGACTACAATTATGAAGGATCACTGCATCAATGGATTTTCATAAGGACATTTGGGCTGTTAAGTTGTTGGGACTGATATTGTTTCTATTGTAAAGGTTAAACTGTATACAACTTTTAGTGTAGTCAAAAGGGGGAAATGTTGCGGATGTCTGGTTTAATTTAATTGGGGCTGGCTTACAGGTTCAGAGATCCAGTCCAGCATCATCATGGCTGGAAGTATGGTAGCATCCAGACAAACATGGTGCTGAAAAGGGAGCTGAGAGTTCTACATGTAGACCCGCAGGCAGCAGGAAGCACATGACACACTGGTGTGGCTTAAGCATCAGAGACCTCAAAGCCTGCTCTCAGTGACCACTTCCTCCAGCTTCAAGTCCAGCTTCTTTTTAAGGCTGCACCTACTCCAAGAAGACACCTCCTAGTAATTCCACTCCCTCTGGGCCTATGGGGGTCATTCTCATCCAAACCACTACATATGTTTTTCTTACACAGTAGCAAGGATCACCCTTGGAAAAAAAAGTATGTCACATTACAATGAGCTATTTGTCAAAACCTAATGGTTTTTTTTTCCCAGACAGGGTTTCTCTGTGTAGCCCTGGCTGTCCTGGAACTCATTCTGTTGACTGGCCTCGAACTCAGAAATCCACCTGCCTCTGCCTCCTAAGTGCTGGGACCTTCTAATGGTTTTCAACAAGACAACATAAAGATTTCAACATAAACATAAAGATTTCAACATAAAATACAAATTCCTCTTCAGAGTGAACCTATATCTCACATGGTTTGGCTCTTGTTTTACACACTACAATCAGCTCTGTTCACTTTTTCATTGCCTCTTCATTTTTTTTATAGTACTAGGGACTTTTGTACATGCTAAGCAATCAGTTCTACCATTCACTAGTCACTGATGTCTCTATTTTTGCCACACCAGTTATGATGCTGTTTTTAAAAACAACCCAAGAAGTTCATTTGTTCTTTCTCAGGCTGAGAATACTCTGCAGCATGGCCCACCTCTTTATTTCTTTTCTTTCTTTCTCTTTTTTACTTTCTTAAAGAGAACTTCTCTGGCTACCCATTGAAAATATTATTCCTACATTCTAACACCCACTATCTCACACACTATTATATTTTTCTCTGTATCAATTATCACCATTCAGTATTATATATTCATATCTTTGGTTTCCTCCATCCCTAAAAGTTTCATGAAGAGGGTACTTTGTTTTACTCTATAATAGATTTCTAGGAAGTAGGAACAATGTTTGATACATAATATACTCAATTTGTTGACTATTCAAAGCTTCTGACATCCTGGGCTATTTTTTTTGCTGTTTATGTAAATCATATTACTTTCACTATAGTTTAAAGTTTGAGAAGAGATGTTAGCCTTTTAAACGTGTCTATATATGACCTAGCAGAGTAAAAAACACCCTTTAAAATGTTTGCAGCAAAATTATTCTGTTGGACATAATATTTCCAGATGGTAACAGGATTGTATAGGTTGGTTTTAATAAACTATTATGTGGTGGTTTGAAAAGGAATGGCCCCGTAGTCTCATTTTTTGAAGGTGTGGTCATTGTACTCGACAAAGAATAAGAGGTATGGCCTTAGTTGGAGGAAATGTGGTCTTGTTGGAGGAAGTGTGCTACTGGGTGTGAGCTTTGAGGTTTCAGGAGCCCAAACCAGGTCCTGTGGTACTTACTCTTCCTGCTGACTGCAAATCTGGATCTGGAACTCACAGCTTCTTCTCCAGTACCATGTCTGCCTGCATGCTGTCATGTTCCCTGCCATAACAATATCTGACTAAATCTCTGGACCTGTAAGCAAGCCCTGAATAAATGCTTCTTTATGAGTTGCTGTGGTCATGCTGTCTTGCTGCCTCTTCACAGCAATCAAGCATTGAACTGACTAAGACAGAAGTTGGAACCAGGGACTAGGGTACTGCTGTGACAGGCCTGGCCGTGCTGCTTGTTGGTGGAATACGGACTTTGGGACTTTGCACTGGAATAGCAATTGAATACTTTAAGTGGGGCTTGATGGGCCATCCTAGTAGAAGCATGGAACACAGTGGTAGTGAGGATGATATGGAATGTGGGGGCCTGACTCAAGAGGTTTCAGAGAAAAAGAATAGTAGTAAGTGGACTAAAGATCATTCTTGTGATATTTTGGCAAAGAATATGACTACTTTCTTCCCCTGTCTGAAAAATATGCCTAAGGCTAAATTGAAGAGTTTTGGATTAATGACATTGGCAGAAGAGATGTAGTGTGATTATTAATGGCCACTCTTATCCAGATCTATAATGAAAAGGAGCAAAATACAAAAAAAGTACAATCTGAGGAGAAAGGGGCACCAGTGCTCAAGGAAATAAAATAGTTTAAAGAAAAGCCTGATGTTAAATGGACTTGAGTGGTGACTTCAGGACAAGACCCCACCCAGCTAAGCTTGTGAAAAGGAATTAAAGAAAGACTTAAGCAGTAAAGGAAAGCATCAACAATAGAAATCTGATTCAGATGTAATTGAATGAGGGGGCCAAGTTCCAGCCCCAGGAAACAGCAGAATGTGGCAGCTTCAGTCATGTGGTTCTAGAAGGCTTTAGAGGTAAGGAGTTATGGAATCTCCCTCCACAGCTAGTAAAAGCTGCTGAGTTCAGGCATGTGTCAGGGGTGTCCCTGCATGGAGGCCCAGAGAGGCCACTGAGTGAAGCTGTGAAAGGGAGGCCTTAATTGTGTTGGAGACCACAAGATGTTGGAGCTGAGATGCCAGTGTCATGAGATACCTGGCAAGGAGAGCTCCTAACAGGGTGTAGACCAGCCCAAGAGAGAGAAGTCTGTTGTGTTCAACAAAGCTGCAAGGAGTTGGAGATCTGAAGAGTGCTTTGACATTAGACATGGAAATGCAGAGTTTTCAGTCTTGCTTGAGTCCAGTATTTCCTCACTATATTCCCTTACCTTCCTGTTGGAATGGTAATGTATATCCTGTGCTATTGTATGTTAGAAGTATGTCATCTGCTTTTTGATTTTATGGGGGATTACAGTTAAGAAATGCTAACAAGTTTTAGAAGACACTTTGAATTTTGGACTTTTAAACAGTGTTAAGACTGTTCTAAATTATGGGGACTTTTGAAGTTGGACTGAATGCATATTTGCATTATGGTATAGCTATAAGCCTATGAGGGCCAGGGAGCGGAATGTGGTGGTTTGAATAGGAATGACCCCCATAGGCTTATACATTTGAATGCTTGGCCATTAGGGAGTGGTACTACTTGAGAAAGATGAGGAGGTATGGCCTTATTAGGGTGGGTGTGGCCTTGCTGGAGGAAGCGTGTCACTGGGGGTAGGCTTTGAGGTTTCAGAAGTCCAAGCCTGGCCTAGTGGCACTCACTCTTGCTGTGTGTTGCCTGCAGATCCTCCAGCACATGTGCCTGCATGCTGTCATGCTCCCGGCCAAGATGAAAATGAACTAACCCCCTGAAAATGTAAGCAAGCCATGATTAAATATTTCATTTCATAAGGGTTTCCGTGGTCATGCTGTCTCTTTACAGCAATAGAGCACTGATTGAGACATATTAGGTACCTGTTAGAGTAAAGGATCATTGGAGTAGCATTTTCCCTCACGACATAGCCTTTTCTCAAATTATCACAGTGTTATTCTCCTTCATCTTCCATACACAGGAATAGTTATTGTGTTTGTTTGTTCTTTTTTTTAAAAAATGAGTAGCTGTCGACAGAAGGCATAAGATACAGATAGTCATAAACATTACACAAGTTATAGTTGAGGCACCTAGACAAACACTATCAATACCTGTGAAAAAGGATGCTGGTTTTAGAAGTAAAAATATTATGAGTTAAAATACACCATTCATGTTATTCTAAAACCCTGAATGAGGGAAAGCCTTATTGCCATTCTGTTATATGACAAGTAACTAAACCTTTACATCATGGATCATGAATCCAAGGTGTGCATCACAGGACTAAAGCTCAGCTTAACTGAGCTAATAGCTGGAGTATAATAAAATACCAAACTGCTTTAGCGTAGGAATACTTTAGTAGTACCAACACTACTTTGGAGGCATCATCAGAACAGATAGTAATTAAATTATGAATTGGCCTAGACTGATTCTTCATACTACAAAGAATCTCTAGCATCTTAGAAAAGCTGTGAATTTTACTCCTTGCTTTTCCTTAAAGGGAACTAGACAGGCATGGTGGCATGTCTACTCCCCTGATTCCAGTTCTAATAGCAGTAGCTGATCAGGGCATTTAAATAAAACGAAAACCAAAAAAGACCTTTAGCAAAACACACTAGACAGATGAACATTTTAAAAATGACATGACGAATGTAAAATCATAAACCAAATATACTCAGGAAAGTATACCTATTTTATGATACATAAAAGAAAAACTACAGATGGCATGCTTACCATAACATTTCATCTGGGCAAGTTACTTAGTGGGTTTTCTTGAAAATATTCATGGCCATGATGAAAACAATTATGTGCAAACTACAAGGTCTCTAACTAGCAGTTAAGAGTATATATACAGAGAGATGGCACTGATTAAATATTCAAGAGATGGAACTCGCAGAGTTTATGAGGAAGAACAGTAACCACCCCAGGTTCCTCTTCCATGGCTCTCTTCCCTGTGTGACAGCTTGATTTCTTTGTTCTGCAATCTTCATTTTTCACAGTCCAGGTGTCTAACAGATCTTTTCAACAATTTTCTTAAAGGCACACTGAAGAGTCACAAATTTTCAGCCTTGCCTCTATGAATAATAACATGAAATGCTTGTGTGCAGATTTCATGTCTTCATTTCTAGCAACTTCAAGATTTTCTTTATCAATTTTATTTCTAATCAGCATGTTAACCTTTCTTGTATGGTATGTTTCCATTTCATTTAACCAACTATTCAGCTTAACAAAGGTGTCTCTTCTTGTGATGTCATAAACTAATATAGCACATTGTGTACCACTATAATAGCTGAGAGGTAATTCTAAAGCTCTCATGGCCAGCACTTTCCCATATTGTAACTTTGGCCTTATTTCCATCTACTGACATTCTTTTTCACTTTAAAGTCAATACCTACCGTTCCTATAGGTTCTGAACCAAAAGTATCATGTGTGAAATTCAATAGCAGGCTGGACTTGCCCAGCCCACTCTTGCCAAGGGTGAGGATCTTCAGGGAGATCAGTGTCTATCCTGCACTCTCTCCAGCTTGACCCTAGCGAGCCTCCTGTCCTCAGCCCTTCAAGGGGAGGTTGGCCCATGCCTGTGCTGTTTTCTTTTAAAATTTAAATTGGCTTAGAACAATCTGCCTACTTTTCTCTATTTTAAAACTTTGTATGTATGTCAACTAAAATGGAAGAGACAAAAAAAAAAAAGAATGAGATACTTTCATTCACTATAAGTTCAGTTCACTGTCAGTTCATACTTGATGAAATATTTGGATCACATTTGAGGCTTATTTGTTTTTCTTCTTCCTTCCTTCCTGTCTGTCTGTCTGTCTGTCTTTTTGATAGTGTCTACCCATGTAACTTACAGTCCTCTTGCCTCAGTCTCACGAGTGCTGGGAAAGCAGTGTATATGAACACATACGGCGTCTTTGTTTTATTTCACTGATAAAAAAATCTACTTATCATATACAGCATTTTACTTTGAAGTATATGCAACTATAGGATGGTTAAATTGAGTTCAATTTCAAAAACTTGTTTTTTTCTGATTCAAACTAGGCTCACAATTCACTCCTTTAGCATTCAAGTGTACAATATATTGTTATTATCTATAGTTACCATGAAGAACAACTGATCCCTTCAACTTCTTTCTCCTATCTAACCAAATATTTATAACCTTAGACCAAGCACTTGTAGCAATTATCCCACACCATCTGTGAGTTCAGCTTTATTAGTCTACATGTAAGTGTGAAAATACACTATCCATCTTCCTTTGCCTGTTTATTTCTTCCAGGTTTATCAATAACATCCTCAAGTTTCATCCATGCGGTCTCAAATGAAAAAAATTATCTTCTCACAAACTGGTGAATAGCATATTCTTTGTTCACTCTTGAGTTCTTAGACCACATTTGTTTCTAAATCCACTGGCCATTGAACATATCGCTCCCCTAAGTATCAAAGTGCTGATAAGCATACTGACTTCATTTCCTTTGGGTATTTTTTGTAGCAATTCCTCTGAGCTTAGACTATCTTGTAGGAGAGCTCCTTAAGACACGAGATGTTAAAGGAGATGAAACAATTGGATTTTCTGAGGTGGGTGTGTAAGGACTGTTGAGACAGTCTCAGACCAGACAAGCCATTTAAAAAAGACGAAAGTAGAGCTATTTGGAAGAGGCAGATCAACCAAACTGCCTGGAAGAATCAAAGAACACCCAGTGTATTGGCTGGTTTTGTGTGTCAACTTGACACAAGCTGGAGGTATCACAGAGAAAGGAATTTCAGGTGAGGAAATGCCTCCATGAGATCCAGCTGTAAGGCATTTTCTCAATTAGTGATCAAGGGGGGAGGGCCCCTTGTGGGTGGTACCATCTGTGGGCTGGTAGTCTTGGGTTCTATAAGAAAGCAGGCTGAGCAAGCCAGGAGAAGCAAGCAAGCCAGTAAGTAACATCCCTCCATGGCCTCTGCATCAGCTCCTGCTTCCTGTCCCGCTTGATTTCCAGTCCTGGCTTCCTCTGGTGATCAACAGCAGTGTGGAAGAGTAAGCTCAATAAACCCTTTCCTCCTCAACTTGCTTCTTGGTTGTGATGTTTGTGCAGGACTAGAAACCCAGACTAACAAACACACCTAGGATACTTGGAAGAGGCTCAGATTACCTGAGCTGTCTGGGAGGGACACTCTCCAGCCAGTTGTGCTGCCCACAGGCTATGTATTGTGCTCCAACTCTCCGTGTTTAGTAAGCCATTACCTACGTTGGGGTGGGCTTTGGTGATTTAGCTGTCTTTTGGTCATTTCTGCTCCTGTAAGTAACCCTCTCACCCACATTCCTGAAAATAACACCAATAAAATGAATTGATTCATCAAGATAGACTTTGCTGGTACTTTGATCTGTTCTCAGTTATCATTTGTTCACATCTTCCCAGGCATCTGTCACACCCATCTGTGGGTTGTTGATCATACTCTACGTTTTAAACGTTCTCTGTACCATTTTCAACAATTGATGGTCATTTACTTTCTCAACAACTAGGGTTCCCTTTTCTTTATACCCTCATCAAACCCAGTTATCTCCCCTTCTTCTCTCCTTCCCTACACCATTCTGTCTCTGTCTCCCCCCCCCCCATGTGTATGTGTGTGTGTGTGTGTGTGTGTGTGTGTGTGTGTGTGTACAGGCAGGGCTTGGGCATTCAGGTGGAGGTCAGTGAACAGCCTCTAATGTCAGTTCTTATCTTCCACCTTATTCAAAACAGAAGCTCTTCTTGTTAACTACTGTGTGTACTAGCCTAGTTAGTTTACAACCTTTTAGGATTCTCCTGGCTCTGCTCCGGGGATTTTTATGGTAGTGAGTAATTTGTTAACGAAAAGGCATTTATAGGAACAAAAATCAGAATTACATGGATTTTGGTTTGAAAACTACAATCTTTAAGCAAGTACTGTAGAATATATAAAATATTAAGGAAGAGAACACACCAATTCCAACCTGAAATATTGTATCCAGTAAATGATATTTCTTTTGTAAGTGTGAAATATATTTTTTAGGAAAAAAATTGAAAGAATTTCATGTTGGTAAGTCTTTCTTGCAAAAAATATTTAAATTCTTCAGAACAATGGAAAATTGTATCAGTTAGAAATGTAGATCCATATATGAGAAAATGAAGATTGTTGAAGAATGGGTAAATTAAATTTTAATATATTTTATTTTTAATAGTTAATTGGTAGATAAGCTTGTTCTAAATAACAATAGAAAACTGTATTCCACAATTATTACTCATAAATAATTTTTATGAATTCAAACAGTGTTATAGTGGATAGGAAGGACAACTTGAACTCTGTCAGAAAGCATGTGAAGTGCTTATGAAACAGTACAGTTTCACTTGAAATGAGATGTAAAATATTTAGTAACATATGACAAATTTTAGAATAACTGTAAAAATTCCAGAAAAGTATAATTAAGATGCTAAAATAGTACATGGAATAATATAAATGCTAAACTAAAAACAGAAAAGGCACAAATGAAGAGAAAAACCATGAAACTAAAATCATGGAAGCATCCATAAATAACAAATGAGACAAGTACTAATCCAAACATCTCAATTCTATTTAAAATTTTTAATTGTGTGTATTTGTGGGGGGGGGATATCTGTACATGAGTGCAAGTGTCCAGGAGGCTAGAAGATTTTTGATCCCCTAGAGCAGGAGTTATAGGGTGCTGTGGGCCACCTGATGCAAATCAAACAAGTCTTCTACAAGAAGCAGTGCATGATCTTAACTACTGAGCCATTTCTCCAGACCCCATTTCAAATGTGAACTTTCTGAATACTCTGATTAAAAGTTAGATTCATTCAGCATACATGAAAACAAATGAAGATGGAACTATGTTGTTTATAAGAACCTACTTTAGGGACTGGTGAGTTAACAGTGCTTATTCTGCAATCACAAGGACCAGAACTTAGATCACAGCACACACATAATAAGCCAGACAGTCCCATAAAAACATGGAATCCTAGCTCCGGGAGATAGAGGGACTGGAGGATTGTTGGGGCTTGTTGGCTTTCAGCCTACATGAGAAAACTTGAGCTCAAGTTTAAGGGTCAGATCCTACCTCAAAGGAAAAATTAGAGACTGATAAGAGGAGGACACTCAGTGCTCTTTTCTGGTCGGTGTTTTCTTTTTTCTTATGTCTTTACCTCGTTTGGGTATTAGAGTGATTCTGGCTTCTTAGAAGCTTGGGGTGCTCCTTCTGCTTCTATTGTTTTGAATAATTTATGGAGGAATAGGTAAAGATCTTTTTGAATGTCTGGTAGATAGAATTCTGATATGAATCAATCTAGCTCTGGACCTCTGCTTTTTTTCTGGCAGGCTTTTTATTACTTTCTCAATCTCCTCATTTGCTAGGTAGGATCTGTACAGGTTGTTGACTTATTTTTGGTTTAATTTCAGTGGCTTTTCTGAATCTACAATTCATCCATTTCCTTTAGGTTTTTCAACTTCATGGAATACAATTTTTTTTTAAAGCATTTCCTTATAATATTCTGAGTTTATTTGGTGTCTGTCTAATGCTTTCCTGTTCATTTCTGATTCTGTTAATTAAGGTCCTCTCTTTTGGTTAGTGGACCAAGGTTGTATCAGTCATGTTTATCGTCTCAAAGAACCAGCTCTTAGATTCATTGGTTCTTTGTATTATATTCATTTTTTATATTTCATTAATGTATCATTTCCCCCTTTCCTTTCCTCCATGCAAACCTTGTAGTACATACTTCCTTGCTTTCTTTTAAATTCATATACTCCTTTCCATTAACTGTTGTTACATATTACCATGTATATGAATATCATATCCCATTTCAAGTGATACTGTACTCCTTCATAGGTATTTCACATACTTCATAACAAATGATATATATTTGTAAATATTTAGATACGACCTGCTTAGTCTGCATAATGACACATGCATGTATGTTTCTTTGGGTTGACAATTGGGTATAGGACAAACAATCAGTGCGTTCTTCTTTGGTGCAGACTCTTTCTCCCACTCTCAGCATCCTTTGTGGCCTATAGTTCTTTGTGTAGGGTTGAGTCCTCTTGGGCTTTCCCCTGCCCATGTTAGCATATCTATTGTCTTTGTTTAGTTCATATTTAGGCAGTCATGTTGATCAGACTTTATGAGCTAGCTTCTGACAATCCTAGGAGACATAGTCTCAGAGCAAACTCCCTAAGTCAGTCAGAATTATATAGTGGCATCTTGTCTCAAAGAACAAAACATTATAGTTAAACTGGACAGCACATACAGTCAAATTGATTTAAACGTTATCTATAGAATATTTCTTCTAGAAAAAGCTAGACATACATTATGCTCAATTTCTTGAGAAACACATCAAAAAAGACTGTATTATGAGCCATAAATTGATTTAAATGTTATCGATAGAATATTTCTTCTAGAAAAAGCTAGACATACATTTTGCTCAATCTCTTGAGAAACACATCAAAATAGACTGTATTATGAGCCATAAAATACATGTTAACATATTTAAGATAACACCATTTATTTAATGTTTTCAGAATAAAATGTAATTAAATAAAAGGATCAACAAAATGAATACACCTTTTATATAAATTAATAAAAAACAAATTTGGAAATTTTTTTTTTAAAAAAATAGGTATTTTGAAAAGATTGATAATAAAAATAAAGCATCACAATCCTTACAATATAAATAAAGCATTGTCTAACCGTAAAAGTACAGATGTGTGTGCATGTTTCGTGTTAGAAAACTGGAAGGGAGACTATTAAGAATGATTGAACAAGCAGGGCAGTGGTGGCGCACGCCTTTAATCCCAGCGCTCGGGAGGCAGAGGCAGGTGGATTTCTGTGTTCTAGGCTAGCCTGGTCTACAGAGTGAGTTCCAGGACAGCCAGGGCTACACAGAGAAACCCTGTCTCGAACAAAACAAAACAAAACAAAACAAAAAAACAAAAAAACAAACAAAAACAAAAACAAAAAAAAGAATGATTGAACAGAGTTACAAATTAATGAAACACTGAGAAAAATAAGACATGAAAGCAGGGAGGGGATTTGCTAGAAAGACGGGAAGCTTCAGAGAAGAGGGAGGTGGGAGGACAGAGGAGAATGGGATGGTGAAAATAACTATATATGTATAAAAGTGTCAAGCAGTGAGAAATGAGTCAATCAGTAACAGTGAGGAACACATGTGCACTAGTTTTAAAAGATTTCAAGTCAACAATAAACTATATGTTACAGAATTAGAAAGGAATAATGCTAATCACAACTAGCAGAGATAGATAATAAATATCACAGAGGACATGGGTAGAGTCAAAATAGAAAACAAGTCAATGAAAAACAGTATTTGGAAAAATTATACATCTTTAGATAGATTGACTAAAACAAGAAAAAAAAAGACTAAATTTAACAGTCATAAATCAAAGTAAAAAGGTTGCTGTATAAAGTGAGGACATTGTCACTTCAAGGTATGGTCGAGAGGAAGGCTTTTATCCTAACTATGAGGGAGAGCACAGCCAGAGGCATCTGAAGAGTCCAGAGCAGGGAGAGAAAGGAGTAGACTAAACACGGCCAGCAGACTGGACAAGGCCATGGGAGGAGACAGAGAGAGAGGAAGACAAAAGAGAGAACCAAGAAAGCATGTAGCCAAAATGGCAGGGTTATATAGGAATGAGATGCTGGCAGAAAGAAAGCTGGAGAAATTTAGGGTAAGGGGTAGGGTGAGAAGAACTGAGAAAAACCACAGGCACTGAGTGGCCATCAAGGCCGGCATACACTTTGGTATGCCAACAGGCACCACAGAGAGCCATATGTCCTGAATTTCTTTCGGACTTGACAATTACCACTTTCACAAAAATAAAAATTATGAGTACTGTGTGCAATTAAATGCAATCAAATTAGACAACCAGATAAAATATATATTTCACAACTTATGGAGACAGAATAATGAAGTACTAGAGAATATACACAGACCTATATATAGTAAGGATATTAAGTCAGTAACCCCAAACTCATAAAAGAAAATTAATGAAGACTGGGCACAGTGGTTCATGCCTTTAATCCCAGCACTTGGCAGAGGTGGGTGGATCTGTGAGTTCAAGGACAGCCTGATTTACATAGTGAGGAGTTCCAGGACAGTCAGGGATTAGTAGAAACTTTGTGTTCCCCCCTCAAGAAAGAAAGAATACTAAATATTTGAAGGATAAACTGCTAATATGTATATTAAATATTAACACTAGTCTTCCACAAGATTGTAAAGAAAAAGCAGGTGAAGAATGCTGCCTGACTCATTTCATAAGGCTACTATTGTTAGCAAGGTAAAGAATTCAGACGAGGTACCCCCAAGAAGGAAAAACTATCTTCTATGAATACTAATGCAAAATTCGTCAACAGAATATTAACAAATGGAATTTATCAGCCTATTTAAAGAATGAAGCTCCATGGCCAAATGAATTGTATCCTTCAAGTGTAAAAGTGATTAAAAACACAGAAATCAATGTAATATATGCTATTAAAATCAAGAAACAGAAACACTCATCAATTTATGTAAAAATAACAATCTATACAAATACAATATTCTTTGGGTGGTGAATGTCTTTTTATTATAAGCTGAAGTCAGAATATGGATGTATACAACCATTTAAAATTGTTTGCTCACCCTCCCCCCAACGACCTCATAGTACAAAGCGTAGTAAAATTCTCACTAAACTCATCACCTGGAAAATCACACTACAGTTAAAAAATTGTAATATAGTTCATTTTATGTACGGAAAAAATAGAAATATAAGGCAGAAAGACTATTGGCAATACCCTGCTCTGCTGTGTGGATAAACTTTAAAAAATTAATTTTCTCAAAAGAGAAATAATTGTCTTTAGATAATGGGGAACCCAGAAAGGATGCTATTTTTTTTTTATTTTTGAGATTATAATATACTTACATTTCTCTCTTCCCTTTCCTCGCTCCAATCCCTCCCACATACCACTCCCAGCTCTCCTTCAAATTTATAGCCTCCTTTCCACTATTATTGCATGCATATGTACATGTGCACATACATATATTCCTAAATATAACCTATTCAGTCTTTACAATGTGGCTTGGATGTACATTTTCAGGGCTGACTGTTTGGTACTAGATAACCAATTGGCAACTCTTCCCTGGGGAAGACCACCTCTCCTGCTTCCAGCTTTCTTCAGTTGCTTATAGTTCTTTGTCAACTTTCTTATAGAAAAAAAGAGACTAACTAGAAATAATAGGAAACCTTTTCAACACAATAAAGGTCACATGTGAAAAGTCTACAGCAAACTCATATAACAAAATCAAAGTCTGAAAGGTTTTCCCTTAAATAAAAAATAAGTCAAGGATGTCCACTTTTCCCACTTCTATTCAACATGGTATCTCAAGTCAAGATACATACAGCAATTAAAGGGGAAAAACAAATGAAAGCCATATAAGTTAGAATGGAATAAATAAAATAATCTTTATATGATGACCTGTAAAAAAAATAATAACCCCAAGATTTATAGAAAACCAGTCAAAGTTAATAAACAATACTAACACATTTTCAACATACAAAACGTGCCATGGGATTGGAGAGATGGCTCAGTGGATAAAAGCACTTGCTATTCAAGCCTGGTGACAGGAGTTCAAGTCCCAGTACCCACGCAAAGACTGCAAAAGGCCAGAAGTGGTGGCATGCATCTGTGATCCTAAAGCCAGCTAGGAAGTGAGAGAGGAGAAGTGCCTGGAAGCTTACAGGATGGCTAAGTTGGAGTGTGCATCACAGCTGCACAAACAACAGAGCCCGCTGCAAAAGAGCAAGGTGAGAACCAACTGTTGAAAAGTGTCCCCTGGCTTCCACAGGCAACATGGTACATGCACACTGGCACTCACACATATCAAACGTGCACACAAAAACAAAGTTTCCAATAAAATCTTCATTGTAAAAAGGATAAAGTACTTGTGTATTTTCTCAAAGAAAATGACTTAATGATCCCAGGAAAAAGTACTCAGCATTACTAAATATTAGGGAAATACAAATTAAAACCGCATTAAGGAACGATCACCTTATATGACCACAGAAAATACCAAATGTTGGAGAGAACATGGAGAAATTAGGACTCTTGTGTATTACTTACGGGAGGGTATAGTAGTGCAGCTTCAACAACAAACAAGGTATTTTCTAAATTAAACACAGTTTCCATATAATGTAGAGGTTGTACTTCTAAATTCATCTAAAATGACAGATGCAAATATGTATTTATATAACCAATGCCCTTAGCAGCACTTTTCATCATAAGCCCAAGTCAGACACCAAAATGTCCATTCGTGGAGGAATACATAGATAAAATGTGGTATATACATACAATGTAATATTATTCAGCCTGGAATGAATCTGAAAATATTATGGTATGTGGACAAAATACACAAAAGGGCAGATATTGTAATAATTCATGTATATGAAGTAACAAGGAAAGTCAAATTCACAGAAACAGAAAATAGAATAGTGTTAGCTAGGAACTAACTGCAAGGACTAATAGGAGTTATTTTATAACGGGTAAGTGATTCAGTTTAGGATGATCAATTGTTCTTAAAATAATGGAGATGTTTTCATAGCAAAGTGTACTTAACGCTACTGGAAGGTGTAGTTAAAAGTGAGTAAAGTGGCAAATTTAAAGTCATGTGAGCATTGCCAGAATATTTAAAACTCGGAGTGAACAACAGAAAGAGAATACGCCGAAGTATACCAGAGGCCGGAGTTAATAATAATGCACAGTATTTGTCAAGCAGGGGTACAGATGTACTGGAACATTACAATGTTTGAATAGTATGAGAACCTGTGTGTACAGACTAGGAAACTAGGGGAGAATTACAGCCATATATTGCTTAACAACAGGGAAGTTTTAACAACCAGGAAACATTCTAAGAAATTCTACAGTAAGAAATTTTATCACTTTGTAATGATCATAAAGTATACTTCCACAACATAAGATGGTAATTGTGCTGCCTAATTTCATGACAACTAGACACAACTTAAGAGTCATTTAGGGAGAGAAAATGACAATTAAGAAAATGTCCCTACAAGATTGGTATTGACACAGGAGAGTTCAGGTTACCGTGGGTGGTGGCGTCACTGGGTAGGAGGTCCTGGTAGCTATAAGAAAGCAGGCTGAGCAAGCCATGAGGAGCAAGCAAAAAGTGTTACACCTCATTAATAAGGTTGTAGTCTAGCACGTCCTGATATCTTTCCTGAGCTCTGTGCAATAGAGAGGACTCCCTTTTCTTAGTGGGGCTTCCACTTCTCTGCAAGATCTGGGAGCCCGACCATCCCCTTTACCCCCAAATCTTTTATCTAAGGACACCCCCCTCAATCTTTTATCTGGGAACAGTGCTTGGTGAAATTACAGGTTCAGTTTCCTCTCTCCAGATAAGAACCTGCTCAGCAAGCACCAGAGATTCCTGGAATGCCTCTCCATGCAAATGAGATATTCTTAGAACCTTAAGCCAATGAACCTTCCCCCTAAGAAGAATCCTTCCCACTCTCCAAGAATCGTGTATATATATATATAGCCAGTGATTCACCCCAAATAAAGTGTATGCGCACAACATGTTTCACTGAATGCCATCTAAGAGAGCTGTTTTATTGAATATTGTCTAAGAGAGCTGTAACACTAAAATCCTCAGAGAAGGCCTTCTTTTCCCAGCATTCCAAACTGGACTGGGATCCTACAGATCCCACCCATTTTGGGTTCTGCTTCTTCCTTCCAGCCTTGCTTGCAGCCTAGTCTGAACACCCCAAGGGAAGAAGCAGAATGTGGAACCACAAGAAGAGCTCTCCCATGGCCTCTGCATCAGTTTCTACCTAGTATTCCTGCCCTGACTTCCTTCAATGATGGACAACAAGCTATAAGGTGAAATAAACCCTTTCCTTCCCAAGTTGCTGATGGTGAGGGTGTTTTGCCACAGCAATAGAAACGCTTACTAAGATAGTAATGTAATCTTTCCTGACCATTATTGTGTATGTCATCAGTCTTAGAGATATTGTAATATGTTCATAATTAGACTGTTTCTATGGCTTTTACTATGCACTTTCAGCTCATTTTTTTCTGTAAATATAAAATGCTTTGTTATAGTCATTTTTTTTGTTTGTTTAGTTTTTTAAAGTCCAGCATTTGCAATATCTTTGCTTTGTTATTTCTACTTTCTTTCCCTGGATATTTTAACCACCAAATTCAAATTCATAAATGTATGTGATTGGATTCACAGTATGTATAAATTGAACACAAGTACAGCATCGACTGGGATGAGAGGAGACTACTCAGAAAAGGATGAAGACTCCTGTAACTACGGAAAGTAAGCTGGTGTTAACTCCATCTTAGTGCTATATAGCTGAGATAGTAACATTAATCTCTAGGTTAAGTACTTGAAGAAAACCAAAAGCCTGCAAAGAAATGAGAAAGTGAGGCTGGGTGTGGGGGTGGGTGTCAATCATTCTAGCATCTGGGAGGTAGAGGCGGGAAGATCAGGAGTGCAGAGATAGTACAGTAAGTTCAAAGTCAGACAAGACTATGTGAGACCCTGTCTCAAAGGCCAAAAGCAAATGAGGGCTGAAAGTAGTATACTAAAAAACTACTATTTTGCATATTTGCTGTACCCTTCTATATTCCCACTAGTGATGGATAACTGTTCTGATTTCTCCACATTCTTGCCAATATGTTTCCCATTTATTAAAAAATGTAAATATTACTTGGTATAAAGTGGTTTGTGGAGTGGTGAGTGGATGAGGTCTTGAGTCAGCATGTCCTGTTGACATGTCATGGACCCCAGTGCCTCAGGCCCACAGCAATGGCAAGGCCTTCCTAGAGTCAGGTTCAGGGGACCATAGACACGTACTGACGTTGACTATGTGTATAGAAAGTATCACCCAATCTTCTTCCTCCCAGGTGACTGCAGCCTGAGACTGCTCCCCTACAGAGATCCTCTTATGGAGATTAGTTAACACTTCCTTGTTCAGCTGTATATAATAAACACACCTCCTCTGTCAGCTAAATATGATAAGCATCTGCTGGTGTGTCTCCATCAGAACACAGGGATCACCTTATCCCAGGTTTTCTGTATGTCTGTCTGTCTTCACTCTCAGTTGCTCAGTCAGGTCACTCTCAAAGCCATGGAGGTTGCAGCACTGTTGTTTAGATTTTATGTGTGTAAAGAGGAATAATGTTAACCACCCTTCCCTGATTTGTTGGTTGTATGTACACCGTCTTTAGAGTGATATTTATTAAAATCATTTACCCAGTTTTCGATAGTCATCCATTTATCAACTGCTACGAGTTGCCTAACAATTCTCTGCTGAGAATATCAGTGCATGTCTATAAGGCAAGACCAGTCAGGGCTGCATAGTGAAATCTATCTTTCAAAAGGGGGGGGGGAGGGAGGCAGGACCACAGATGGCTGTGTGTGTATAAAGGCACCTGCCAACAGGTCTGTTGACATTAAAGTTCAATCCTGGGGAGCCACGTGACAAAAGGAGAGAATAACTGTTGGGTTGCTCCTCTCAGGGCCTAACAAGGCCTTCCTTTATCCCCAGCCACATTACTTGCAGCCAGGTGTGGGCAGGGTATAAAAGAACTGCTTGCCACCCAGCTGGCTCTCTCTCTCTACCCACGTGTTCCCAGCCGGTCCCTCTCTTCCCTTTTCTGCCCTTCTCTGTGCCTCTCTACTCTGCCTTCCAGGCTCTGACCCCATCTGTCTGCCTCTACCACTTCTCCAGGACCTCACTCCCGTCTCCTCCCCCTATAGAGCCACCCCCTTTACACCAGGTCTATTTCTCAAGGGGATACCTTAGCATGGTGAGGAGAGTACCTGGCAGGGAGAGAGAGAATATAACAGTATATTTCCTCTTATTTTTACATCTAGCAATATCTTTTATTCTCAGTAGTGCTAAAGGAAAATGATTGTACTAATTAATGATTATACTAATCATCAAGCCAAGTTACTCTTGGAAGAAAGACTGCAATTGCTCAGTACAGTGATACAACTGGTTTATTGAACCTAGGCTATTCTGCCACAATCAGCTTTGTAGATCAATATGCTAGGATATAGCCATCAACAGAACTTAGTATGTTGCTTTAGTCACAATAAACTCTGCACACGCTATACTTATAACTGGCAAATGAGGAAGATAGGCTGCAATATTATGACAAAGAGACAAAGGACTCCATTTTTTGATATTTAACTACTGAGAGCTTTTAAGGTTCACCTGCTCTTTTAAAATAATAATTTTAATTCTTTTTGGACATGTCTTACATGCATACAATATATTTTGATCTTAATCACTCTCCTGTGCTCTCTGTCTCACATATGGACAAGCTGATAACTGTCCCTTTCACATATGGACACACTGAGAAGAAAATCAGGGTGCTCTCTCGTTAAGCATCTATGAAAAGTTCAAACCAAAAGCAAGGAAAAAAAGAATCAAAAAACAAAACAACAACAACAACAACAACAAAAACTAATCCTGGACCAATCTCCTAGCCACCAAAAATTCTCAACTCTTTGCTTACTCTTTCAAGCCACATTTAACTTGTTTGAAAGTTGCCTTGCTTTGTTCAGAAAAATCTTGTTACATAAGAAAAATGAATTTCTATACCCTCTTGAAATGAGCCTGATTTAATCCACCTTGACACCTGAAGGAAAATGTGGATGAAGGCCTGTTGTATCTGATCACAACAATTTCTAAAAGAAAAATTATTTTTTTTTACACAATAGAGCTAGGTTGTGTAAAATGAAACCGTAATTCAATCTATGTCTATGGGAGCACGGGAAAGAGAAAGGGAAATAGTTGTAAAGGTTTTTGCAAATCAAAATCACCATTTTTGACATACCAGAGAATTACCATTAGTTTACCAGGAATCTCAAGTGAAAAGGGCACACTCTTGGAGCCTTTCTATCTTGCTTCTTTATCTCCCTAGGATTTCTACACCAATGCATTGCAGGGGCACTCATTTTGTTTTTATGCTAGAGTACTTTTAATTCAGAAGAAATATCTGTTTAGAAAAATGAAGAATAAAGAGCCTTTATCTAGCAACATGATTTTTTTTATATATTTTGTCACAGTTTTCATCTAAGATGCTTTGAAGAACATGTAGTGTCTTCAACTATGTTATCTTAGTGAAATAAAACCCTGCTAAACAAAAGGCTACGGGTACTGAGTTCCTTCCTAATTTATCAAAGATTGCAGACTTTTCCTGCGGCACTGAAAAATGTTGAACATGGATTTCCAGTAGAACAAAAGCCTGATTGAAAACTGTGGCAAGCCGAAAAGGTAAGAAAGAAAGGACAGGGACAACTTACGGCTGGGACATCGTGAGTTAGGAGTAGCTCAAAACGTATGTCAGGGTGCAGTTAGGAAAACACTTTCTATCCTTCCATTGGAAAACAGTATGTATATTTTTCAAAGAGCAAAGGAAGAAACTATAGAAAGAACGGGGTGACGGTGTAAGAGAGGAAGAGACGGTGAAATGGCTCAGTAGGTTAGTTCAAGCCTCAGGACCCCATATGGTTGAAAAAGAGAACCAACTTGCACAGGCTATTCTCTGCAAAATCCACACCCAAAAGCGAATAAAATATCTATAAATAGCTCAGTAAAGAGTATACTAAATATAAATATATAATTATATATTCTTGCATATAAATATATACCTATGAATAGAAATAGGGTCTTAAAAAGTCAGACTTAACATACATAGAGCACTGTATCAAATAACAACAACAAAAAAACCCTCAACCCCAAATAAGTCTCAATGAACTTAATTTCAGAGAATGAAATCTAACTAAATGTCTAAAGTGACAATGGATGAATCTAGGATGGTACCCTCCCTCTTCTGGCCTCCTTGGGGGGCTTCACTTACATGTATATGTCCATACACCTATATACATGTACATAATTAAAATACATTAAATTTAAAAAGAAGCTGAACCTTAAGCCAGACATGGTAGCACACATATATTTGCAATCCTAGTAGTCAGGAGGCTTGGGAAGGAGTTGGGAGGCTAGCCTAGGTTCAGGGCCACTTGTCCTTCCTCTATGTTATCATGAAGCAAGAAAGTCATGGCCAAATCCAATTTTCCTCCATTTGAATTTTCTAACCTTCAGAACCATGAGACATAAAAATTTCATTGTTAAAAATTTACCCAAACTGTGCCATTCTGTTCTAGCAGCAGAAAATGAACTAGGACAGACTTTGAACTACATCAGCTGTAATAAACCTCCATTTAATGGATCATGTTCACTGATGTAAAAAGAAGGCATTTGATATGTGATACCCTTTCATAATAAAACCTGCTCATACATTTGGGCATAGAAAGGAACTTCATTAACATGATACGGCATATGTGAAAACCCGACATCTAAACACAATATTAAGTAGTTAAAAAAATAACTAAAAGCTGTTCACAGGAAAATCAGGAGCAAGAAAATTACGCTTTTTCGCCACTGTTCTTCAACACTGACTGGACATTCTAGCCAGGGAACGTAGATAAGAAAAAGAAACCAAATGTAGCCAAGTAATAACAGAAAGATGAAGGACTGAAGAGATGGCTCAGCACACACTGGGTCCCAGAACTCATATCAGTTTGCTCACAACCACCTGTAACTCTAGCTCCAAGGGATTTGATGCCCTCTTCTGGCCTCTGAGGCCACTGAGGTATACGAATGCAAACACATGCATGTTCATCTGTGCACACATAAATAAAAAGAAACGGAAGGAAGAAGGAGCTAGGATGGGACTCAGTTGGTGCAGTACTTGTTTAGCATTCAGGGAGGCCTGGTTTCAATCCATAGCACCATGTAATGGCATATCCTTCTAATCCCAGCCCTTAGAAGGTGGAGCAGGAGGATCATAAGTTCTATGGCAGTCTAGGCTGCATCATGAGACTTTGTTTCTAAAAAAGAGAGGAGAAGAAAGGAGATAAAGTACTTCCAGTTACAGATGATATGACATGGTCCTACATAATACAAATTCTTAAAAGAATTCACAAGAAAACTATCAAAGTAAGTAAGCCCCAAATATATGTTATCCTTATAAGAGTTGCCTTGGTCACGGTGTCTGTTCACAGCAGTAAAACCCTAACAAAGGCAGCTGTCAAATTGCCTTCTAAATATTTCAATCTATAACCATTGATTACAAGTACTCTTAACATTGTTCAGACAAACTCCTTTCCACAGTGGGCAGCAGGATATGCAGAGTCATAACTAATCACAATGTGACTATGTGACAGCTCTAAATGTGACATCTACATCAACCTCCTGAGGCTCAGGGAACATCTCAGAAGATGGGGCAAAAAGAATGTAAGACTCAGCTGATGCAGAAAGCCCTGTGCAATGATGTCATCTGGATGGATGTGGCTGTTGCAGTCATGCACTCACTATAGCTTTGATGACCTACCCAAAATCATGCCAGCAATACCAGTCAACATTCCAGCAAGCAACACTAACGGGCTCAGTTGAAAACATTAGAAGAAAGGACATGACTGTGGGAATGTGGTGGTGGAAGGGAAAGGGGCATTATATTACACATATCTCCATCAGGTCCCTTTCCTAATGACATTCTGCCATACTCATAGGTCACTGCCTTATGCAGTTGTTATCAGAGAGCCTTCCTCCTGCAGCACATGGGAACAGGTGCAGACACCCACAGCCAGAAGAGAGAGTGTATATTAGAGCTCTCCATCGGGCCCCACCCCTCAGAGCTCAGGGACCACAGAAGGGGGGATTGTAGGAGTCAGACAGTATGGAGGACACCAGGAAAACATGATCCATTGAATCAACAAGCAGGGCTCACGTGGGCTCACAGAGACTGACAAGGCAGGCCCAGGGCCTACATGGGTCTGCATCAGGTCCTCTGCGTATATATTATGGCTGGTAACTTCAAGTTTTTGTGAGAATCTGAACTGTGAGATAGGGTGTGTCTCTGACTCTTTTTCTTCCTCTTAAGACTCTTTCCTCCCATTTGGTTGCTTTATCCAGTCTCAAAATAAGGGCTTTCGCCTTGTCTTATTGTATCTTATTTTGTCTTCTTAGGCTGTTATCTCATGAAGGCCTGATCTTTTCTGAAGGGAAATGAAGGAAGAGTGGATCTGGGGGAGGTGAGGCAGAGGAAGCCAGGAGGGGTGGAAGGAGAGAAAACTGTCCTTGGGATGTATTGTATGAGAGAAGAATCTATTTTCAATAAAAATATATAGTCTTTAAAAAGAAATTGACAAAAGATAAATTTCTGTGCCTATGTAGTTTTGGATGTGTAGTCATCCACCAGAGGGTGGTCATACATCAGGGACTGATCACATACCACTAAAGAAAACTTCCTCTCCCAGAAGCTAGCAATTGCCAACAACTCTTCAGCTAGTGATGGGACTTACTGCCCACATCCCCTTTCCATGCTAGGATTTTGTTTGGCTTGATCTTGCACATATGAACTCACAGCAATCATGTAGCTTGCATTAAGACCTGTGCAAGATAAATGTTTTTAAAAAGCAGAACTTAAATTTTCATAAAATTGATTCAAAATAATAAAAACATTCTTGAAGTAGCAGAACAAAATTGAAGCAGGAGGTAGATACAGGTGGCTCAGTAATTCTAAGGGGCCTCAGATACACAGCAAGTTTGAGGCTCATTTGGGCACCATGAGACCCAGTCTCAAAAAGACAAACAAAACAAAGAAACAAACAACACACAAAAAAACTTACTATAAATCTATGGTAACTAAACACCCAATATTGACATTAAGGCTACACAGAGACAAATGGGGAAAAAAAATCAGAATCCAGAAACAAACATATATATCAATGGTCAGTTGGTTTGGTAGGGGTTTCAAGTCTACTTTAGAAAGAAAGAATTGTCCGTTCAACATATTGTGGTAGGATAAGTAGATTTCCAAATATAAAAGAATGAAGTCATATATGTCCTTCAACCCAACATATAAAAATTAATTCAAAATGAACCAACAACTAAAATATAGGTTATCAAACTATGACGCTCTTAAGAGAAAACACAGTTGTAAACCCTTGTGACTTAGATTTGGTAATAAATTCTTAGATATGATGCCCAATCATCTAGAGATTGATTTTAAAAAACAGAGGAATTTGATTCATTAACATCAAAACCTTCAGCAGCCTGTGAATGGCTCAGTGGATAAAGGTGTCTGCTGCAAAGCCTGAATAACCTGACTTTGATCCCTAGGACATATGCAGTGAAAGGAGAGGACTGACCAATGTGCCCTCTGACCTCCATCTGTGAGTGTACTGTGATATGCAGGGCTTATATCTCAGGTATAAAAAGAACTCCTACAATGCAGCAACAAAGAGAAAAATCCACTTTTCAAATGGACAGAGAACCTAAATCAGGGATAGTAGTTCATGTCTGTGATCTTGACAGTTAGGAAGTGATGGCAGGAGAATCAGAAGTTCAAGGTCAACCCCAGCTATACAGCGAATTCAAAGCCATCCCTGGCTATGAGATCCCTCTTTCAAAAAAGAACTAAATGAAATGGCCTTTATTACAAAGAACATACGAAAATAGTCAATATGCACACAAATGCATATTGTTAATGGGGATCGTTAATAGTAATGTAAAATGGTGTTTAACACTATTAAGTGTAGAGAAATGGCATGAGGCGACAGCTCCCAGCCTGCTAGCTTCCAGGTGACTGAAGGATATTTGAGAATCCCAGCATACTGGGACAATGAGTACACATACTTTCTCAGCAGAGAACCCTGGTGTTTTGCCAAGTAAGCTACAAATCTGAAGAAGTGGCCTTCACAATCCTTTTTTCATGGGAAAGTAACTTTGTTTATAGTTTAATTAAGCAACACATCTAAGAGTTGGACTGCAGACAGATTTCTCAGTCTGCAAGGAGGTTTGGGTCACCTTGAACCAAGATAAGGTATTGCTAGGGAAACAGCATCTGATGAGAACTAGAAACTGTGGGAAATCTTTATTTTGCTTTCTGTATAAAATATACTGGAACTTTGAATAAAGTGTGCATTGGTGTGCTATCACTGTGCATCCCCTGTGTCCTGGTTAATGTGACCCTCACTTGGGACCCCTCAATGCATTAATTGTTGACAATTAGAACCATAATGAGATTCTACTACATACTAAGGGATGGTTATCAAAAATTAATGGATGGAAGCTAAACAAAATGGCTGTTAAGATCCTCCAGTAATCTAATGATGACCTCCGCCCCAACCAGCCAGATGGGACAGCTATTCACAAACAAACCTCTCATGAGAGCTAAGGAAGCCAACTGAGAGACCACAGTGGTACTCTAGTATAATAATTAGAGATGCACTGAAGAATATAGGAAAGAAACAGAAAGAGACCCCTCATATTTGTGATAGGAGAGAGAATTACAACTAGACCTTAGACTTAAATCCCAGTACCAGACTCAACAAAATAAATTCAAGAGGGCAGTGGAGATGCACAGTTTCTGAACACTCTTTTAGCCAGGTCTATAAGAGATAGATAGCCTGGCTCCCCAATATTCATCCTTCAACATTGGAGAGCTGAATAAGAAACAAGACTCCATCTTCTATAGAATATGTTAGAAAAATTAGTACAGATATTTGCCTTGGAGCCCAATGCTGAGCCCACAACAGTGAGACCACGCACTAGGCAGATGCCAAAGGCCACCCTCTCCAGGTATGCACTCACACACACACACACACACACACACACACACACACACACACGGAGCCTCTGCACATACTCAGGCATCAGGTAGTCTTTTATGTTCAAGTAGAACAGACTTAGACTTCATCCTGCATTAAAGACAACCAAAGCATGGGCCTGGAATGCATGCCTGAGACTGTGCAGCTCTTGTAGCTGTGAGACTTGGGTGCATCTCAGCTTAGCATCAGCCTAGGCAACCAAGAGACCAGGTCCACCACCCTTCCTCTAACCTTGGTGACAGCAATGGAAACTATTCCTCCCTGTAGCAGGTAGAGTAGGAAAGTAAACTAGATAGTTTGCCCTGTAATTCAGGGCTAGGTTAGGGAAACCTAACAGGACAAATCTTCACAATCTGTATTCATAAGCCAGAGGCCCTACATCCACCCTGGTGTTAGAGACTTGAGAACCACCAACTATTTCCACACTGACAAACATAACCTGTGGCTGATTACAGTACTCAAGGAGTAGTTTATATCAGCAGTAAGCAACCCATATAGTACTATACGGCTGAGTTCTACTCCTATGCTGTGCAGATTTCAGTGGCCTGTGGGCTGTGAGTGAGACCAAGCAAAGGGACACTGGTGGCCTCGTGGTAGCCAACTGCATTCCTTCCCTAGCCTCAGACAGCACAACTGAGACAGAGTAATTTTCCCATGGGGACACAAAAAGGGAGCTAAGTGCCAAGTCATTATGGTTACTGCACAGGAGATAGGGGCAGTCCTTGCATAGTAATTATGCTCTAATCAGGGTAGAATCCTGTGGTGCTTGTACATAGGGCAATGATGTGAACATGCCATCTGGGCCGACTCTGGCTCTGGAAAGAACACTGTGGGGACAGCCTGCTAATTTTGTTTCCTTCATTCATCTTCCAGTTCATTCTAAACAACCCAACAACTACAGATTTAGAACAAACTTGAGCTTAGATTACCGTTTTCTGCTAAAATACCGAAAACACACTGGTGCTCAGCAGTATAATGTGCTGAAATGATGGAAGTAATATAGGCTCAGAGAAAATAAATGGCCTGCTTCTTAGGATGTCTAAAAATATGTAAAGTCAGATTATAGTGACAGGAACGCATACCCAACCTTTTAATATGCAGAAATCATCATATGCTAACAAGGACATGCTCAAGCTAACTGATTATGATTGTTGATGATTTTGTTTTGTCTTTTGTATACTTTTCCTATAACACACATGTTATCTTACAGTGCATGGTGTGTGTGTGTGTGTGCGCGCGCGTGTGCACGGTGCGTGAGCACAGATGCACTTTTTAAAACTTGGAAAAAAAGAACTTTCAGAAAACTGTGACCCCATCTAATGGTTAAGCAAAAGATGCCAGAAACCAACTATAGAGCAACCAATATCTGCAAAGTCTCAGATGGAGAAGTCAAAAGAGCTGTTTAAAAGAAACTGACAGGACATTTAAAGAAATGACAGAAAGAAAATACACAGAAACATGTCAAGACTCCAGTGAGAACACAAGACGAAAACAATTCAGAATTGGCAAAGAGAAAATTCTTGGGTTGCAAAATACAGCTAATAAAATTAAAAATCAGAAAGAAGGCATCGATAGTGGGATATTTTAAACAGGAGGAGGAATTCATGAGCTTGAAGACGGGCTACTTAAAATACACAGGTTTCGGAATGAAAATGTAGAAAGCAAATCCAGTAAGAGGCATGAGAACAGTGCTGGAATGACAGAACACTAAGACATTTTAAAGCCATTTTTTGGAATAATGACATTCAAGTAGGCCTTGAGAATGATAAATGTGTATAAAACTTATTCAAACAAATAGTAACAGAAACTTCTCAAACCTACATAGAAGGATACAATATCCAAATACAGGAAGGTCAAAGGCTACTATCCAGAGTTAACTCTGTTAATTTCCCAAAAAATCTTAAAATCAAGTTCCTACAAGTGAAAGATAAATAAAAGATTCTCAATGATGCAGACAAAACACACACACACACACACACACACACACACACACACACACAGGGTGTGCCAATTTGTCTAGCAACACATTTTAGAAGAATCCATAAATGTAAGTAGATAATGTGGTAATGCATTTTTACAGTATTGAAAAACTGTCAACACCTGTCAACCAGGACTACTAGCCAGGCTAAGCTATCATTTAAAATGAAGGGGAGATTAAAGTTATGTTCAAACGTAAGTTGAGAAGATATATTTCCACCAGACCAACTATACAAGAAATGCTACACAATTTCTTCAATCTGACAGAAAAAGAAACATGAGTGAAATCATGGGAAGGTATAAAACATTATGATTGCTTATGAGTGGATCTGAAGCCTACCTATAGGAGGGCATGCCCTGTATACTAAATCCAATTAAGAACCCATACCTAAGGGAGTCATATGTCCAAGGTAGGAATTTATTACTGTTTATTTAGCTAAATTGATACAGATTCACATTGCCTTCTAAACAGATACATCTATACCTGTAGTCAAAAATATCGTCAGCCTTAGTCACAAAAGCTTCTCTTTGCAGAATAAGTGCCATTTGAGGGAACAGCCCTAAATAAGACATTTCCATCCTACCGGCTGAGACTCAGAGAACATTTTGGAAGATGGGTTGGGTAGTAGCAAGAAGCAGCAGATAAGGTAAAGGACTGTGAGATGTCCTCAACACAACCACTGTAGTCATGAACGGCAACCACTGTGGTTACCTAAACTGCTACCTGCACAAGACCAGCCCTAAGAATCAGTCATGGGTGAGTGAGGGGCTCATTGATAGACTCTGGGAGAAGGGAAGTCACTGTCTTCAGTTGTGTGGTGACTGATGAGCCCACTAGGGTCCAGCAGATAGTTCCACAGCCATGGTCACACAGATGGTGCTGGTTAAACTTAGTGACTCACAAAATAAAACTAGTAGACATAACTGTAAGAAAGGTTCATAAGGAAGTGGAGTGGTAGACAGGGTTAGTAGAAAGGGGGGTTAGTTAGTATGCAGTAAGTACATGTGTGAAAATTTAATTTTAAAAAGTAGAAACAAAAAACCCAGTGTAAAATTTTAAAAATTAATAAACTCAAAATGGTCTACTTTGTAAGAATGGCAAATAAACCATTCATATAAGACTAAAAACAAAATAATTTAAAAGATAACCATACATGCTAGGGATAGACAATATAGAAAGGTATTAAATGAGATATCAAAAATTAAAAATGGAAAAATGAAACACAGGTGTAGTTTGCACATTAATTCATTTCTCTTGTGCTCTTGTGTTTCTATTGTCATTATGGTCATGTTAAATTGATACTATTGAAAATATCTTGTTATAATCAAAAACATTATTTTTTAAGTCTCAAACTACCCACAAATAAAAAAATACATACAGAACAAAACTAAATAAAGGAATTAAAAACTGAATAAATCCCAACTGTAGAGCAACATCATGACTGAGAAAGAGAGGAACCACAACAAAAATAGAAAACAAGTCATAAAATGGCTGCACTGAAGACTTAACTCATCAGTATTGCCTGAACATAAGAAAATTAAATTATCCAATTAAAAGACAAGAGCTCCTATATGGATTTTAAAATATCAGGACCCAACTAGTTGTTTCTTCCGAAAAGTCCACTTCACGTCTAAGCACACACATGGAATGAAAGTAAAGGTAAGAAACAGGATGCTCTACACAAATTAAATCCATAAAAAAGCAAGAGTAGAATTTTATTAGCTAAAAGACTTTAAATCAAAGCACCAAAAAAATCAGGAAAGTCCATGCTAAAAAGATCAATTCCACAAGAAAAATAATATTCAGTGCCCAAATATATAAAGTAAGTATCAAGGCCCTAACACGAGAAAATACAACAGCATGGACCTTTAACTCTCTCCTTTTAGAAACAGACAGCCAAAGCAGGAAAGAACTAGTGCTTTCACCTGACCTCCCCAATCCTTTCCCTAAGCTTTAATGACCCATCCTGTTCACAAGGTATTCTATATTCAATAGACAAGTCACTAGAAAACTTCTTTCTATCTTCAGCTCAAAATTAAACTGAAGAAAAGTGGTGTGCTTGAAAAGAAAATGCAGGTGCTGCCTCCAAGAGACTAAGAGCTGAAATCTGGATGGCCTTTTTTTAAAAAAAAAAAAAATAAAAAGTGTTTGTAAGTAACATGCAATGCCAGTCAAGGCCAGAAGATGGCGAAAGAGGGCTGGGAGTGATCATGTGGGTGCTTGGAACTAAACCCAGGGGGCCAGCAAAGAGAATCAAGTGTTCTTAACCACTGATTCATCCCTCCAGCCCCAGGAGCTATATTCTAAGAGAACATGTCTCTGGAGATCTTGCCTAGCTCTGGGACTTCTCCTGCTTAATATCACATCGTAATTCATTTTGTGTTCTTTAAAATACGTTACAATAATTTAACTCCTGAAGATTGAGATTTGAAACAGGACATTCTCCTGTATTTTCCACAATTTTCTCCAATCTCTTCCTTATACAAACTTGGTAGAGTGGCAAACAATGAAATCTTAGATTCTGGTAAAAGAAAACAAAACACAGAGTTAAACTGCACACTAGAGAAAATCAATCCAAGCAGTATCGCTAGAGAATTCCACTTTACAGCTTCTGAATATATAATTTTTTTCTCAATGGCACATAGAAAATTATCCAGAATATATTGACAGATAGGATAACAAAACAAGCCTCAGGAATGGAGATGCAGTTGAGTGCACAGAATGCAGGCCTGTTTGATCCTCAGCACTGCATAAAACAGGCATGGTGGTGCAAGCCTGTAACAGCAAGCACTCAGGGAATGAATTGAAGGTAAAGGATCTGCAAGAGTTCAATCTCATCTGCAGCAGCTACATAGTAAATTTCAGACTAGGCTACACAAAACCCTGCCCCCAAACAAACAGAACAACACACACAGAGAAAGAGAGAAAGAGAGAGACAGAGTCAGAGAGACAGAAACAGAGAGACAGAGAGACAGAGAAAGACAGAGAGAGAAAGGGAATGCACACACATACGGGTAGACTACTGGCCTGACAAAAGTAAGACCCTGAGTTCAATTCCACGCATTGCAAAAAGAAGTCTTGAGGAATTAAAATGACAAGGAGTATCTTTTCTAATCATCTTTAGTAAAATTAGAAATCAATAATAAAGAAAAACTTTAGAAACTATACAAATAAACAGAAATGTCAGGACACAACCCAACCCACTAGGCCCAAGAAGATTTCAAGAAGGAAATTAAAATACTTCTTGAGATAATGTCTATAAAATGGTATCTATGATATAAAAAAGCAGTATTAATGAGTGTTGTAGTAACCAAAGCAACAAAATGCAGAAAAATCTATTAAAACATCAGAAAGAATGCAAATGATGGCTAACCACTAACCTTAAAGCAAACCCCAAATTGGCACAAGGAAGCAGCAGTATCAGAGCATAAATAAATATGGAATAAAGTGAAAAACATCAATGAAAGAGAGTTGGCTCAGGCTGGAGAGATGGCTCAGTGGCTAAGAGCACTGACTGCTCTTCCAGAGGTCCTGAGTTCAAATCCCAGCGACCACATGGTGGCTCACAACCATCTGTAATGAGATCAGATGCCCTCTTCTGGTGTGTCTGAAGAAAGCTACAGTGTACTTACATATAATAAATAATAAATCTTTTTTTTAAAAAAACAGAGAGTTGGCTCTTTAAAAATAAAGCAATGGACCAACCCTTAGGTAAACTGAGGAAGAGAATGTCAAACACTATCTAAAGCAAAAAGGAAAGCATCACAACTCATACCACAGAAATAAAATGGATCATTAAAAGTATTAGGGACAAATGTATGCAAAGAAATTTGATAACTTACAATAAATGGACTAATACGTAGACATGTATACCTTTGCAAGGTGGAATCATAAAAAACAAGAATAGATTAGTAGAGATTGAATTACTAACAAATAGCCTCCCATCAAAGAAAAACCCAGGATCACATGACTTGTATTCTATGAAACAATTTAAGAATTCATACCAACTAACCTATTTATTTCAAAAGTACAAAAGGAAGGGATTATTGCAAAGATGTTACTGTAACAGACCCCCAGACCTTAGCACAAATGATTCTGCGATGGAAGTACTATTCAGGCCACAAAACTTAGTACATACACAGCACTAGCTGCCATAATGAAAAGCCTAATCCATCAAAGCCTATGGTTCTGGAAAAGTCTAAATGTACTAACTTGCTTTTTGGCTTCCGTAGTTTATGCTTTTGGATACCTGTTCTTGTTAACTAAGGTGTGCCAACCCAGGACATGATTTTTGTGCTTAAAAGCTCATCCTGAGAAAGACTCGGTGTTATACTGGGATCTTAAACACCCAGTGTAGTTGCCTATCAGCTAATAAATACATCCTATTGGTTTAAAACCCAGTCTTACCCAGGTGGATACCCAACACCATTTCTGGAGGTTCCACTGAGATCGCCAGAGACTAGACCTCAAGACACCAGGGATCAATCACAGAACAATCCAGATTAAATAATATCCAGGGACCTTGGAAATAAAAAGGGGAAATTATAGTCCATATTGCCCGGGTGGAAAGACAGGCATCTTGGCACCCTGCCAGTCACCCTGGAATATATTTTGCCTTCCTGTGAAAAAACCTGGGACCTCCCATTTTCCTGAGTCAGATTTCTCCAGAGAAACAGATATATACTGTCTTGGACCTGAAAGATGTATTCTTTGGTCTCTCATTGGCAGAGGTGAGTCAACCCATCTTTGCTTTTAAATGGACAGGCCCAGAGGGAGGGTAAAGCAGGCAATATACCTGGACCAGGTGTCCCAGAAGATTTAAAATTTTGCCAACACTGTTTGATGAGATACTAAGAGCTGAGTTCTTGCCCTTCTATCAGAGGTTTCCTGGGAGAACAGATTATAAAAGGGCTGCTGAGGACTGCTGCTAAGAGCTACAAACCTTGGGTTACAGAAATCAGCCGAGAAAGCCTGACTTTGTACATCAGAGTCTACCTATCTTGGCTACCAGCTGAGACAAGGCAAAAGGAAGCAGTCTAGGAGCAGGATTGCTGCCATCCTTCAGATCCCAACTCCAAAACCTAAGAGAGAGGTAAGAGAGAGGCGCAGCTAGCTATTGCTGCTTCTGGATACCAGAGGCAAGGCCTCTATACACCAGCACGACATCAGGGCACTGAGCCCTAATCTGGACTGAGACTGAACAAGAGACATTTGAGGCTTTACAAGCAATTCTGACTTTGGGTCCAGCTCTAGCATGGCCAGATATTGCAAAACCTTATCATCTGTCCATGAAACAAAAGACAGTAGAGATTTTAACCCAAACTTTGGGTCCATGGAAATGCCCTGTGACATACCTGTGCAAATGGTTGAACACTGAAGCCCCAGGACAGTCCACCTGTCTTAAGAGCAGTGGCGGGCAGCTGCCGTTCGTCTAATGGAAAAAACAAACAAGCAAACAAGTTAACTCTGGATCAGGATCTTATACTCAGAGTACCCTCATGATGAGGCTGAGACCCTCCTCTGAGGTACACCAGAATGCTTGGCTGTCTGGTGCCTGTGTGAACCCCTATCAGCCCCTATTCCTGCCTCACCCTAGAATATAGTTTTAAGAAAACCACCGCCATCAATACCTTCTTGCCCAATGACAACCTGCAGATGCTCATCCATGACTGTCACAAGATGAAAGATGAAACCAAGTATGTGGGAGCTGCAATAGTTACTTTAATTGAAAAAATGCTTACTTTGAAAAAGGCTCAGGGCTACACTGAGATCTCAAATACCCAGTTTAGTTGCCAGGCAGCTAATAAAGACTTTCTAATGCCTTAAACCCATGTCGGTGAGGTTAGCATTATCCAGACAATAATATACAGACAAAACTATAGGCTAATATATGTTTGACCAATGCAGATGAAAAATTACTTAACAAAAGAGAAGCAAACGAAACTCTATAGCATATTTAGTATAACAAAGTGGGACTCATTCCACAACTACAAGATGGTACAAGGCGTTCAAATTAATAGACAAACCCTACCAACAAAAATGAAGAACTGTAAGCAAAATGAACCTATCAATGAGGAAAATATATGTGATAAAATTCAACATCCCTTCATAATAGCACTGAAAAATTGGGAATAGAAGGAATATACTACAATGTAATAAGTCCTTTATAATAGATTCACATTAAAGTCAAAGGAAAGATTCTGAAAAGACTGTGCTCTAAGACCTAGAACAAACAAGCATTCATTTGAGTTGAAAAAGAAGTTGAACTGTTACTATTTGAAGATAACATGATCTCATATATAGAAAACCAACAAAAACCTCCACCAAAAACAAACAAAAAACCAAAAAAAAAAAACCCAAAAAACTCAAACCCTACGAGAATGAGAAAATACATTCTACAAAGTTGAAGAATATAAAACTAGCATGCAATAAATTACCTAAAATAAAAACCAAGAAAGCAATTCCATTTGCAACACCTACAAAAGTAAAATATTAAAAATAAATATAATACAACCTGAGAGAGGAGGTAAGACCAGCATTTCTGCTCAAAGGGACCCTCCTGGAACCCTCAGGACAAAGGGACCAAGACAGGAACCTTCCAGTTTCCATCTGTGGGCGGGGACCTGAGCCTGTGCCACAGGGCTTATTAGCCAAATAGTGCAGGGATAGACCTAGCCTAGCCTCCCAGGAGTGTGGACAAGTTTGTGAGCAGAGGTAAGACAAGCACCACTTCTGCTCAGAGGGACCCTTCTGAAAACCCTCAAGACAAAGGGACCAAGGAGCAGCCTGGGACAGGAGCCTTCTGTCTGCATCCTGTGCCACAGGGCTCCATACGCATATAGTGCAGGGAGACAGCTAGCCTCCCAGGAGTATGGACAAGCTTGTGAGTGGGAGTAAAACCAACACCTCTGCTCAGAGGGACCAGACCGCAACACTCAGGACACAGGGACCGAGGAGTGGCCTTCTGGTTTCCTTCTGTGGCCCAGGAGCTGATTCTGTGCCACAGGGCTAAATAGCCAAATAGTGCTAGGAGAGAGCTGGTCTCCCAGGAGTGCTGACACACCTTTGAGCACAGGCAAGACCACCGCTTCTGTTCAAATTCCTTGATCAGGAGGGACCCTCACAGAGCCATCAGGACACAGGAACCAAGAAACAGCTGGGGACAGCATTCTTCTGGTTTCTCTCTGCATCCCAGAGCTGACCCTGTACCACAGCTCTACAAACCCAAATTCCTCTCAGAGAGAGCTGGTCTCCAAGGAGTACTGACACAGAGGCTTGCAGGAAAAGACAAGCCACAGTCAGAGAGAGCAAGACGAGCTAACACCAGAGATAATCAGATGATGAAAGGCAAGAGGAAGAACATCAGGAACAGAAACCAAGACTACTTGGCTTCATCAGAACCCGGCTCTCCCACCACAACCAGCCCTGGATACCCCAACACACCAGAAAAGGAAGACTCAGACTTAAAATCACTTATCAAGAGGATGATAAAAGACTTTAAGAAGGAAATAAATAACTCCCTTAAAGAAATACAAGAGAACACAGGTAAAAAATTGGAAGCCCTTAAGGGAACACAAAAATCCCTTAAAGAATTACAGGAAAGCACAATCAAACAAGCGAAGGAAATGAACAAAACCATGCAGGAACTAAAAATGGAAATAGAAACAGTAAAGAAATCACAAAGGGAGACAACCCTGGAGTTAGAGAACATAGGAAAGAGATCAGGAGTCATAGATGCAAGCATCACCAACAGAATACAAGAGATGGAAGAGAGAATCTGAGGTGCAGAAGATACCATAAAAAACATGGACACAATAATCAAAGAAAATGCAAAATGCAACAAGCTCCTAACACAAAACATCCAGGAAATCCAGGACACAATGAGAAGACCCAACCTACGGATTAGATGCTGAAAAAGCATTTGACAAAATTCAACATCCTTTCATGACAAAAGTCTTGGAAAGATCAGAAATTCAAGGCCCATACCTAAACATAGTAAAAGCAATATACAGCAAACCAGTGACCAACATCAAACTAAATGGAGAGAAACTCAAAGCAATCCCACTAAAATCAGGGACTAGGCAAGGCTGCCCTCTCTCTCCCTATCTATTCAATATAGTATCTGAAGTTCTAGCTAGAGCAATCAGACAACAAAAGGAGGTCAAAGGGATACAAATTGGAAAGGAAGAAATCAAAATATCACTATTTGCAGATGATATGATGGTATACTTAAGTGACCCGGAAAAACTCCACCAGAGATCTGCTACAGCTGATAAACAACTTCAGCAAAGTGGCTGGATACAAAATTAACTCAAGCAAATCAGTAGCCTTCCTATACTGGAAGCATAAACAGGCTGAGAAAGAAATTAGGGAAATGACACCCTTCACAATTGTCACAAACAATATAAAATATCTTGGTGTGACTCTAACCAAACAAGTGAAAGATCTGTATGACAAGAACTTAAGTCTCTAAAGAAAGAAATCAAAGAAGACTTCAGAAGATGGAAAGATCTTCCATGCTCATGGATTGGCAGGATTAATATAGTTAAAATGGCCATCCTGCCGAAAGCAATCTACAGATTCAATGCAATCCCCATTAAAATTCCAACTCAATTCTTCATAGATTTAGAAAGAGCAATTCTCAAATGCATATGGAATAACAAAAAACCCAGGATAGCAAAAACTATTCTCAACAATAAAAGAACTTCTGAGGAATCGGCCTCCCTGACCTCAAGCTGTACTACAGAGCAGTAGTGATAAAAACTGCATGGTATTGGTACAGTGACAGGCAGGTAGATCAATGGAATAGAATCGAACACCCAGAAATGAACGCACACACATATGGTCACTTGATCTTTGACAAAGGAGCTAAAACCATACAGTGGAAAAAAGACAGCATCTTCAACAAATTGTGCTGGTTCAACTGGCGGTCTACATGTAGAAGATTGCAAATTGATTCATTCCTATTTCCCTGTACAAAGCTCAAGTCCAAGTGGATCAAGGGCCTCCACATAAAACCAGATACACTGAATCTAACAGAAGAGAAAATGGGGAAAAGTCTAGAACACATGGGCCCAGGGGAAAAGTTCCTGAACAGAACACCAATGGCTTGTGCTCTAAGATCAAGAATCAACAAATGGGACCTCATAAAATTACAAAGCTTCTGTAAGACAAAGGACACTGTAAATAGGACAAAAGGGCAACCTACAGACTGGGAAAAGATCTTTACCAATCCTAGGTCTGATAGAGGGCTAACATCCAATGTATACAAAGAAGTCAAGAAATTAGACTCTCCAGAACCAAATAACCCTATTAAAAAATGGGGAAGAGAGCTAAACAGAGAATTCTCAACTGAGGAAACTCGAATGGCCGAGAAGCACCTAAAGAAATGTTCAACATCCTTAGTCATCAGGGAAATACAAATGAAAACAACCCTGAGATTTCACCTCACACCAGTCAGAATGGCTAAGATCAAAAACTCAGGTGACAGCAGATGTTGGGGAGGATGTGGAGACAGAGGAACACTCCTCCATTGCTGGTGGGATTGCAAGTTGATACATCCTCTCTGGAAATCAGTTTGGTGGACCCTCAGAAAATTGAACATAGTACTACCTGAGGACCCAGTTATTCCACTCCTGGGCATATACCCAGAAGATGCTCCAACATGTAATAAAGATACATGTTCCATTATGTTCGTAGCAGCCATATTTATAATAGCCAGAAGCTAGAAACAACCCAGAAGTCCCTCGACAGAAGAATGGATACAAAAATTGTGGTATATTTACACAATGAAATACTAGTCAGCTACTAAAAGCAATGACTTCATGAAATTCGCAGGCAAATGGATGGAACTTGAAAATATCATCCTGAGTGAGATAACTCAGTCACAAAAAAATAAACTCAGTATGTACTCACTGATAAGTGGATATTAGCCCAAAAGTGCAGAATACCCAAGATTCAATTCACAGACCACATGAAGCCGAAGAAGGAGGAAGACCAAATGTGGATGCTTCAATGCTTCTTAGAAGGGTAAACAAAATACTCACAGGAGGAAATATGGAGACAAAGTGTGGAGCAGAGACTCAAGGAAAGGCCATCCAGAGACTGCCCCACCTGCAGATACATCCCATATATAGCCCCCAAACCCGGATGCTCTTTTGGATGCTGGGAAGTGCTTGCTGATAGAAGCATGATAAGCTGTCTCCTGAGAGGCTCAGGCAGAGCCTGACAAATACAGAGGTGGATGCTCACAGCCAACTGTTGGACTGAGTATGGGGTCATGGATGAAGGAGTTGGAGAAGGGACTGAAGGAACTGAGGAGATTTGCAGCCCCATGGAGGGAGGAACAGTGTCAACTGGCCAGGCTCCCTGGAGCTCCTAGAGATGGGACCACCAACCAAAGAATACATATGGAGGGACCCATGGTGCTGGCTGGCAGAAGAGGGCCTTGTTGGACATCAGTGGGAGGAGAGGCCTTTGGGCCTGAGGGTGTTAGATGCCCTAGTATAGGGGAATGCCAAGGAGGGAAGACGAGAGTGGGTGGGTGGGAGGGGGGAACCCTCATAGAGACAGGGGGAGGGGGTATGGGATAGGGAGTTTCTAATGGGGAGACCTGGAAAGGGAAAACATTTGAAATGTAAATAAAGTAAATATGCAAAAAAATGAAATCAAATTATGTGAAAGATCTCTAAACAAAAAGACACCCTATGTTCATGGGTTGGAAAAATAAACACTATTGAAATGTACTAGCAAAAGTGATTTATAAATGTGACTCAATCCCTGTAACAATACTAAAGATATTCTATATAGAACTAGAAAACTACAGTAATAAAATCACACGGAATCATGAAAGTTCCCAAGAAACCAAATATATGCTGAGTAAAAGAACAAAGTAGGAGGCAGGCACTATATTTCCTGACTTCAAAACTAACCGCAAAGTTAGAGTGACTTAAAAGAAATAGCACTGTGTACTGGCTAGTTTTGTGTGTCAACTTGACACAAGCTGGAGTTATCACAGAGAAAGGAGTTTCAGGTGAAGAAATGCCTCCATGAGATCCAGTGGTAAGGCAATTTCTCAATTAGTGATCAAGAGGGGAGGTTCCCTTGTGGGTGGTACCATCTGTTGGCTGGTAGTCTTGGGTTCTATAAGAAAGTAGGCTGAGCAAGCCAGAAGAAGCAAGCAAGCCAGTAAGGAGCAGCCTCCCATGGCCTCTGCATCAGCTCCTGCTTCCTGACCTGCTTGAGTTCCAGTCCTGACTTCCTCTGGTGATGAACAGCAGAATGGAAGTGTAAGCTGAATAAACCCTTTCCTTCTTAACTTGCCTCTTGGTCATATTTGTGCAGGAATAGAAACTCTGACTAAGACAAAATAATACCAGCATAGTGGGGTATTCCTGGGACAACCTGACCATGTCTTAGGGAGGACAGTGGAAGGACTTTGGAACGTTGGGCTGGAAGATCCATTCGGTGTTAAGAGCTTTGTGGGATGTTGTGTAGGAGCTAGCTAGGAAGATAATGTTGAGAACAGTGCAGAAGATGGAGGCCTGGCTTGTGAAATTTCAGAGGGAAGATTAAAGACTCTTATCACGGCCATTCCTAGTTTAAGATTCTGTAGTTTTGGTTACCTCCGGCTGAAGAAATCAGCTGTGATTAACAAGATACCAGAACTACTAAAGCAAAACCATTGCATTACTGGGACTATTGATGTTGGTCAGCTGGAGCTGAGAAATTGGCTGTGATTGGGAAGAGACTGGCAACATTGGGGTGAAATCCTCTGAGAACTGTTCTCTGAGAGCACAGAGGCTGCATTCCAGAGATAGCCAAGGTTGTACTTTGTGCTATGGCAGGACTTGGTAATTTGTAAGAGTCACCCAGGTGGTACTGGTTTTGAAGGCATGAAGGAGTCATGAAGAGCAGCTGAGGCCTGGGCACTGTGAGAGCCCGCAGAAGGTCTGGGCACTGTGAGAGTCTCAGTTGCAATTGATGGTCCAGGACTGAAGGTGTCATGCAAAGGAGTTGAGGCTTGGCACCATAGTAAAGCCTAGTTGCCGTGGAAGACAGCAGTGTTTTGGAGATACCAGTACCATGAGATGACCGCCAAGAACAGCAGCAGCAGTGGAGTACAGGCATCTGGAGCCGTGTGTGTTACAAAGGGCAGAGCTGGAGAAGTGACTCAAGCCCTTGGATGAATCCAGAAGATCGTGAGTAGATCCCAGACATTGGACGGTTGGAATTTGATTTTGCTTTTGATTATGACTGTGGCCTGATATTATTCTCTCTTGAAGAAAGAAGGTATTTTAGTGGAGACCAGTTAAGAGACTTTGAATTTTTAAAAGACTTTGAATTTTAAGAGATTGGATGTTTAAAAGGGATGGAAATGTTAATATGTAAGGATTTACAAAGACTGTGGGACTTGTAAAGTTATTTAGATCTTGGGGATGAATAAGGAAGTAAGGGTCAATGCTTAATGGTGATGTGTTTGTGTGTCAAGGTGACAAGGGGTCAATTGTACTGGCTGGTTTTGTGTCAACTTGACACAAGCTGGAGTTATCACAGAGAAAGGAGTTTCAGTTGAGAAAATGCCTCCATGAGATCCAGCGGTAAGGCATTTTCTCAATTAGTGATCAAGGGAGGAGGGCCTCTTATGGGTGGTACCATATGTGGGCTGGTAGTCTTGGGTTCTATAAGAAAGCAGGCTGAGGAAGCTAGGAGAAGCAAGCAAGCCAGTAATCAGCATTCCTCCATGGCCTCTGCATCAGCTCCTGCTCCTTGACCTGCTTGAGTTCCAGTCCTGACTTCCTTTCGTGATGAACAGCAGCATGGAAGTGTAAGCTCAACAAATCCTTTCCTTCCCAGCTTGCCTTTTGGTCATGATGTTTGTGCAGGAATAGAAACCCTGACTAAGACACATGGTATGACATAAAATTTACACCCAGACCAACTGCAAGTAATAGTCTAGAAATAAGTCTACACATCTATAATCAGCTGTTTTCCAACAAAGTTGCTAAGAAGACATAATGGAGAAAGGACAGTTTCTGTAATAAACGATGCTGGGAAATTCTGATAGCCAAAGGCAGAAGAATATCTTGAAAATTATAAAAATCAACTAGCTCGCACCAGTTATAAGAAAGCAATTCAAAACGTATTAAAGAATTAAATGTTCAAGACCTAAAATTGAATCTACTCGAAGTAAACTTTAAAAAATGTTTTAGGGCATTGGAACTGACAGGAAATTTTGGACAGAATGATAAAAGCATAAGAAATAAAAGCAAAAATAAAATGGAGTTACATCAAACTAAATTTTCTTCACAGTAAAGGAAATCACAGTGTGCAGAAACAGAAGAGACAGTCTAATAAATGGCAGAAATACTTGCAATTCAAACATCTGGAAGGTTTGTTATCTAGACTATATCAGGAGCTGCAAAAACCTCATTGGAAAATTCTCCAAATAACTACATTTAAAAATTAACAATATGCTTGAATAGGTATTTACTAAAATATGAGAGACATAAACAGAGATATGAAAAAACACTCCACCCCATTTACCTTTAGCAATAATTACCAACACAATGAGATGCCACCTTACACCCACAAGCGTGGCTATTACCAAAAAGACTAACACGTGCTTGTGAAGCTGTGGAGAAAAAACAAGTTTACTCTGGTCGTGGGAATGCAAATTAATATTCCCACTATGGAAAATAGTATAGAGGATCCTAAAAGTATATAAATATTATTACCATACGATCTAGGAATCCCAGTATTACATGTACTTCTAAAGTAAATTAAATCATCAAAAGAGCAATACACCTAAACTACAGCTAAAGAGCAATCTCTACTCACATACTCAACGCAGGACAGTAATTCACAATAGTTAAGAAATAAGGGGGGAAACCTAAGTATTAAAAATTTGATTAATGGATAAAGTTGTATTTCATATACAGAAGAAAATACTATTCAATCACAAAAGCATGCCATTCTGCTATTCCTAACAACAGGACTGGCACCAGAGATCGCTGCTATCTGAAATAAGCCAGCTCTGGAAAGGCAAATGCCTTATCAGCTCCACACACATACAATCGGGAAAGGTTGTGCTCAAAGAAGTTGAGAATAGAATTATTGTTATAAAAGGCTAGGGAGATTATGAGAGAAAGCTAATAAATGGTTACTAAGTTTCATTAGGAAGAAACTGGGGACTCGGACAGGTACTCTCACTCCAATGTTCACAGCAGCACTGGTCACAATAGCCCAACTGTGGGAACAATTTAAGTGGACAAATAATGACATGTCAGAAACTATGGCAGATGATTTTGACTCTTAAAATTACCATTCAGGTGAAATCTCAGGGTTGTTTTGATTTGCCTTTCCCTGATGACTAAGGATGTTGAACATTTCTTTAGGTGCTTCTCGGCCCTTCGAGTTTTCCTTAGTTGAGAATTCTCTGTTTAGCTCTCTTCCCCATTTTTTGGATAGGGTTATTTGGATCTCTGGAGTCTAGCTTCTTGAGTTCTTTGTATATACTGGACATTAGCCCTCTATTGGAAGTAGGATTGGTAAAGATCTTTTCCCAATCTGTAGGTTGCCCTTTTGTCCTATTTACAGTGTCCTTTGCCTTACAGAAGATTTGTAATTTCATGAGGTCTCATCTGTCGATTCTTGATCTTAGAGCGTAAGCCATTGGTGTTCTGTTCAGGAACTTTACCCCTGTGCCCATGTGTTCAAGACTCTTCCCCACTTTCTCTTCTACTAGATTCAGTGTATCACATGGTGGGACCCATGGTACTGGCCACATATGCGGCAGAGGAGGGCCTTGTTGACCATCAGTGGGAGGAGAGGCCCTTGAGCCTGAGGGTGTTAGATCAGTAGAGGAGAATGCCAAGGATGGAAGATGAGAGTGAGTGAGTGAGTGGGTGGGTGGGTGGGAGAATACCCCCATAGTGGCAGGGGAGGGGGGAAGAAATGGGGAGATTCCAAAGGGGAGATCTGGAAAGGGGGAAACATTTGAAATGTAAATAAAGTATGAAAAATAAAAAAATAAGAAAATATCATCCTGAGCAAGGTAACGCAGTCACAAAACAATGAACATGTTATGTACTCACTGTTAAGTGGTTATTCGTCCAAAAGTTTGAACACCCCCCCCCCCAAAAAAAAGGAAAAAAAAATACCATTCAGGCAGGAAGACTTTATTTCTTGCTCTGGCACCAATATATACAAATCCCAAACTCACCCTTGTCCTTAGCTGATACTGGAAAATTCCAAGCCATTACCTGATTAAGTGTGTACTCCACAGGGCATTTGAGATATAGAATGCTTCCAAAGGATTTGGTCTGATCGCACTGTGAAGATCTCCACTGAGAGAAGTACTCACAGCTGATATTATAGGCTAGGGAAGACCTGTGAATTAAAAACAGTTACATAAAACTTCAAAAATCTTCTAAATTAAAGTGGTATATTGCACCAAAACCCCACTGCTTTCCTCCCTCCTATATTACAAATATGGATAATTATCCTTCATCTTTATTACTAGAAATATGAGAATTAGGTTCACATCTGACCTTCATAGAAATTAAACCAGGATTAGCTGTTAAAACTTAAGATATATTCTAGCATGCTACTATTTTTTAGACCTTCCCCCAATGCATGAAAAATTTGGAAAAGGTAGGTCAAAAGAAAGATCGCCATCACAGCTATTTGTCTTCGCGCGCGCCCGCGCACACACACACACACACACACACACACACACACACACTTCTTCCAGAGATTATAATCTCTGTCATTCCCAATTCTGGGCAGTAAATTGAGAATAACAGCAGCAAAGGATCTGGGGAGCGGGGGAGACAAAGGTGGTATCAGAACCCAACCTGTTATTCTATATACCATAAGCCTCTGCTCTGAATCTAGCTTGTTCTACAAACAGGAGGTTGAGGTAGAATAAACATGGCTTCAAACAGCAAAGTGAAAATAAGCTGGACAGTGGTAGTATGGAGATTAATGTCTTTCTAACTAAGCAGTCCTAAAGGATTCTGATATTCTGTGGGTGTGTCACACTTATAGCCATGCTCTGACACCTAAGAATCAGAACAAATGAGAGGCTTCAATTAAGAATACAAACAAATCACCAAGTCAAAAGTATTGGCCAGAAAACAAAAGCTAAGATGAGAACCAACAACTGCCAAAGTAGAAGAGGTGATATCAGTATCAGTTTCTGTAGGTGATCCCGAGCCCTTCTCTGAGACCCACGATTGCAGGGTTAGAAAACCTTATTGGAAGTAGTAAATCTGACATTACTGGATAGGGGGAGCTAATAAGAATACAGTGCCTGCATCTCTTTAGAACGGTACTTCCCACAACTGTCCATAACTGAACTGAATAGGGTAAGAACCAGAAATCTGTTTGGGATTAAAAACTTCAGGGTATCCTGGTGAGACATCCGATGTACAAGCTAAATACAAGTTTATGGACTCAAGAGTGATGTGAAGGCATCTGTATTCTCCTCCTCCTAAGTCAGGATTCAGTATCATTCCTCCATTCAAACCCTGCCATCTACAACCTCCAGCCAGCTGGAAGCATAGTCCTGTATTCTTGGTCAAAGAATGGTTGAGTGTATTCCCTGAACATGTTGAAACTGAAAGACCTGCCATCTTGTGAACCTGTTTGTGCCACCCCCATCAGTAAATGGACAGACAACAATTTTAGCTATCTTTACATTGTTCATCTCTGACTACATTTCAACTAAAGAACTGGAACAATGTTTTCATTGTGTTTAGCGTGCAACTTTATTAAAAACACGTAAATGGAATACGAAAATACACTTATATCAATATAATGCACAGAAATATAGCTTATTTAGAACGAATAGTTTCAGTACTGGGTTACATTACAGAAATACCAAAAATACCTTAATTTATATTATATAGCACAATAAAAACCAGCAAGTATTCAAACTCTCAAGATGACTAGCATCCATAAAATGGCCTCCCTCAACACAGAGAGCATATAAGTATCAAATTTATAATTATAATAAGCATTTGATTTATACTGGAAAGACAAAAATGTTCAAGGCTTTGTGAGAATACACAGCTATTTAGAGTTTGAGTATTAATCGGATAACTTTATCTCTCACGTCAGGGTCACTGTGGTCTGTTAAGTCTTGGAGTTTCTGGTCAAACTCTTTTGCCTCCCGGAATATGGAAATAAGTTCAGATTCAGTGAACATTTCCTTGGTAAATAGCTTTGCCCTTTTTTTGAACTGGAAATTTATATTCTCAAATATTTCAATGATATGAAGAATATTAGCCTTTGACTCATTCTTGTGAAAGAGAGCAACCAGTGAGGATAGTACTTCCGCACTGATCAGTTCTCTTGTATTGGCTTGATTTTTTGACAAACACAAAAGAACTCTTAATATTTGAAACTTGATTTTGACACTTCCTTTGTTTAACAGTGAGATGAAATAGCGAACATAATAGATAACCACGTGGTGATAATCAAATGTCACACTCAAGCTCACTAACAGCTTTAGTTCTTCTACTTGCACAGAACAGTTCAAAGGACAAGAGAGTATGTCCCTACAGACTTTATTTACATGTGCTTCAGTCTCTTTTACTTCTTCAGGGGCATCAGGGTTGGCATTTATATTTAAATTTCTAGGGTATTTTTTAGCATTTGGATTATTGACAAAATTTTCAATCATAACAGTAATACCAACATCATGGACGATATCTTGAGTAAATGGGTAAGCAGGACTGATGCCCATTATCATCGTAGCTATCTCATGAATAAACGGATCCCTAGTTAACTTAAGTAGGGCAACAAGTTTCTCAAACTCAACAGGCTCTAAACTAAAGGTACGGGATTTACAGCGGCAGGTCTTTGGATTGGGTCCATACTTTTCTTTTTCCCGGATTTGGTCTTTTAAATCAGCTAAAGTCTGGAAGTAAGGTCCACCATAAGGTGGAATCTTGGTCAAAGGTCGAATACCCAGAGGAGTTTCAATTAAGGTTGCAACCAGAGTCCAGTTCCCTTCTGGAGGTAAAGATGGCTGGGGTTCCTCAACTGGGACTAGGACAATAAACCTGCCCCTTAACCATGCTGCAGCTTTTTTTTTTAAAGTAAAGTCGAATGTATCTGGGGGTTCAGGTTCTTCCTCAACTTTTGGTGGGGGCTGATAAACTTGAAGAGGAGTTTCTTCTTTAGGCCAGAACCAGGACCCTACACTAGGCTCTTCTCCAGTCCAAAACCAGGAGCACACATAGTCTTCATCCTCATCAGTGTTGTTGATGACAATACTAGCTTTGTCCCCAGCCCTGGATCTGACACAGACCTCTTTCTTTATCTCAGACTTGTGCTTAATACTGCGTTTATCAGTAGCCCTGGCAGAGCCCTTGACAGATGCCTCAATTCCAGTGTCAACCTTGACTTCAGACTTGGTTACAGTAATGACCACAGATGTAGACAAAGCATCTGACTTGGTGTGAGGAACTAAACCAGGCTCTGCCAGGAGTTCTGTCTTAGCCTGAGCCATGACTCTAGTATTAGTCTTATCTTTCTTTTTTTTTACTTTCCATGTCACAGTCTTGGGCTCAGTGGAAATCACTGGCTGTGTCCTGGCCACTGCTTCATCCCTAGCCTCAGCCTGGTTCCCCCATTCTTTTGGTTCTGCCTTAACTGCTTTATTGGTCTGACTCTTGGCTTTTCCTTTAGCATTGGCAGGGCTATTGGTTGCAGGTTTTGAGGAAGCCCCTGACTCTTCTCTAGCTTTCCTTTTAGTTTTAGAGCCAATCATGGTTCAAGGGAAAGTCAAAGCTAAATATGCCTCTATCTCAACCTTGCCCGAAAGTCAGCCCCAAGTAGGTGTTTTCATATAAAGTCCAGTAGTCATTCAGCCCCTTTACAACTACAGTTTCTGCCAATCATATAGACAGCATGCTGAGGAAGCTCACTCAAGATAAAGGATAGCTGTGCTTGGGCGCAGGCCTGTGGAGGGTGGTGGTCTTCAGCCACTCCAAGGCCATCAGATCTGTCACTGAAGTTGGACCTAGGGGTGGAGGAAGGAAATGGGGCTTTAAGTCTCTTCCAATTTTCTTTCTTCTCATGCTGATAAGCACAGAGACAGAGTTAAGTATGGAAATTCAGTGCTCTATGGGGAAGAAGAGGACAAGTAGTCAACTCCTTCTTTCAGTTCACCCACTGTCTACACTTCCATGTGCTACCAATTGTCTCTGCAGACACGAATAAGGGCAGAGAGAATAGGAAAGCTAGATGGACAGGAGAGGCTGCAGAATTTGGGAGGCTGTCTGCTGACCTGGGCTGGAACCAGCCAAATCTTTACTATTCCATCCTACAGGCCTTACTCAAGGAGTCCCCACGTTCATACTAACCTGTGCTCGTGTGAAGGAATCTTCTTCTTTCTCTGTTTCCATTGGCAATAAGCCCTGCAGCAGATCTGGCAAACCTATAGACAGATAAAGAGGACAGAGAAACTAAGCTCTTGGGATCCAGACCTTGGTTCCTGGCCCTTATTCTTGCCTTCTCAGACAGTTTGTCTAGCGTTTCCCTTCCTGGTCCTCCTCTCCTCCCATTATCCAGCTTCAAAGCTGTTGTGCCTCCCTTAGGGCCCACCCTTGTCCTCTTCAGTGACTGTTTTGGTAATCTCCTAGTTGAAAACTAGATTAATAATGAAGTGTTAGAGCAGGGCATGAAAGGAAGGTTTCTTCTCATCCTGTATCTATCTCTAAAGTAGACCAAGACTCCTAAGTGAATCCACAGACCAGCTAGAAGTCATCGAGAAACTGACACAACAGAAGAATATGACTTTCTAGTCTAAGCAACCCTTGTCTGTCTTCACACTAACCCTAGAAACTAGATAATTTCCTCCTCATTACCTCCTAGCTTCACCTTCAGTTGTTTTACAAACATTCACAACAGTCAACAGTGATAGAATGCTCTGGATATGTCGACTAATGGAAATCCACAAACAGGAGAACGTCACTACTGAGTATAATTTAGAAAACAGTACTTAAGGATTATATGCTTGCTGGATACAGATACTTCTTGTTTGGTAAAGAATTCTCTGATTCCCTTTCTTTTGCCACCCCCACATGATACCCTGAAATCTCCATGTTCCTCTGCTATATTCATAAAGCCTGATAATTTCCATGAAGAGACAACTAAAGCATCTCTGCACAGTCGATCGCAGTGGTAGCAGTAGGGATGAACGCCTGACAATAACAGGAAGCTGGGGAAACAATGAAAAGGATCATTTTCAAATTTCTTACGATTATCCCTACCCACCCACACAAACCTATCACACTCTGTTACATAGTTGGGGTAATGGAGGGCATTTCTGGAAGGCTGGAAAAGAGGGGATGTAGAAATTATTCTAGAACCCTACCTATTCTTGCAGCTTTTTCCCACTGCACAGAAATCAGGTCAGTTTTGTTTATCTTCTCCCCTCCCCTTCTGATCTGACCCCCTGAAACACGGAGAAAAGCAAACTTGGCTGAACATCTATCTATACAAATACATGTTTGACAGCCCCAAATCAAATAAAATCACAGTAAGATGTGCTAACGGTCAGATATGCAACCAGAATGTGAAAACAATCTTCGAATACACACCCAATACAAGATTTAATGTTCCCACATTTACAACCCCTTTGTATATCTCCTCCCTGATTCTCAAGGCTCCTCAGACAATTGCCCTCATCAGCAGTGGTAGTCCTCCTTTCTCTGACAAGTACGCCATCTCCCCGGTAGATGATGCCATTGCATCCATCTCCCTTCCCAAACGTGATGAATCGAGTTTATGGAAACGTAAATAGCTTTTTATCATCCTCCCTAGTCTGTCTTCTCAACACTCGCCCCTAAAATCAGGTCACGAATCCCGCACCAATCATGGAACCTGCACCCACAACCCCAAGCAATGGCCTCCTTCTTATTAACCTGTTCTGTTTGAGTCCGAGGCTGTTTTCGTATTTGCCTTATCTCCCGTGGTGCCTTGACAAACGCAATCCGCAGTCAGGCGCAGGGAGCAGAGACAATGGCGGCGACTGTATTAGGGGCTTGCAGGGAGCTTGGGACGTAGGACAAAATGAAGGGCCATGACTAGCAAATTACTATCACCTTTCGGTACCCACTCTTCTCTCCGGTCCCTTACGAAGGGACTGCACATCTACCTACATCCGCCGGGACGCACTAGGCGCGGCTACGTCATTACGGAGGCCCGCAGAGGGAGGAGCTAGCGTTATTTAAGGAGTTCCTGCATAGGGAGGTGGAATGATACTACTGCTGCTCGAGAGTGCTGCGTGTGGCGCACACTGCGACACTTAGGTTCTGATGCCGAATTAGGGAAAACAGCGCCAAACACCGGGAAGCAGACGATTATCAAATGTGGGTTTTAGTTTCCTTCTTAGGCATGTCTTTCCATTTCGAAATACGTACGGTTTTTACGCTGTAGCGTCAGGAGAAAAAGCTGCCGCCTTGCGGGGCGGAAGGATAGCGAAGAATTGTGTTTACTCGTTCCTCACTAAACTCCACCGCCCACTGAAGTGGGCTGGTTAGGTAGGGTAGGGGCTCAAGGTAGAAAAGCTGGTGTGTGTGTGTTGGGGGGGGGGATGTCTCAATCCTGAATTACAAATAAAAATTCTCATTTATTCCAAAAAATTCTAAGCTGTTCCTTCTACAAGAAAAATCCTCTAGTGCAGCACTTGTAAGAGCTTGTTTGCATAAAATGTATGATGCAGCAGCGGAGCCTATGGGAAACTGTTCTGCTGCCAGGTCTTTTTCAAGCTCCCTTTTTATTTTTTCCTGTTGCCATCCCTTGAAATCTTTTGCTCTTATTGTCCGGCATGTTTCTTGTTTTGAAATAGTCTTAGATAACATGAAATAAGGATATAGGAAAAACAGTGGTGGAGAAAAACAACAGTGCAGATGAGTTTCATTCCCAGGATGACCTCACTACCAAAAGGTGCAGTGGCTAGAATTTAATCTAGGCACTGGGAAAACAAGAATCTTCCTACTGGCGAGACATAATACCAAAATATCTTTATATCCATAAACCAACACCAGTCCTTGCTCTGTGGATTTCTTCCAGGTTTGTTCCATCATGTTTCTTGCCCCCTAAATCTCTGATTATATAAGCCCTTGCATTTTGAATGTTGGGTCTCATGTTTGTATTATCTATTTGAACATAAATTTAATTAAAGTAAGCTTTAGAATCAGAAAGTGTTTCTAACATGTATATCACTTAGAAATGTCCCAGCCCATCAGTCCTATACACCTCAACTAGAGATTAGAATCTGAGCTACCAAATTAGTAGACTATGGTGAGAGGCATTTTTGCTGTTTTAGGGTTGTTTGTAATTTTGAAATTGCATTAATAAAAGTACATGGTTTTCTCTCAGTCCACAGTCTACATTACCAGAAAATCTGATAAAGTTATGAGGCAGGAGGTTAACTTTTGGAAGGAATAACCAGCCTATAAGGAACAATACTTAGTAGTGATGGTCAGTCCAGACAGACCATCTTCATGACCTGGGAAACAAGATGAAAATAGTTTGGGTGGGAGGTTCAATAAAACATAATTGTAAAAATAGGTGGTAGTGGTCCCTACAGATGGACCAGCCCAGGGCCCTTAAAGCAGTCAAGAAAAAAAAAAAGAAAAAAAGAAAGAAAGAAAAGAAATAGAAAACAGGAAGTAGTGGATGAATCTATTCAAACCAGTTTCCAGTTTCAGGGAGCAAACACAGAGTGCCATTATCCTTTCCCCCTAGTAAGCCTCTTAACTTTAAACCCTTAAACATATGCTTCATCTTCAATAGCTTTTGGTGCCAGTTGTTTTCTTGACAAATCCTGGTGGGGATATGGGGTAAAGAAAGCCTCTCCACTGCTGTAGGAAGTGTGAACTGGTGGGGAACTGGTAAAGCCACTATGGAAATCAGCATGGAGGTTTCTTAAAAAGTGAAAACTAGAAGCACTGTGTGACTCACTTATTCCATTCCTGGGAACATACCAAAAGAGCTCCGTATTCCACCACAGAGATACTTGCATGGCCATGTCCATTGTGGCTGTATTCAGAATAGCTAAGAAATGGAATCAGACTGGATTATATGTCCATGAATATATAAATGGATAATGAATACACACAAAAAAATTTAAAAAATAAATTTTTTAAAAATGAAAAAAGGAACATCTACACACAAACACACCCCTTAGTGCCAGACATCAGGTGCCTTACAATGAGTTTTTGATCAAAGAAGCTTCAGTGGCTTCCCAAGTAATACATCCAATTTCTATTGCTGTTGGTTATTCACCAGAACAAAAGAAATTAGGCCCCTATGGCTAAAGACATTCCAAACTTTGATATTTTGGTCAAAGAACCCAAAGAAATCAAGCTGACAGCTGGCTGAAGGCTCCCTACCACCTGGCTACCTTTCATAGTGCTACAAGGGCGTTATTTAGGCTACTGGAGAAAGAAAAGCTATGCATGGTCTTAGGAAGCTATGAACTCTGTGAACTACATTATTGGCATGTCAGAAAATATTTACCTAATGTTGCAATATCAGAATGACAGCTACTTGGGGAATGAACTATTTTCATTGTATTTGACGCCCATTTTACAGGAGGGAATCCATGCCTGTAATACTGGCCAATACTCTATAGTTAACAAAGTCATGGGGGCAAGGGAGGAAGCTTCCACTTCTACTGAGGAAGTTATCTTGTTAGATAAACATTATCATGCTGATTTATGGATATGTGTGGATTTTGTTTTTAGATAAGCATCTCAATGTGTAGATTTAGCTGGTCTGAAACTTGATATGTACACCAGACCTGGTCACAAACTCAGAGCTGTGCCTGCCTCTGTAGTGCTTGGATTAAAGGAATAAACTACCATATCTTCCCTAAACATTTACGTTTATACCCATATGTTAGTGCTTCTCCCATCCTTGTTTAGCCTGGCAATGGTAGCAAGCATCTTTAATCCTAGCATCTTGGGAGGCAGGCACAGCTCGGAGTTTGAGGCCAGGTCTGGTCTACATATCAAGTTTCAGACCAGCCAGGTCTACACAGAGAAACCCTGTCTCGGAAAACAAAACAAACAAACAATGAATGAATGAATGAATGAATGGAAGGAAGGGAGGAAGGGAAGGAGGAAGGAAGAAAAGTAAAATGAAGAAGCAGCTCTGTTTGCAGTGGGTGACAACATGGAGACTTGTAACTGGTCAAAGAGCTGAAAATAACTGACTGCTGACGACTCCTCTCTAAATGGAACATCTGTATTTCCCTTTCAAGGTTCCAAAGGAACATTGCAAAAAATGCTAGCAGAAAGAAAATAAATGCTGGTTTGTGGGGTAAACTCTGTGATACACTGTCTTCTGTCTTCCATATGTGGCATGGCTATTTCACCTATGAAGTCACAGCAGCTGTGGTTTCAGACTGAAGAATGGCGCAAAGTGAGATCAATAAGCATTCCATTATAAATAGGCAGAGGCATTTGGAGTATCAGAGCTGTCTAGGGAACTAAAGTGGTAATTAGATGCTGTGGGAGAAGGAGTCATTACATTTGGTATTGTAGCCATTGCTAACATGCTCATAGTATGGTTAATATCCTCCCAACTAAACCCATGCAAGCAACACTAATTATATTTAGTGGGTCACAAAAAAACAAACAGACCCCCAAATAACCATAGCAAAATACTTGAAAGTAGGATTGAGAACAGATATAGCACTAAAGTGGGAAGGGCATGAGAGAGGGTAATAGGGAGCCAAAATCCAAAGACATTATACATAGCTATGGAATTGTCAACAAATAAGAAAAGAAACTTCATGGAACTTACACAAAAACAGACCTTCAGGCCATTGAAATAGAATAGAGAATATAGGCATAAACCTTCACAGATAGAAACATCTAATTTTTGACAAAGAAAAGGCAGCCTCTTTAACAAATAATGGAGGGAAAACTGCATTTCCATATGTGTAAGAAAAAACTAGATCGCAGCACCCTGCGCCAGACACACACACACACACACACACACACACACACACACTAAACAAACAAAATAAAACAAAAACTCCAAATGAACGAAAGGCCTTCTTCATGTAAGACCTGAACTTTGACACTGCTAGAGGCATACATAAGGGAAGTCCTTAATGTATAAGTAAAGGGAAGCATAGGCAAAGGGTTCCTGAAACAGATTTTATTATCACAGAAAATACCAAAAGTGACAAATAGGTTCTGTGATATTAAGCATATCTTTTGAAGCAGAATAAAGTATCAGCAGAGTGAGGAGACAGCTTTCAGAATTTAAAAAATAATCTTTCAACAACTGTGAACTGCCAACAGTCTCTCAGAGAGGGATCATGCTTCCCAAAACCCCTTCATTCATAATGATATGTCAATGGGGGCTAACCTTGATTGCGTCATAATGCCTATAACTACAGCTGCAATAAGTTCGTCACTGTAATGACTGTGTTAGGCCCAAAAGATGTCTTTCTGTTGTACATCTTCCCATCATCTGACTCTCCTGGCCTTATTTTTCCTTAGCACTCTGGCTGGTTATGGGTTTCTGTATTAGCTTCTGCCATGACCGTAAGAAGTTTCTCTGATGAAGGATGGACACAGAAATAAATATGAGTAGCTAGGTTTAATAATATGACCACTGAGCACAAACTCTACTAGTAGGGAATTTAACAGTATTATACTAAGCAAAGTAATTTAGATTCAGAGAGTCAAATATCGAATTTTCTCTTATAGGTGGACCTGAGTTCTTAATTTTTACATGCGTGTATAAGTGCATGTACATGTGTGAGCATATGCCTGCAAACTAGAAAGGAGACAAAGGGAGGGTAAAAGCAGGTCTTTGTGGAGGAGGGAAGGAAAGGGAGCAGTAAAGGCAATAGAATACACATGGCATGAAAACAGAAGGGGCTATTTTGGAGAAGAGCAGGCCAACAAAAGGGGTTCAGGGAAAGGATCAACAAAGTGTCTGTGGAAATTCCGTACTGAACCCATTTCTTCATTTTAAATAAATCACATATTTTTAAAATCTTAAAAGTTAAAAAAGAACTTCAAATGGCAATTGATAGGAAATCATGTTAAGCCAATTGCAGGCATAACTTGACAACCGATGGCACGACACCTGTCTCATCATTTACACACCTACAATTTGAAAACTCTGTGTCACTATTAGTTGAATTTCAAAAAAAGGGGAAGTTTGGTCTAAAGTACATGCATTAGAGAAATAGAGGAAATCCATGTTTTGGGAAACAGATTTTGCAGAGTTCCCATTTAACACCTGCCTGGAATTCAGAACTACTAATTGCTGCTCTTTGTGAAAGGTCCACAGACCTGGCCCCAAAGCAAGAGTGTGTGCCTCTGCTGTGAAAATAGGAATTTGAAGGCACTCCCTCAAGAACATGGACACGGAGCACCCTATGTGTGGTATGTGAGCAGTGCTTCCACAGACATGCTAACTCTCTTGCACCCCAGCAGGGGCTAATAGTTATACCACTTTCTGCACAGCAACTACCAGAAAGGGAGGAGGCAGGAAGAGAAATGGAAGCACAGGGAGCCATGAAAAAGCCTCCTTGCCACCCACTTATGTGCAACTCATAAAACACATCAAGGCATACGTTCAAATGGTCAGAGAGAAGTAAAATGTGTGCCCTCTCACCACCTTTCCTGTCTTCACAGACTCACGAATCTGGTTGCTGCCCCTTCAAGGCCCAGGTTGTACCGGGTCACATGCATGTTTCTTGCAAGCCTCTAGATAGAGCATCTTCACAGATTTCCTGGTCTCCAAAGGTTAATCACTGTTCAGTATCATGTGTCCTTTACAAGTTCCTATGGAAACAAGCCTGGTAGTTTAATGTGATGAAAGTTAGGGTACACAGGACCATCAGGTCATGGTTCCTTTGTAACAGGAAAAGTACAATACAGGACACAAGATTCAGCATGCTTTTTATTATGGGAACACAAGTCCTCTTCATGGGGTTATAAAGCAATTGGCCCTGAGAGTGGCTATTACATGGCCTATGTGTATTTGATTTCTTGGTTACCTGGCCTCAAATTCTGGCCAGGTCAAAACAAATAATAATGTAGACAAAGAGGAAGATGACTTCCAAGGGTTCCTTTTAGAACTTGTATCTGGAGAATTCATTTGAGAATCTTTCCTCGGTCTGAAGGAAAAGAATTAGGATATTAGAAGAGCCTCATACCCTGAGTTCCATACCCAAGCACTGGGACCCATCTTGCTGAAGGCCCAGGAACACTTATCTTTCACTCCTTTGATTCCCAGGCCTCATCTGGAATGTAAAGAGATCTTCATCATCACTGATGCATTTCCACCTGTTCTCAAATTACCTGGGGTGGGAGAAGGACAGGTAACCTCCATTACTACAACAAGAAAGAGACACTGACCACGAAGTGCTACCACTTAACCTATGCTACTCATTTGCTGGGACATTCCAGACTTTAGCACTATTGTAATGGTGAAGAAAGACCTGGTATAACTCACAATATTTGTCACCACTTATGCTCAGGATTCAAAGCAAAAACACAGGGTCATGCCTAAGAATAATGGACCTTAATCCTTAGCCATTAAAAGAGAATATCAAGAAAATAACAAATGGAAATTAAAAAATAAAAAATTTCCCTATTGCTTTTAAATTAAGATATTAGCCATATCCTAGAATTTACTAGTTTAAGGTGTATAATTCAGTGATTTTCTACATATTGAAAATATTATACAACTGTCACAGTTATCCAATTTCAGAACATTTTCCTCATCCTAAATAAAACAGCATGCTATGTTGTTTAACTTATGCTACTCATTTGCTGAGACATGTTCTTAAATAGAATAAACATAAATCCTTGCTGTCATAAGCCATCTAGGAAAGACTATGGCAAGCAAATGAGTTTTCTGGAGATGGCCCACCACTTTGCATGGCTGTGATGGGTGCACTCTGAGATGCAGGGTTCTCAGAGACTTTATCCCAGGATTGCTTCTTGCTGCTGATATGCCTTTTCTGCCACTATTACATAGGCTAATGACTCCTGGGCATCAGCCCGCCATATTGGGCAAATTTCTTGCAGAATCAACATGAAGATGTACTCTCATGTAATAATGCTGTATAGACTAATTGATGATTTCATAATTCCTGATAATGACTTTATAGAATTTGTAAATTGATACAGGAAATCTCAAGCTCTCTATAGAATAAAATCTGCAAATAGAGCTCTGTAAAATTTCATGTGTCATGGGTTAATTGCACTAGGAAAGGAAATCAGGCTTGTAATAAATTTTTGATCAAGGAAAACATTTCTTCTAGGTTAGGAATGAGGCACTATCTGGTAACTAAAGGTCATAAAATGGGAATGGACAATTTATTACAGGTGTGAAGACAGAAAATAAATGATGGACTAGTCTATCTACACAAGACTTCAAAATAATAAGATTCAAGGCAGATAATTTGTCTCTTGACAAAACCATGCTAAGATAGGACATAAAAATTATTGCTTCAAACTTATAATGAACTTAGGGAGCTAGGAAAAGATAATGAATGTTTAGTCAGGTACTAGTCTTAATGGAAAGACATGCAAACATATCTTCTGTAATTCCTTAAACTTTATCTATCTATGACAAGAACTATTGCCTTATACTGTCTATGAACTTATGGAATGTAAAAGTAATTATAAATCTATGTGATCAGTTATCTTGAGAAGGTATAAAAACCAAGAATAACAATAAAGTGGTGGTGCAGCCTTCTTTAGCTTCATCCAGTATATGTGTCTCTGTATGAGTGCCTTTCTTTTCTTCTTCCTTCTTTTCTTCCTTCCTTCCTTCCTTCCTCTTTCTTTTTCCTTCCCTTTCCTCTCCTTTACCCTCCCCTCCCCTCCCCTTCCCTTCCCTTCCCTTCCCTCTCTCAAGAAGAGTCAAAGAACTCCAAGCCTCTTGGATGCCCAGGTAGAGGCCTGAGTCAAAGAGAAAAGAAAGTAAGTTTCTTTCCCCCTGCTCCTGTTGCTCCTATCTCTACTTACCAAGTGCTGCAACTATACACATGCATTACAAAGCTCAGATTTATCTGATCTATTTATTTTTTCATTTCGTTTTGTTTCTTCAGACTGGGTCTCACTTTGTAGTCCTGGCTAGCCTGGAACTCCCTATGTAGACCAGGTGGCTTTGAACTCAGATCCACCTGTCTCTGCCACCCAAGTGCTAGAATTAAAAGTATGCAACACTACACCCAGCCTGCATTTTCTTGATTTGATGATTGATGTGTAGGGCCCAGCTCAATGTGGCTGGTGATCATGAGTGCTCTGAGAAAGCTGGTTAAACAAGCCATGAGGTGTAAGCCAGTTGGCAGCATGCGTCTGCTTCATGATGGTCTCTGCTTCAGAGTAACAAACAACCCTGAGTTCCCTCACTGTTGGAGTGTGACCAGAGACCTGCAAGCTGAAATAAACCTTTCCCTCTTCAAGTTGCTTTTGTTTATGGTGTCTTATCACAGCAATGGGAAAGTTAACAAAGATAGCAGGTAAAAGGTGCTGCCATCAAGTCTGACAACCAGAATTCCATCCTCTGCATCCTGGTGGAAAGAGAGAACTGACTTTGGCAAGTTGTCTTACAACTTCTACACAATCCCCATAGCATGCATATATAAAATATAAATAAATGCAGTTAATTATTTTAAATGGAACAGGTCCTTTTGTTATTAAATTCTAAGAATTTGTCATGTATTTTAGATAAAAGTTTTGAGATATAAAAATATTTCTGATTCAGTGGATTCACTTTTTATTTTCCTCTTTGTACATTTGGTACTCTGCTTTAAAACTGATTATTTATCAATGTGAAAAGACATATTTTTATATTTTTGGACTTATACTTTGTCAACTGTTCTATGTATCTGTAGCTTCTTGGGTTATTTTTTGCTTATACTTTAATGTAAGTTTATAGTAATATTGCAATGAGTTTTCCAACTATCTTCTTCATTTTCAAGATTATTTTCTATTATGGGTTCACTTTACTTTCATTTGAATTTTAAAAGCCAGTGGTTAAGATTATGATATGGTTTATATGGGTATATAATATGAACAAAAAATGGGGAATTTTGCTCTCATAATATTGTTAAGTGTTAAAGTTCAGGGACAAAAGATACCCATCCATTTTTTAAATTATTTAAGTTTTATTTATTTCTGCAATATTTTCTCACATCTTTGCTAAGTATGTCCCTGCATATATTTATTATTCATGATACTGCAAATGGAATTTGTTTTAAAATTGCTTATAATGTCACTATAAAATTAATGCATATTTTTAAAAATTTGGCCCAAAACTTGGCTTCATGACATCTGAATAGCTGTAAATTTCTATTAAAGCTCTACTTCTTTCAAATCAAGATTATTGCCAACAATTCCCAAAACTCACTTCAGGTCAGTATGTGTGTTCCAGCAAGTTGGGGTGTAGGACATTGTGGGTACAGTGGTAGAGAAGGTCTTCCTGGTCTCTGCCGGGCTGGCATTCCTCAAAATCATCTCGTCGTTCACAATGCACAGCCTGGAAGAAAGGTGGCTTTTAAAAGCAAATCCCTACTTTATTTTCATGCCTCATTAGCTGATTAATGTGCAATAATGGAGAGATCTCCTACCCCCCTCATTAAATTGTAAATTTAACTCTACCATGTTTACCCTTTACAATGGAGGTGACCACTTGCACAATTTCAGAGACCACTGACTCACAGAGACGTATAACTTGGCCAAGGTCACATAGCTGATTACCATCAAGAAAAACAATGAAGCCATGCTCGTAATCACTTACCAAGATGTTCTTAGAGCTACCTGTTTGCACTTTTATAGTACTGAGAATCTCTCATGAGCTTATGAATGCACCCATGGCCCGAGGCTGAATGGGTGTTTCTATACCCATGAACAACATAGTCCTCACCTGAAATGCCTGTCATCAGTTAAGATGAATGTCTGGGTGAAGACATGAACACATCCCCAAGACTTTCCCTCCACTTCAATGGCAACAAGCAAACAAAAGGAAATAAGAGAAAACAAAACAAAACAGAATATTGGCATTGCATATGATTTAGAAACTCACACACCACTCCACAATGAGAATCAGACCAGACACTATGTAACCCAGAAGGAAACCAGAATGGGACAATTTACACTGAGAGGAATGAGAGAAACCGAACATACAGCCCCAATGCTTGAACTGTGCAGCGTGTGAGACAACATGCGGGAAACAATGAATCACCAGAGAAGACAATGAAGAGGGAACATGGGGAGAGAGGGGGAGTGGAAGAAGGGGAGAAAGGGAGAGGAGGAAGAAGGGCAGGGGGACGGGGGACAGGGGACAGGGGGAAAGAAAGAATATGAGAATGGGGCGGGGAATGCTCTGGTACGGACTTGTTCCACGAGAAGGAACCCCAAAAGCTCTCTGACCGAGATTCCATACTTACCTTCCTTGAATACTTCATTGACAGAGAAGCAGATCATTTTTTCCTGAAAAGAAAGAAAATGGTAAACTAAAGTTTTGATTTTTCTTCTAACAGTTCTTACTTACTTGTGCCTTTCTGGTCACACATACAGGAAGAATCAGGTACTCACTGTCTGGACACAAATGTCTATTACATAAGAATTTAAATCATGCTGTGTTTTTGGCAGTTCATGGAGACAGGTCACGACATTATATTTCTTGTGCTTCAGCAGCTGCATCCACAAAACTGTATAAAGTAGAAAAGCAAAGATAATGGATATTATACCCCATTGGGCCTTGTGCTATTTATTTGTCTCCTCTATCACTTCATTACATCCTTACAGGAGTTCTTCAGCCTTTTCATATTCCTGTTGTCTTTGAAGTAGTCTTCTAAGCTGCTTCTAGGAGAACAAAAGAGGAACGGGAGAGTATTTGTGTCATTTTGGGTGGTTTCATCCCTGTGCATGCTAGAGGTGGAACTTGCTGTTCCAGAATAAAGCTTCAGCTGGGATACTCACAGGTCTTCCGTATCAGAATTGAAAGTGATGGTCAGGGAGAAGCAGGCATCTGCATGGTAAGCGCTAAGGAGACTTTGTCGATCACCATAGTCATAGATCAAGTAGTACCTGTGGAAAGTGCACCAAAGGGCTATGTCTGACACAAGTCCCAAATGATACCTGAAAATTCTTACATGCAAACTTATGCAGTGATAGCCCAGCCCAGCCCAGCCTTCTATTCTCTCATGCTCTCAAGGCAACTCACTGAAGCACAAATTGCAGGAGCAGATTCTTCAGACTCTCAGATCCTTTATAGCTTTCCTGAAATGGAAGACACTTTTAAATGAGTTAGTTGACAAAAACTCCCTTGCAACTTCTTAAATCTTGACAGTCACTCCTCACCTTGCGTGGTTTTATTATTTCCAAGGCGTTGATGTCAATTGTTGGGAATAGTTTCCTGCTATGCTGCAGGAAGGAAGATGTTAGGAATACAGATGAAGGCCATGTCATATGATGTCCAAGGAGCTGAAGAAGGCTTCAAAACAATAAGATCCAGGTGTGAAGTGTCCCAGGAAGTTCCTTGGGCTGTGAGGTTACAGTGGAAGTCTGCTAAGTATCTCCCCTCTTTCCGTCCTTCCTTCTTTCTGTGCTTATGAGATATTTTTACCCAAGGAGAAGATTCACTTTTTTTTTCCTTCAAGAATCCATGACATTTTAAATGAATAATAGTTTGGGGCACACATGTTTTCTAGCAAGACACAAAGTGCTTGGGAGCAGGGATGGAGGTATTGTTTTTGAAGGAGAAGAAAAATGATGAAGGCAGGAACTTACTAAGTGTGACAACTCCGGAAAATAGTTCAGAATTGCACTGTGGGGAAAAAAAAACAAAAGCCACAAGAAGTGACTGACAGTTCAAGTCCTGGTAGTAGTTCTCCCCTGCCCCTGCCTGCCTGTGGTTCTCCCTCTCGTTCTTCCCCCTCTCCTTACCTGCTTCCCATGCCTGGGTAGCTCCCACCCACCCTGTACTGGCCCCAAGAAGTCATACTGGGAGCCCAGTCTTCAGGGCTTCCTCCTCTTCCTGACTCCCTCCACTTCCTCCTCTTCCTGACTCC